>CAJOBZ010000027.1:2172500-2585000 GCA_905332375.1 Pieris macdunnoughi | reverse complement strand
AAAAAAAAAATTTGGTTGCCGTCTCAAAATAAAAAGGGAATTTCAGCTTAACTCGGAATAAAGCAGCGGCTACAGCGTGCGATGTCCTTCTAGCTTCTGCTTTACTTTCACAAGCGCTTAATCCACAGTACGTTAATAAATTAGTTTATTGGTAATCCACAGATTTTTGAAATAATAATTACAATTTTTAAATTAAATAATATAGCTGAACGTATTAATTACACCATGTATACCTACAAAAAACAGTACTAGCCAAAGCAATAAATTACCTACTATTATTATTATTATTGGTTGAGATGTGTGTGGGAATATGTAATGTATAAGGGTGTGAAAGTGTGAGAGCGTTTTATATTTTGTAATAATTATAACAGTTTATTTACACCACAATAACACAAAAACGGAAAAATATCAGAAATTTGTCACACAATTTATTTATTTCTTCTCTACATTTGCATAAAGTTTGTAAAGGAACACGAATATAAGGGAATGATGACGGGATTATTGAGCTTGTCTAAATGTGTGTATGTTCATGTTTCATATGTGATTTTTTCATTTTACTTCCTAAGGAGACTCATCAATGACTCTTATTTAATTATATGCTCCAAAAAGAAATGAATTATATCGCAAGAGGGCGAGGATCAGTCAGTAAAAATAGGTAAAGAATGGTAATTATAAATAAAATATGAGTTATAGAGTATACGTCATGTTTATTGTTTTACGTATAGTCAAAATCACTTACTAATACTGACATACTATTTAAAAAAGATTTTTCTATTCTCTCAGCTACCCCGTGTTGGCGACGCCCTTTATAGCATGGACAATATGGGCATGACATAACTTAAATAACCAATTTCGACACCAATATTGTTACTGCAGGTGTCCACACTGTGGTATGCTGGCTTGAGTCAGATATCAACACGCTGCGTTTAGCGCTGTAAGCAGTCCTTTAGTAACAAGGTATGGGTATAAAATTTTTACTATCAAATTGCTACATTTATTTTACAAATCTTATTATTAATAGGACCTTTATTTACGCATGTAGTGTTAACGATGACACTAGTTTGTTATCACCGTATATGGTAAAAGAACAGGGGGAATGTGGTGGTATCTCACATGATGTAACGGGGTGGTATCCTTTATAATTTGATCCCAATAGCATCAAAAAATTACATAAAAAATTGTGATAAAAGGAAAACCTGTTCCCCAAAACCCAAAAACCCAGGAAGCCTCCCCCTTGATTCCGCCGAAATCTCCGCTGATTTTGTATTGTAGGGGCAGAACTGGCTTAGTGGCTAGAACCCTCTGAATCATTGAATCAATCGTTTCGACTGAAAAAGCTGATGAAACCTTTTCGACTTGTATTTCGATTTATTTAATATGCCAGAGCATTTTTATAAATTTTCTCAAAATAATTAAACTTTCACACATAATAGCAAACTCCCTTCCACTTTTACTTACCTGTATGATAACTCGCAAAACACCGTTATTAGTATAAACTTTAAATCACACAAGTATGCTACGTAAGTATTAACCATATTCCTCTCACGTATGGTTACGCAACATGTTTACGAAGATGCGTCTATGTTGCCTTAACAAGGCTGTCTGATTTGCATGCCTTTTATCCGCCGATCTAAGAAAATGTTTATCTTGGCAATTGACACGAATAAGGACTGCAGGTGTACTTAGACGTAGTTCATCCTTGGAAATAACCATGGACTAGCTGTGTCATTTGTAACGCTGGCCATAGACGGACCGCAAGTTGCTGCTGAGACCGACTGCTCTAGAGCGGTCGCCGCACAGCGATCTGCAGTTTCCATACTAAATTCATATTCGCAATACACGGACAGCTCCAGCAGTTCCTGAGCGGTCGGAGCAGTCGCTCTGCGGTCGAGTTTCGCCGTGCGTTCGACTGCTTAGAGCTGCCAGACCCACCATACACGGACCGCTACAAGCTGTTGCTGCTGACCGCGTGCCACTTCCTCCCCGCTCCCCGCTGAGTACCAATCCCTTCCTCTCTTGATTGTAGTATTGGACGCACCCACATACTACGATATCTTCTACTTCTACGCTTGAGTAATAGTAGTACAAGAAGCAGTGTTACAATATTAAGGCAGGTTCCGCGCATAACCACTATGTGGAACCAGCTGCCCACTAAAGTATTTCCGAAACTGATCGACTTAGGACCCTTCAAGAAAAGAGCGTACCAATTCTTAAAAGGCCGGCAACGCTCCCTCGAGCCCTCTGGCATTAAGAGTCTCCATGCAAAGTATAAATTAACTTTAGGTTTTCTCCCTGTTCTATATAAATTCATACTCAAAAAATGTACTTTTCTTAAATAAAAACGTTTTTATTTGTCTATAATATAATTTAGGCGTTAAATGGCTTGGGCCACGTGGCAAGGCTTCGCGATGTACTAAATGGGTCACGTCATGGAAAGAACCTGAAGGTAAAGCGCAAACGACGATCCCAAATGCGATGGGAGGACAAACATTCTAAAACTGCTGACCGATACTGGCTCCAGGTGGCTTGTGTAAGGGAAAAATTCCATTCCTTGGAGAAGGGTTATGCCTGTGAAGGAGGTTCCTACTAGAATTGTAATGTTTATATTTGATTTTTTTTTCTATAACAAAACTGCCTTAAAATCGCTCATTTGTCGAACGACAGACATCGAGGTGATTGGAGTGGTATTTCGTATTCTGCCTTGACGTTCGATGATGAAAGTCAGCCTCAGGTATTAATCCCAACAACTCCTCTGTACACACTCCGTGGTAAATGCGGCAGAAGATGCAGAGAGAAAAAAAAAAAAGAAAGAAAAAAAGAAGAAACATAAAGAAGAAAGCAAAAAAAAAAAATACAAAATAAAAAGAAAACAACCAAAAAAAGAAAAAAAAAAAAAAAAAAACAAAAAAAAAAAAAAAAAAAAAAAAAAAAAAAAAAAAAAAAAGAAAAGTTTTAAAAAAAAGAAAAGGAAAAAAAAAAGAAAGGGGAGAAGAAAAAGAAAAAAAAAAAGAAGGGGGGGAAAAGAAGAGAAGGGGAGGAAAGGAAGGAGGGGGAGGGGGGGGGGGGAAAGGAAGGGGGACAGAGCCCCACCCCCCCCCCCCCCCAACAAAACCAACCCACCCCAGCATAAAGAGAAAAAAAGAAAAAAAAAAAGAAACGGGGGGGAATGGGGAGGAAGAAAGGAAGAAAAAAACAATTAGCAAAAACAATATTTGGGGAAAAAAAAAAACTAAAGGGGAACCAACCACCCCCACGTTTCCCCCCCCCGGGCGGGCACAAAGGAAAAGCAGGGGGGGGAACACAACGAAAACAGGAAAACACCAAAAGATGGGAAAAACGAAGAAAAAAACGGCGCGCAAGGAAGAACACAACAAAAAGAAAAAGAAACCCCCGCAACAGAAAAAAAACAACAAACAAGAACCAAAAAAAAAGAAAAAACGAAAAAAAAGCGGGGAACAAAAGCGGCCCGCCGGGGGGCCCCCCGTGGAAAGAGGGGCCCCGGCGGCTGTTGAAACAGAGGCCCCGCATTCTGAGAAGGGAGAAAAAGGGGGAGGAAGAGAAAGAGGGGCCACGAGGAAAAAAAAAAAAAAAAAACCCCAACCTGAAATATTAACCCCCCCCACCGGGAGAAGTTACGGGCCAACAGTAGGGAGGGGGGGCAAAAACAAGAAAAGGGAACGAGAATGGAGAAAAAAAAAAAAGGGAGCCCCCCCAAAAGGGGCCGCCGGCCCAAACCAGAAAAAGGGGGGAAAAAAAAAAAAAAAAAAAAGACAAAAACAACACACACACAACCAACACACACACAAACAAAACCACCCCCCCCACACCCAGGAAAACACCGAGAAAAAAAAAAAAAAAAGAAAAAAAAACCACCAAAAACAAACCGAAAAACAACAAAAAAATAACAAAAAAACCGGAGAAACAGGAGGGAGAAAAAGGAAGAAAAGGGGGAGGGGGGAGAGACACCAGAACAAGACCCGGACTGAAAGTTTTAATTATCCCCCCCCCCCCCCCCCTCTACATGGGGGGGGGGGGGGCCCCCCCCCCCCCCCCCCCCACGCAAAAAAAGAAAAAAAAAAACAACACCCAACAACACCCCCCAAAACAAAAAAGGAGGGGGGGGGAGGACAAAAAAAAAGACAGAAAAGACGAGAAGCAACAAAAAAACAAAAACAACACCAAACCGGAAAAAAACCCCCAAAACAACACCAAAAAAAAAACCCCCCACCAAAACCCCCCCAAAACAAACCCACACCACACCCCCCCCACGCGCCACCCTTTTTCCCCCCCCCCCCCCCCCCCCCCCCCCCCCCCCCCCCCCCCCCCCCCCCCCCCCAGGGCGAGGGAAAAAAAGAAAAAAAAGAAAAAAAGAAAAAAAAAAAAAAACCCCCCCCCCCGAAAAAAGGGGGGTCGGCCCAGGGACCCCAGATATCTATCCAACGCCAAGAATTGCGCTGTGGTTTATGTTAGTTGGAAATTAAAGGCTTTTTTTGTTTTTATTTTTATTTTATTTAAATAAAATATAATTTACACTTAAGTAACTACGTTAACCGAATAAACTACCTCTAATAAAATAAAAAAGTATAACAAAGAAAGTTTATTTTAAACAAATCTATATAGTCAGATTTATATACATTTGTATTATTATTTGGTACTTTCAGCTCAGAACGCCAAATCATTTATTAGTTAACTAATGATTAAGGTACTCTAGCTAGTGAAGGATCTTCCTTAGATTCGGAATTAAGTAAGCATTAACTGTTAATGAACGACTCTAAGATGCAGTAACAGCAATAAAATATAATAAGTTAAATTTTATGATACAAAAATTATAGATTAAACAATTTTTACTAAATTTACATTCATGATTTGCTAGCTATTAGCAGACTTCAGTGACTATGTATTATATATTTCCCACTGGCTCTTATATTTTGTAATAACTGTAATAAAATTTAATTCTATAAATTAAAAGGGTCATACCGCCACTGGATGGTTAAAGCTATAAAGATTGTCCTGGTCTCAATTTAACAATTTCTGGTTTGTTCGGATCTCCATTACCCCTGACAACGTACACAGTTACAAAATCATTATATTTATCATTATTCTCATAGTTAACTTTATAATCATTATACTTTCTGAACAATTTATCATTATTATAATTAATATACTCAACACCTCTGTTAGTATTTGGAAACGTGAAGCTTGTTTCATGGTTTTCCGTCGAAAGATAATTTGAATTTTCAGGAAACTTTAATTCCTTTCCTCTTCTATTATCATTTTCTACATTTTCGTTATCAATATCATCAATATTGTCTGGAAATATCCATTTGGAGTAGATATCAGTATTATAAGCATTAATAGCGCTTGGATTATTCTGAATTCGTTTCTGTATTTTGAAATTCTCTCCGTAAGGGAACGCTAAACCATAATTTTGTTGGTACTGTTCGTATGGTCTTTGAAAACCATAGCCTTGATTTTGAGGACCAATATTCTGCTGATGTGGATTAAATCCAGTTTGTGGATGATTTGGTTGATATAGCCCATAATTACCATTTTGAGGATTCCCTTGCAAGTGATTGTAGAATTGTTGAATGTTTTGTCCCTTTTGGGGTGCATTGAAGAATCGAAAAAAACCCCCATTATGGTTGTTCAGATAATGGACCAGTTGTTCAGGATCCGTGGGGCAAAGAGGATACCCATACCGGCAGGACGCAGGATTTTCCTTTGAGGACATTCCTAAGAGAACTGCTCTACCGAAAACGAACAGAGGGTTTGAACTAATACCACTGTAGGCTGAGAGTAATCTGAAAACGATATCAAAAATATGAGATCTTGGTTTATTTTATTAAACTATAGCTAAAGTTATGCAGAATGTCATTACTACATATTTTACTGTATTATATTTATTTGAAAGCGTTTGTATTAAATATATAATAGTTATTTCATTTAACATAGTAATAAATAATATAATATATGACTACAAAAACTTTAGGCGGTTTGGCTATGAAGAACGGATAAATGAGAAGCGGTTAACAATAGGACTAAATCCAGGTGGTACTAGAGAAGGGATAAGTTAAAAGTATCCATAACCAACGAGCATCCATGGGGAATGTCATTAAAGTGGATATAGCGAGTGAAAAACCGTGGTCTCTGCGTGTGCGTACCTCTTAGACAAAAAGGCGTAATAATATAAAAAAATAAAAAACTTTCAAAAGAAACTCATTGTAAATCTAAATCATATTTTGAATGCACTTGAACGCAAAAAAATCATTAAAATCGGTCCAGTCGTTTAATTTAATTTCATTTTACGTTACGGCACTCAAATTTTGATTCGGTCTTGTGGCGATAATAAATCCGTAGAAAAATCTTTTCCTGCTATTCCATGCAGAAGTCAGTAAGCTGGCTTGATTATACCGTAATAACTAACGTCATAAGTGGCTGTAATCCAGTCACAGATTGCAGAACATTGGAACTGCCTAAGCCGCCTCCGGCCGCTTCACATAACAACCGCGGCACACATTGGAAGTCGTCGTACAGCGCTATCGATGTTAGGGCTTCGGTCACCCGTGATAGGGCTTCTGTAGCAAATGATGGTCGTTCTGAAATTTAACAAATACTTTCAATACACTGATTGCTTAATAAATATAAAGGTGTTGTATATATTTAATTAACATTTATTTATTTGACTATACCGATGATTATGGTATTAAATTATTAATTTTCATATTAAATTATATAATTATGGTATTTAAATTATATTTACAAACATAACACATAATTTAAAGGTTAATAAAGGTTCTAGTGCTGTTATTAAATTAAAAGCGCCTTTAGAATTATTATAGTAATGACTTCGACAGTCAACTTTGCTTAAATATAAGTCTATACAAGATAATTCCGCTATTAAGTATCTATTTTCTTAAAAAAATACTTTTGTTCAATGTTTTTATTATGATTGATCCATACATTCTTAATTAGAGAGGTCATAATTATTTTAAATACTAAGACGGTTCTTTTTTTATTATATGTGTTATCAAATAAAACTTACCATAAAAGTGTCCAGTGTTATAGTTCTGAATATTATTGTTTTGATAAGGGTTTCCGTAAAATCCATTTGGATTTAGTCTTCGAGGTTTTTGTCTATTATTTTTTTTTAATTTGTTACTAGAAGGGAGAGCTATAGAACCTTCGTGGGTTTTGAAATTGTTTTGATCAAAATACTGCATATTCCTTGAGATTGCGTCATTTTGTTCCAGATTAAATATTTGTCTATAAAAAATAATAATTTTGCTATACACTTAGAGGCATGTAATTACAGTAGGACTTTTTAATAGCTAGTGTAATTTATAGACTTAAAAAAAGGGTTTTACCCTCCTTTGTACTACAACTAGTTATGGTTGCTCCTACATTGCCCTATATTCGCATCGTCCAGGCACGACCTGGAGCAACAAATGCTGATGACTGTAGACCGTAACGGCCTACAGGACATGTTAATAAAGCACAGATGGAATGGTTCTGCGAAAAAAAAAATTAATATATTAAGCCGGCAAACAAAACTGAAAGAACGGGTCTCACGTTGCAGCAGCCTGCAGCCTTCTGGTTGGTGCGCTAATTTTGTCTTTATTACGAGTACTATAATTATGGAAGCTACTATTCTTTTTAAAAATATCTATATTTTTCCGCACATACAAAATATTCTCATAAATGTATTGACTTGCCAGAGTCAAAATATGTAATTCCTTAAACTTCTTTCGACTCCCGTGGGGACAACCCACAGATCGCTTTTATAGCCCGCTTTTGCACTACAAATATCGATTTAATGTCAGCTGCATTACCCCACAAAATAACACCATATGACATAATACTATGAAAATAGCTGAAATAAACAAGCTTTGCTGTGTTCTCATCCGTAAGATCGCGTATCTTTTTTACTGCGAACGCTGCGGAACTTAGCCTATTCGAAAGACCTTCTATGTGTCGGCCCCACTGGAGTTTACTATCTAAAGTAATTCCCAAGAACACCGCATTATCAACAAAGTCTATTTCCTCGTCTTTAATTATTATTTGAGAATGACTACTTTTTACATTTGTAGTTACAAATTTAACACATTTTGTCTTCTTTTCGTTTAGCTTAAGATTATTTGTATTAAACCAGTGAACTACACTGGAGATGGCACTGTTTACGTTATCAAGTGATGGATTTTGTCGTTTCACTTTAAATAAAAGCGAAGTGTCATCAGCAAACAGTACTATCTCGTGAAGCTCCTTTACAAGAAATGGTAGGTCATTTATATAGACGAGGAATAAGAAGGGACCAAGTATGGAGCCTTGCGGTACTCCCATAGTAACAGAGGATCCCTGTGATATAGCTCCATTTACATTTACCTTTTGAATTCTATCGCTCAGGTTTGATTCCATAAGATTTAGCGCCAATGCCATAGTGTTGAAGTTTTTTGATTAGGATTTCGTGATGGACACAGTCAAAAGCCTTTGATAAGTCGCAAAAAACTCCAATGGCATCATGAGAATTTTCCCAAGCATAATAGGTAGGCAGGCAGGGGAGTAGAATAGGTATTATTTATAAAAAATAATAATAAATAAAAACTAGTTATGGTTAACGCACTTAGCGTGTGACGTGGAGGTCCTGGATTGCTTTAGCGAAATATATTTGTAAAAGGCTATATATGTATATCTTTAGGATATAAGACTATGACTTAAAATTAAACCGGGATTGGGTATGTTATATATTGCATAAAAAAATTACTAATATAATTATGAACAATAATGATCATCTTACTAATCTATTAATTAATTCTAATTCCCCAAATATTAATGGAGGAGCTGCTATACTTCCAATTTTTATTAAAAATAATCAAAGTCTAATGGACGGTATAATTTTTCTTATAAACAAGGGAAAACCAACCAACCAAACAAACATTCCTCAATAATTTGAACTTATAATACCCAATTCCTATTTCTATCTATATAAGCTACTGAACAGTAAACCATTAAAGATTTTATATCAACCTGTAAGTAATGTAATTACAATTAATATTCTCCCAATTTTATTAGCTATTTCCTGATAAATAATTATACTCGTAAGATACATTGCTTGTATAATATTTATGTCTTCTGACTAAATATTTTATCGGATGATTCAATAATGAATAAAGTACTTACGACAAAAGTTTAGATGGATCATAGCTTTGTGTCTCATTATTTTCTTGGCCAAACACATTTAAAACTAGTGCCAAGCACGGCAGTATGACCAGCATTGCATATAAAAGTTTTCTGTAAAAATTTGAAAGAATTAAGTATCTAAAAATAGTAATCACATTTATATTGCACATGGTTACATTACCAGATGTAAAAACTTCATAATTTTGTAGTTATATTAACTACAAAAACACGATTTCGAAATGATTTTCTCATGGTCTCTGAATTTTACAGTTCTTTAGGTTTTTATTATCACTCATAAAAAAATGTTGGAAACCGAGTGGCTAATAATTGTAATGATGAAGAAGTTATAGAATATAAATAAAAATTATCAGTTAAATGAGCTGTTTTAGTGAGATTTGTATGTTTAAGGGATTATTTGATTTAGTTTATAACCGACGAAGATTTACGATTTAGCGTGTATTTCTTCGGTGTAAATCACTAATATGTTATATATTTTACTCATTAAAATAAGAATCATAATAAGATTTTAAATGAATACTACTGCTGTTAAAGTTACTATTGCTCATGATTTTACTCGTCAATGAAAGGTAGAGTAAGAGAATGAACCCTGTAGGTGGTACACTTATAGATTTTTACATACCCAACACCTGCTCGTGTCGAGTAAATAAAATGTCTGCTTAAGAATGATTTTGGAATGTTTTTTATTGTGTTATTTTACACTAAGTAATTTCAATAGAACTTTTTAATAGCGAGTGTAATTTATAAAAATAATTAAAATATACACCCATTTTTTGTAATATAAATAAATGGGGTTTACTCTCCTTTTTATTGTACTACAATAATGGTTAAAAGACTTAGCATGTAATTACTTTGGCAAAATCATAATATAATAAAACATGTATGTATAAGAGTCGGTACTTGAGACCTTTAACTTTTTAGGATAACTTACCGAAGTGGTCTATCCACACAAAGCTCAATAACACAAATAAAGATTTTGGCGTAAACATGATATCATCTTTCTTCTCTATATGGCAACTTGCCGCACCAGGAGATGGTGAAAGCGTTTGCATAATGTGTTTCCTACTCAAATAGTATTATGTCATATCCTGATAAAGGGCGATAATTAGAACACTTTGTTACTGTTTTTGTGTTAGCAAAACTGTAAGTTTTCAACTTAAATTATTAATCCCATTTTAAATATTAGGATTTCATCAGTCAATTATAAGCAGGCGACATCATAACATATTGAGAGAACTACATCAAAATTGGTTAAGGTTCTTGATAAGTTGAGATGTAGTCATTTGTATTTGCAGTAGGTTCCAACGCTACCAATTGTTAACTCATTGTTAAATCATTGAAATCTTTTAAAGATACGTAGTTACATTGGTGGCTTCGATACTGCTATGCCCAGTTTTCTCGCGATGTTTTCCTTCACCGTATGAGAGCGAGGGTTTTGCACATAGAAATAAATTTCCCGTTTTTGTTACTGTCCCTTAAGTGAACTGACAAACTCGTGTCAGTTCCTATACTGTTACAAATACATAGTTAGTTTTTTATATTTTTTAAATCTATGAGTGCTTTTCTCCAAGTGTATGTATTGTTTTGTAAGTTATATAAATGTAAATAGTTACCGCGTTTAAGTAATCTGTAATGGTAGCTTATTTTGTTAAATAAATAAATTTAAAGAAAACACCTTTTTACCGGATTGAAGTTATGTATTATTATAAACTTATAATTATTTAGGTCACGGTGGCCAGGCAGTAGGCACGCTGTAAAGCACGCGAAACGTCGGATTTTTTAAATTATGTAAAATAATTATAAGTTTATAATAATACATAACTTCAATCTGATAAAAAAGATTTCTTTAAATGTGTAAAAGTTATGTTAATAAAAGACAATACTAAATAAATAGATGTCCATTCGTGAACTTAAATTGAACGCACAACGAAAGGGGAGTTTTGTCAAGAGTGGAGGGGGAAAGGGCAGAATGGAGGTGTCTGGAAGGAGTTGGAATCGGCATAGGGACTTAGTTTAATTTTTTAATTTCCCTATAATCATCACATATATAAAATAAATTATCCTTTATTTTGTACAAGTTCCTTTTCTTTCGGCAATAAATTAAAGAAATTAAAACTCCGTATGACAAGCCCGACAAAGCCCTCCAGATACTTCCATTTCCTTCAGTCTTGGCCAAACCCTATAATCCTATAACTTTGCGAAAAGTCTTCAGTAGCCTTTATTTTCAGCAGACGTTATTTACGTAATATATAACTATTGACTATGGGCCACATACAGTCAACATATATTAACTATACCAGTAACAATATTTTCTCCTCAATCCATAGTACCTACCCGAGAAATAAATTTAATTGACCTTACAAACTAGCAAAGTTTCGTCATGTACAAGTTTATCTCCACGATTACCGATGCATTGGGCAATCTTTATAAGAAAGGTTATTTAGGGCTGTCAATAATTTAATCTAAGAAAATAAGGTCGGAAGAACAGGCGTACATGCTCCCAAACGTAGGGTTGTTGACGGATCCTTGCAAGCATTGGATATGACATCCCCAAGCTCTACGTAATAGGTCTAACAAGCTCTAACACACAATGGGTGTGAGTCTGGCTGTGCTAGTGACACAATTGAGGAACGCCCAAATGGAGAGCTGTGCCTTAAACAGCTTATCGCGGTAAGCAGACAAGGCCACCCTGTTATCGTGTCCTGCCTCGGGCGTTGACTAGCGATGCCGTGGGGTTTTAGGGGATGTGCACTGTGGATAGTATCTCTTGAGCTCCACCACATAGCAGTCAATAAAGAAAAGTTATAAAAGTAGCCAACCAGCTATACCAGTTATACATAGTTATACAAACAGCCAAGTAGATAAAAATAAAATACAGTAAGTCATTACGTTGAACAGATACAACATGTATCTCATGTCATGATCATGATTTGATCTCTACACAACCGCATTATTTTGACTCACAATAATTTAGTTATTGACAAAAAAGAGAGAAAAAAAAAAAAAAAAAAAAAAAAAGGGGGGGGGGGGGGTTTTGGGCGAGGAGAGACTACTGGCTTATTAACATAACACAAAACACCGTTTATGTCTCCCGTACATAACCTCATAGACTGAATATAATTACAAAAATTAGGAATATAATTTAATACCTGTGAATAGTTTCAAATGAAATTATAAAAAAAAATAAAAAATTTAATAGTCTTCTAATCAAAACGATGACAACCCTATCGATGTCATTGTCAAAATAACTTGTCATATTGTTGTTTCTTTATGAGATTTACATACTAACTGGTTCATTTATTTAATGAATAAAATACTCATGCATTATTTCAATTCTATGCTGCACCCGTTGTCAGACTGGCCGTATTCTTGAATGTCACATGTTTAAAACTGAAGACTTGTCAGCAATTTTTCTATTGAAGGTTTTAAATGCTCAGGCGGTGATGTTGCCTTGAGATACAAATTGTAATACGAGGCTTAGATGATGATAGAGCTGTGTCATTTTTGAATTTGAGGTCCTAGTAAGTGATTGTTATTAATCAATTCTTATTTAATTATTTACGCGTCTTTAAAATTTGAGTTATTGTCCCTATCATAAATGGACTGTATTGAAAAGGAGGCAGTAACTTATTAAGGAGTACATAATTTCAAGGAAATGTGTACAGTCATTACTTAGATATGTTATAAATCAAATTAAAAAGTGACTGCATCTATTGTCAAACAAACAGACATTTATTATAATAATAGTTTTTACTGTTCTGTGTTAGCTTGGTTGACATTACAAGAGCTCGCATGCACTTCAGTAATAGGCTGATCACTTTAGAAGAGAAAGGTTCGGTTAAAAGTAAAAAGATAAAATTAGACAGCCGACTAGCTAGCTAAGCTACTCGTAAGTCTGGATGGAGACTTTGCTTATATATTGTATACTATCTTCTCTTTTCTTTTCTAATACATCGTCAGAAGGATCCGTTTGTTTCTCTTGTCCATGCGTTATTCTGTGATCTCCATGAAACTACGATCGAACAACATAAACATTATCCTGCATTTAAAATAAGAATTCAATTATAATAAATTATAATAACAATTCCATTTAACAGTAGAACCAATATGACAGCAATAAGTAGTATCTGATTTACAAGTATCGCTGCACAACTTAGGGTCAAACAAATCATAATTTATAAAAATGATATCACAAAAGTTCCTTTATATTTACTTGTAGACCATCCATCATTTTGAGAAACTTCGTTGTCTACTATTTGTCAGGATTTTAATGTTATTAGAATAAATCAATAAATAGATCAGCCATTTAATAGTAAATATCGTAGTACGTAGTAAAAGCTACCTACGTGTTTAAAAAATCGCTAATCTTAAGGTTTTAAAAATTTACGTACGCAATTGATCTAATTAATAAGACAATCAAAAATCAAAGAATAAGTGTGCTATTTATTTAAAAAATCGTTCCGTTTAAGCTAATTGGGCAGATATTTCTGTGTTTGTTTTAGTTGATAATTTTAGTCAAGTAGGTCCTAGTACCTGACACATCGATTCTAGGGCTTAATAAGGCATGTCTTTCCTCGAAATCGGAGATTGAACGCGTGTCTGTGAAGTTAGCAGAGCACTTACCAGCAGAGCACAAAAAAATTAGAGTTCTGGCAGCACACTCAATAGTTCTATAGTTCCTGATAGTTTTTAGAAAGAGTTCTGGACTTTTAAGTCCAGAAAATATTTTTTTTAAAAATCGTAAAATGCTCTGCCAGCTTCCCGATCACAGCAGAGCATTTCTTACCGATCTCGATAAATAAGATCTCTTTAAAACAATCATTTCAATTGTAACAGTTCCCTATCATTTAAATCCAAAAATAAAAAGGTATAATTATAAAAAAAAATAAACAAGAGTGAGAGAAAACGAAATAATGAGCATTTTTCAAAAATTTTACGAAATTAAATAAAAACCATATTGTACAGACATGGGAACTCCGCGGTTTCTATTAGATATTTTAGATGTCTAGGCAACACAATTAAATCCTAGGCCAGAACTCTCCGCTTTCTCTCAGCAGAGCATACCTCTTTGATGAAAATTGGAATTTTTTTCATTTATTTTAGAAATATTAAAAAAAAATTAACTTTTGGGTCTAGACATAGGAACTCCGCGGTTTCTATTAGATCTTTTAGATGTCTAGGCAATACAATTAAATCCTATGCAAGAACTCTTCGCTTTCTCTCAGCAGAGCATACCTCTATGATGAAAATTGGCGATTTTTTCACTTATTTTAGATAAATTAAAAAAAAAATAACTTTTGGGTCTAGACATGGGAACTCCACAGTTCCTACTAGATCTTTTAGATGTCTAGGCAATACAATTAAATACAATGCCAGAACTCTTCGCTTTCTCTCAGCAGAGCATACCTGTATGATGAAAATTGGCAATTTTTTCACTTATTTTAGAATAATTAAAAAAAAAAATAACTTTTGGGTCTAGACATGGGAACTCCGCGGTTTCTATTAGATCTTTTAGATGTCTAGGCAATACAATTAAATCCTATGCCAGAACTCTTCGCTTTCTCTCAGCAGAGCATACCTGTATGATGAAAATTGGCAATTTTTTCACTTATTTTAGAAAAATTAACTTTTGGGTCGAGACATGGGAACTCCGCGGTTCCTATTAGATCTTTTAGATGTCTAGGCAATACAATTAAATCCTATGCCAGAACTCTTCGCTTTCTCTCAGCAGAGCATACCTATATGATGAAAATTGGCAATTTTTTCACTCATTTTAGAAAAATTAAAAAAAAAAATTTTTGGGTCTAAACATGGGAACTCCACAGTTTCTATTGAATCTTTTAGATGTCTAGGCAATACAATTAAATCCTATGCCAGAACTCTTCGCTTTCTCTCAGCAGAGCATACCTGTATGATGAAAATCGGCGATTTTTTCACTTATTTTAGAAAAATTCAAAAAAAAAAATTACTTTTGGGTCTAGACATGGGAACTCCGCGGTTTCTATTAGATCTTTTAAATGTCTAGGCAGTACAATTAAATCCTATGCCAGAACTCTTCGCTTTCTCTCAGCAGAGCATACCTGTATGATGAAAATTGGCAATTTTTTCACTTATTTTAGAAAAATTCAAAAAAAATTACTTTTGGGTCTAGACATGGGAACTCCGCGGTTCCTATTAGATCTTTAAGATGTCTAGGCAATACAATTAAATCCTATGCCAGAACTCTTCGCTTTCTCTCAGCAGAGCATACCTATATGATGAAAATTGGCAATTTTTTCACTCATTTAAGAAAAAATTAAAAAAAAAAACTTTTGGGTCTAAACATGGGAACTCCACAGTTTCTATTGAATCTTTTAGATGTCTAGGCAATTCAATTAAATCCTATGCCGAACTCTTCGCTTTCTCTCAGCAGAGTATACCTGTATGATGAAAATTTTCAAGATAGAAATTTACAAGATCTAATAGAAACTGCGGAGTTCCCTAGTTTTTAGACCCAAAAGTCTAGACCCAAAAGTTATTTTTTTTTGAATTTATCTTAAATAAGTGAAAAAATCGCCAATTTTCATCATAGAGGTATGCTCTGCTGAGAGAAAGCGAAGAGTTCTGGCCTAGGATTTAATTGTGTTGCCGAGACATCTAAAAGATCTAATAGAAACTGCGGAGTTCCCATGTCTAGACCTAAAAGTTATTTTTTTAAAATAAGTGAAAAATTGCCAATTTTCATCATACAGGTATGCTCTGCTGAGAGAAAGCGAAGAGTTCTGGCATAGGATTTAATTGTATTGCCTAGACATCAAAAAGATTTAATAGGAACCGCGCAGTTTCCATGTCTAGACCCAAAAGTTAATTTTTTTTTGAATTATTCTAAAATAAGTGAAAAAATTGCCAATTTTCATCATACAGGTATGCTCTGCTGAGAGAAAGCGAAGAGTTCTGGCATAGGATTTAATTGTGTTATCTAGACATTTACAAGATCTAATAGAAACTGCGGAGTTCCCATGTCTAGACCCAAAAGTTAATTTTTTTTTGAATTTTTCTAAAATAAGTGAAAAAATTGCCAATTTTCATCATACAGGTATGCTCTGCTGAGAGAAAGCGAAGAGTTCTGGCATAGGATTTAATTGTATTGCCTAGACATCTAAAAGATCTAATAGGAACCGCGGAGTTCCCATGTCTAGACCCAAAAGTTAATTTTTCTAAAATAAGTGAAAAATTGCCAATTTTCATCATACAGGTATGCTCTGCTGAGAGAAGGCTAAGAGTTCTGGCATAGGATTTAATTGTATTGCCTAGACATCAAAAAGATTTAATAGGAACCGCGCAGTTTCCATGTCTAGACCCAAAAGTTAATTTTTTTTGAATTATTCTAAAATAAGTGAAAAAATTGCCAATTTTCATCATACAGGTATGCTCTGCTGAGAGAAAGCGAAGAGTTCTGGCATAGGATTTAATTGTGTTATCTAGACATTTACAAGATCTAATAGAAACTGCGGAGTTCCCATGTCTAGACCCAAAAGTTAATTTTTTTTTGAATTTTTCTAAAATAAGTGAAAAAATTGCCAATTTTCATCATACAGGTATGCTCTGCTGAGAGAAAGCGAAGAGTTCTGTCATAGGATTTAATTGTATTGCCTAGACATCTAAAAGGTCTAATAGGAACCGCGGAGTTCCCATGTCTAGACCCAAAAGTTAATTTTTCTAAAATAAGTGAAAAAATTGCCAATTTTCATCATACAGGTATGCTCTGCTGAGAGAAGGCTAAGAGTTCTGGCATAGGATTTAATTGTATTGCCTAGACATGAAAAAGATTTAATAGGAACCGCTCAGTTTCCATGTCTAGACCCAAAAGTTATTTTTTTTTTGAATTTATCTAAAATAAGTGAAAAAATCGCCAATTTTCATCATAGAGGTATGCTCTGCTGAGAGAAAGCGATGATTTCTGGCATAGGATTTTATTGTGTTATTTAGACAATTACAAGATCTAATAGAAACTGCGGAGTTCCCATGTCTAGACCCAAAAGTTATTTTTTTTTTTAATTTTTCTAAAATAAGTAAAAAAATTGCCAATTTTCATCATACAGGTATGCTCTGCTGAGAGAAAGCGAAGAGTTCTGGCATAGGATTTAATTGTATTGCCTAGACATCTAAAAGGTCTAATAGGAACCGCGGAGTTCCCATGTCTAGACCCAAAAGTTAATTTTTCTAAAATAAGTGAAAAAATTGCCAATTTTCATCATACAGGTATGCTCTGCTGAGAGAAAGCGAAGAGTTCTTGCATAGGATTTAATTGTATTGCCTAGACATCTAAAAGATCTAATAGAAACCGCGGAGTTCCCATGTCTAGACCCAAAAGTTAATTTTTTTGAATATTTCTAAAATAAATGAACAAAATTCCAATTTTCATCAAAGAGGTAGCCCTGAGAGAAAGCGGAGAGTTCTGGCATAGGATTTAATTGATGTAGACATCTAAAAGATCTAATAGGAACCGCGGAGTTCCCACTAACCCAAAAGTTAATTTTTCAAAAATAAGTGAAAAATTGCCAATTTTCATCATACAGGTATGCTCTGCTGAGAGAAAGCGAAGAGTTCTGGCATAGGATTTAATTGTATTGCCTAGACATCTAAAAGATTTAATAGAAACTGTGGAGTTCCCATGTTTAGACCCAAAAGTTATTTTTTTTTTAATTTTTCTAAAATGAGTGAAAAAATTGCCAATTTTCATTCATTCATTTAATTTCGTAAAATTTTTGAAATATGCTCATTATTTCGTTTTCTCTCACTCTTCTTTATTTTTTTTTGATAATTAAACCTTTTTATTTTTGGATTTAAATGATAGGGAACTGTTACAATTGAAATGATTGTTTTAATGAGATCTTATTTATCGAAATCGGTAAGAAATGCTCTGCCAGCTTCCCGATCACAGCAGAGCATTTAACGATTTTAAAAAAAATATTTTCTGGACTTAAAAGTCCAGAACTCTTTCTAAAAACTATCAGGAACTGTAGAACTATTGAGTGTGCTGCCAGAACTCTAATTTTTTTGTGCTCTGCTGGTAAGTGCTCTGCTAACTTCACAGACACATTGAACGCTAACGTTCCTTATAACAACTGTGGCTCAATAGTGCCTTGTTGTCGTAATTTAAAAAAAAGTGCGTGCGTACAAAGTACACATGTCAGAAGTGAAACTTCTTTGGCAAACTAATTTTTAAATCGTGTTCATATTTATACAAATCTAAAACTCGAGATTTTGAGGGAGGGAAAAATGAAGATATGTTAGAAATCTAATGAATTTAATTGTTAATAAAATATTAAAAGTGTCGAAAATTAAAACAAATTATTAATTTAATTTATTTCTTCGATAATAAAAGCACGTGGCAATTTAATTTACAATTCGTCATTTGAGATTTAAATTTCTCGGCAGCGCTCACAAAGTTGCTCGTTAGAGATCTTTTTGGGGCAGTAGATGCCCAGAATACGGTGAAGACAGCGGTTGACGAAGACTTGGAGTCGGTGCGAGATGTCTTTGGTGGCCTTCCACGTTTCACACCCATAGAGAAACACATTGACGTTGAATCCGAATATTTGAACCTTGATTCGACGCGCCAACATCCGTGACTGCCATACAAGCCAAAGTTGTGCGAAGGTCGCTCGGGCCTTGGCAATGCGTGAAGTAATGTCCTCTTTTTTACTTATAAGTGTTCCCAAATCTTACACATTGTAATGCTACTGATAATGAATTTTGTGAGTCAATAGTCTAGCCTACTGATTCGGACAATCAAGATGCGCTATCTAATCATGAATAGGTAAATTTTAATTTTCGAACGTTGATCCACTGACCCGAGAGAGCTTATCTATTATAGGTGATCTAAATACTCTTAGTTCATATGCACTAAATATATGACATTAACCGCTTTCAGGACCATATCATATTAATCAATTGCAGTTTTACATATCTTGTCCATTCAATTCATGGATTTTAATGATTCTATAAATCAAATCAAAATCATTTATTCATTTAGGTAACACAATGTCCACTTATGAACGTCAAAAAAGAAACACATATTAAATGCTTCTAATTTTACATTTACTGCCAATTCTCAAATCAAGGGCGTAGCACAGAAGAGAAGAACTGGCAATAAACTCTCCGCCACACTTTTGAATCGCCAAGGTTTTTGTTTTACATAATGTTTGTAAAGCTGCAACCATTACACCATGTTCCACGTGACATAAACATATATTAAGCAATCAATAATTAATTAATCATAATAAAATAAATTAAAAACAAAGATTTGTCCTCTATCAGCAGGAGGCATGGTGAAATAGGAGCATGAAGTTAATAGTTGGCAAAATTCAATATTACCAACACTGTGATGACAGTATGCGTCAAGTTAGTTCTACAAAATACAAAAGCCTTTATTACTTATCATAAAACATTAATTAAAATGCACACTCACACACTTACACACCCTTACACATTACACGTTCCCACACACACCTCGACCAATAATTCCATTAGTAAATGGCCTTGGTTGGAAGAGCAGTGTTGGCCTCACTAGGCCGCCACTGCGTCAGCGTGCGACTCTCATCCCTGAGGTCGTAGGTTCGATCCCCGGCTGTGCACCAATGGCTTTTCTTTCTATGTGCGCATTTAACATTCGCTCGAACGGTGAAGGAAAACATCGTGAGGAAACCGAATGTCTTAGACCCAAAAAGTCGACGGCATGTGTCAGGCACTGGAGGCTGATCACCTACTTGCCTATTAGATTGAAAAATGATCATGAAACAGATTCAGAAATCTGAGGCCCAGAGCTAAAGAGGTTGTAGCGCCACTTAATTATTATTATTATTTTTTATTGGTCTTGGTTAGTATATAATGTTTTAGTTGTAATTCATTATATGTATAGTGTAATCCGTTATATTTCTTCATTTAATTTTTTAAATATTATCTTTAAAATAAACGCAGTGGATTGTCAATAACTGTTTAATAAATAAATAAAATATATATATTTTGGTTCTAAACCAACGCGTGTCCTGTAGACACGCTGTCCTCCAGCTTCTTCCACTCCGATCTGTCCCTGGCTACCAGCCAAAGTGGACCTGCTTCCCTTCTTATATTATCCTACCATCTTTTTAACTGTCATACACGTTAACGATAAGCCTTCGGCCTGGGAATCCATTCGGTCCATTCGTTAGTTATAAATAACATTAAATAATTATGAATATTATCATAACACATTAATTTATTATGCAAATTGCGCCATCTATGCTCAGCATTAGCAAACTTGACAAATTTCGGTGTCGTCCGCGTTTTACATTTATTGTAAAAAACCCAAAGTCCATATTGAATTCTGCCAAATATTAAGTTTATTATTGATTTCCTATAATAATAAAATTTATTTGAGTACCACTTCTTGAAAGACTGGCAAGTAGCAACGCACTCGCGAGCCCTCTAGCATTGAGAGTGACCTTGAGGGGCAGTATCACTTGACATCAGGTGAGCATCCTGCCGGATTGCCCCCTGTTCTTTAATAAAATATTATCATTGAAACCCTATTGAGAGCTAAAGAGTAAGGGCACAGATACGGACGAGAAGAACTGGAACTCTTCGCCACTCTTTTCATCGCCTTATTGTCATTAATAGATAAAAATTCTTGAAGACTTATTAGAACAAAAAACTGCTATCAAGACTTGTACTGTTTGTTTATATAACCAATATTTACTTTTTATTGAGAAACATGAGTACAAAATTATATGTATAAATCATAAAATAATTACACAAAATCTACGTACTCCCGATATGTAAAGGTAGATTACTTGGCAATTATTATAATTATAATTAGCAATAAATTATGTTTCTCTTTATAATATTAGTTGTACAATATAAATAACTCAACCTGCAGTGTATCAATGTAAATATTTCTGCGTCTGTTGTATTGGTTTGCCTTATATTAGTACTATTTAAAAAAAAAATAAGAATTGTATTTTAGTAAATTGTACATCTTAATATTTTAATTACAATTTCTAGTGTAATGTTTGTTATGTAAGAGGTGGAACCCCTGACACAGACATATTTTACTTAGGGTGCCCAAATCTAAAATAAAATATATACCCCAGGAATCAAATCCAGGGAATCCAGATTACACATCATTTGCGTTAACCATTACACCATGCATCCACAATGTAATTACGGTATTCATAGTAATACTTAAGAAACAATTGAACAATCTAATCGTCAAAAATCGAAATCTGTATATGAACGATAACACGACAGGACTTGATTTTCGTTACAATTTCCTCTCAAGTGAGCACAGTCAGTGTTTACTTTACCGTCTAGAGACACACACATCTTGAATTATCTCATATTTATATTGTGTTATATTGTTGCAAAGTGATAGTTAACTTAACACGTGAGTTGTTATTATTATACATTTATTTATTGTTATTTTATTGCACAGAATATAATTAAAAATGTTTGGTAATATTTCGGCAAAAAGTTATTATATTGTTCAATCCGTTTAATCTGTTGTAAATTGTTATAAAAAATCGATTTCCGGACAACAATAGTTGTTGGTGTCAATGTTAGACCCATTGGCTAAAATGTGATCGTATTAAACGTAAAGGTGAAAGGACTTGATTAGCTATGTTTCGGTGCTTTCGGAGTTCCAGTCCCGTAACCAGTTTCAGAATAGAGAGAAAAAAAAATAAGCGTCTTGTACAAGTTATGTTACGGTTTTTAAGTGAGTTATTTATTTAAGAAGTTAAAACAGTTCACTTGACTATCTTGCTGCAAATTATTATATCGTTGTGGTTTTCAAAGTGATTTCTGTTTTTTTAATTATTCTTTATAACTACTAGAAGTCTGGTCACAGGTCAGCTTTCTGTGGGGCATTGTGGCATGGCGTCTGTATCTTGTTTAACATGGGTTGTTAATTTATTTTAAACCGCAAAAACTCTGTTAAGTACATTGCCTTAGTCCAGCCCTGCGATTCTGTAACTCACTTTTCGTACTCACACAGCGGTTTCCGCATCGGCAGTCGCTCTCAAATCAGTCGTGAAGCAGTAATTTTATGATTTGGCATTCTGATAAACAATAAACTACAAGCTCCCACCTTTTATCAGAATGCCAAATCATAAAATTACTGCTTCACGACTGATTTGAGAGCGACCGCCGATGCGGAAACCGCTGTGTGAGTTCGAAAAGTGAGTTACAGAATCGCAGGGCTGTTGTTAATGCTGGCTAAATCCGCCTTCCAACCCCAAAATAATTAATTGTTTCTCAGGGAATTGTTGTTGTTAACATAGCTATGAAGGCTGTTTAAAAAATAGTTTGAACCTTGAATGTTAACATCTACTTCTTATGCTAATCATACTAAGCGCTATTGTGTCTTTGGAAACATTTACGTTCTTCCGGTATTTGCAATCAATATATCCACAAATACAGAATAATAAAGTGATGTCTGTATCTAACAAAACGAGCACAGCACTGCGTTAAAGGTTAAGGTTAAGGTTGGTGGACTCAGTTTCCGCACTTAGACACATAATTGGTCCGTTGTGCCTTTAGTCCTGGCTAATTTAGCCATCCCAGCTCTTTCCAGAAGCACAGAAGTCTCCTGGGCACTTCACAGGCTTCACGGAGCGACCTCACTGTTCCGAGGAGCACAAAACTGCGGTTCCCAGCTATTTTTGATAGAAATCATTACTACGCTAATTCGATTGCACACAATTATTATTATCAATTGCACAATTTCATACATTTATATATGAAGTAATATGTTTTTCGTTATGAACGTGTATTCATGGCGGTTCAAATAGGGTGAAGGTAAAAAGATTATTAAAATTTATTGTATTGGCTTTATTTTTGTATTTCTATTAATTAAAATATAATTATTATAATAATGTAATGAAAGTTTTCTTTTTTGTGTTGTATATATATAAATAGTCGGTGCAAACAAATAAATAATGTATTATATATTTCTGTATAAAAAAAGCAAATTGTAGAATACATAAAGATTATGTAACACAATAAGTAAAAAATATTATTTTCAGTCGATCGGGACATAACATTCACTTTTTAATAAACCAATGATGCAATACAATGTTTGCATCAAATTAAAATTCTCTAATATTCTGTGGACGTAGGTTTTGCTTTTTTTATCTATACGCTGCAAGAATATTATCTGTGGAAGATAAAATATCAAGAGTAAAGTCCATACAATTTATAAAAGGCTTAAGTGATGTCCTCATTTTTAAATTTTTCGTGTTTGTTTTTCGCAATAACATGCATTTCAAGTGACGAGAGATAAAGTGTAAAGATATTTTTTTTAAATAATATAGCAGTTTACCTGCACCTAACCTAAGGTTGTGGAAGAAGAATGGTGATGCTCTTACTAAAGGAGGGATCCTGGTCCAGCCTAACCACTGACTGGCCGACCCGAAGGCCCTGGTGGTTAAGGTCGAGATGTTGTATAACGCGGTCAGGTCAACGGTTTTGGGTGTCATCGCACTGATTTTTAGCCGAAGATTGCATCAATCATACCTGGCTAATAAATGCCCGTTTGCGTTTTTGGATGATTGCCAAGTAAATCAAGCCGCTTTTAACGCCACACACTCTACACGCATTCTCTCTGTATATATTATTTTTTAGTCTGTTAAACCTTTTGGCAGACTGGTAGATATTCCGATAAATCGGCACAGACAGGGAGTTCCATTTCCTGTGCGGACGTAATTACTTACTTTCCATTCTCCAGATTTGGCCCCCAGCGACTTTTTTCTATTCTCAGACCTTAAGAGAAAGCTCGCTGGGCAGAAATTCTGCGTTAATGAAGAGGTAATCGCCGTAACGCCTATCTTAAGGCTAAAGATCGTACTATAAAAATGGTATCGAAAAATAGTATGACCGTTATAATCGTTGTATCGCTCTCGAAGGCGATACAACGATTATAACTATGTTAGCCTACGAACTTTTCAGTCTACCTGATAATTGGCCGAGGTCGCAACTCCATAACAAATACTTCTAATGACGCTACATGTAGTTTTTTAATAGCCGTAAGCGCTGATGTTTTATATTCTATATAAAACTGTCCAATCAGTTTAGTAGATTATAAACACATACAAACTTGTGTTTATGGTATTAATCATAAAAAATAACATTGCCAGTGTGTTCTTGACGCTACTTGATAGGTACTTACGATTACTGAATATAACAGCATTAAAGTTACATGGCAAGCCTTCAACGCCGATAATATAATGTTGATCATATCGAACTTGTTAACTGCGCAATACTTTCCTATGTAAATCGTTAATAACCTTTAATTTGTATAATGAAAATCACCTGAGATAATATAACAATAGGAATTATCTTTATATGAGCCTTGGAACATTGACATGGTTCTAAAGTATGCAATTATTATTAACGTCGTTAATAACTATAATTATGTCGCATTTAGACTATTAGCTTTAAGATATTTAACTTTGGGAGTTAAATAGCTCTCTCATTAATTATAAAGTTAAACAATTCCTGTTCTTATAGATATTCTTAAGGTACGATTTCATAAAAATAGCGTGCGGCAAATTTTTTTACAAACATTTGCAAAACAATAGCAGAACACGTACTAAGCGCGTATTGCGTTTTGCTTCCGTCTCCACCGGCAATGCTGTGTGTAGCTTTAGAGGATAGGTATCTGCATGCTTGCTACCTCACCTTATGTCACCTTGTCAGAAAGGGACATTGCGTGCTAACCAACCAACGCTAAAATGCATTAATAGGTCATCTTCAATTTATATGTTTTGCAAATTAAATCACCTTTTGATCGGCTTGAATATACTTGGTTTTAGTAATGGCAGCAGGTGATGGGAATTTGTTTCTTTCGACCCTCAATCTTTTAAAATAGTGATTTACTTGTATTAAATTTACAATTGCATGCTTTCATTACAGTTAGTAGGAAAGGAAGTTTTCAAAATCTATTAGATGATCTTTCCATTATGGCCTCGGTTCGAATCCCGTTGTAAGACAATCATTAAACAGTTCCTCTGTTTAATGATTCCAGCCCTAGGGCCTTTATGTACCGGATACTTAAATTAGTAGCCTAAAAACCGGTTTGTATATAATTTCTGCAACTTAATTTACATAACTTTCGCTTTGCATCCTAATTTGAAATATACATTTTATAAATTATGAGATCATCAACATGAAGAAGAATTGTCGAGGCCTAAAATAAAGAATCAGCGACAATATAATAATTTCATAGGTTTATCTCGAAAAAATAATGAAATTTTTTTTAAGTCCACAAAGCAATACGATTAAATTGAGACAACACGTATTGCTGCTAGGACTAAAAAGTGGAAAATAAATATAGTTTAAAAAAACTAAAAAAACACGCTTTTAAAGCACATCAAACTAAAGAGAGAAAAATAATTCCTAATTTAGGCTATCGAGCAACCCACGCTTTTTCACAATAATACCAGTATTTTTTGTTCATTACCATTTTCAGCCTAAATTAGGAATTATTTTTCACTTTTTAGTTTGATGTGCTTTAAAAGCGTGTTTTTTAGTTTTTTTAAACTATATTTATTATTATTTGTGCTCTGCGCCGTCGTGTCGTGATTAGTCGTTTATAAGTCGATTAACCTATTAATGTAACGTTTTTAGATTCAAGATGAATGCAGGTGTATAATTGTATAAATATAGTAAGCATGTTAATAGGGTTAGCGATGTAGAGAAGTGACAAAAAAGTTTAAAAAATTTAACGAATATTATATGAATATTAATTACGTCACCGACACCTTGGTGTTTGCCATAACCGGATCTTAAAACTCTATATAAATCTATATAAATAAATATATTTTCATTAAATACATTAACATCTCTAAGTAATACAAGACCAATCAATAGAATAAATGTTGTTATTTAATAATTTTGGAGTCGGTTCCATTTTTTTAAAGGAATGTGTGTATTAATAATAAATATACTCAATGCTTTCATAATGAATGCCTCGTTTTTTTACTAAAACAAAAATTCACTTAGTAGGTGAATGTTAGCAAATTAAGTAACGGTTTTAGCCAATCAAAATTATACAACGTGGTTATTGTACCAGATACATAACTGGCAAAATGTTTTCATATGTTACGTAAAACATGCCGAAATGGTACGGAGTATATAAAACACTCTTTATTTACTTTTGTGTCAACGAATCATCAATATAAATTACTCATTGCTTCATAATCGTTTATTTACTAAGATATTTAATTCTGAAGGTTTCTTTCATGTTCTTTTTTTTTTCTTTCCAGAATCCAAAATGGTGCAACGTACAGCAACACAGGTCACAGCACCGGACAAAGAAGATAGTATAGCAAATTTAATCGGACAATTTGGGAGATGGCAGTTCTTGGTGTTCGCAACTGTTTCCCTTGTTAAACTATCCTCGGGATGGGTTCAAATGGCAATACTTTTTCTAACCCCGAAGCTAACTTTTTGGTGTGTGGAATTCAGGAATAGTACAGCAAATTCAGCTCCTGTTGTGGAGAACTCCACTTGCTACGCCGATTGCTTAAAGTACGATTATGATGCATCTCCTTTTGATAATACAATTGTGTCGGAATGGGATCTTGTTTGTGAGAGAAGCTGGTTAGCTAGTTTCACGCAAATGGTCTTGCAACTGGGAATCCTTCTCGGAAGTATTGTTTTTGGATTTCTTTCTGACCGGTAAGTATAATAATTTTTGTACTGAGCCACGACAGTCATGAAAATATGTACAAGTAATTCTAATCTCTTCTGTTTATTCTGTTATAAAAATGTATCTATCCTTTGCAAGTCATATAAAAAATATGGAAGGGACTTAGGTATCATACTATCCTAATACATACATAGGTTTATATATACATAGAATTGAGTTCATTGCTATCTAGTCTAGGCTGCGCTCAATTTGGCCAATAATTAACATACTTTCTAGGTATGAAACCGAATCGAGGTTCCATATAGCATTTAAATTTGTGTCACAATGCAAAAGTTAAAATAAAATCTAAAGCGGGATCATAAGAATAATTAATAATTAATTGGGTTTAAATATTACTTTATCTCTTGGTCACAACAAATAAGTACAGTAGAACCTCGATAAGATAAAGTCCAAGGGAAACACAAAATATTTTATGTTATCGAGGTTTTAAGTTATCAAGGTTCTATGTCAGGTAAAGGCTAATATAGAGGTATGTACATGTTTCTATGTACCCTTCCTCCCATTTTTACTTGAATGCATCAGAAGGATGGAAAATTAAATATTTAATCATATTTATTCACATTACTTACCATTACATAAAAATAAAACAACAACTAAAGGTTTAGTCTACTTAAAAAAAACTGTGATTTTCTTTTGTTTTAAAAAATTCACTGTTTATAATCGATTTGATTTTCAATGACAAATAGAGAGGAGAATACATTAACACATTAACTTACGATGCAAGTAAGTCGTTGTCACAAAGCTAACCGCCGCAAAGCTTTGAAGAATTTAGATAAAGCAAACAATAGGTAATGTATTGTTTACGTTAACAATACATTAGTAAACACGTGCAAGCAATAAATACCGAAACCATTTGTTTTGACACTCTTATAAAATGACTCATTCACAAACAATTTTATGTTATAGAGGTTGTGGAAACATTTCTTTTAGTTATGAGGGCCTATACAGAGATTATTTATTTACGTTATAGAGATTGCGTATTTTAAGTATAGAGGTTTTGGGCTCTATGGGAAGGGAACATAGTATTTTTGAAGTAAAGAGGTTTTTATGTTACCGAGGTTTACGTTATCGAGGTTCTACTGTATAACACATTATTTATCTACATAATATATGGACGTTAAAAATAATCCTACAATGGGTCATTGTTGCCAGGAAAATTCACCTATTTAACATTCACGTCAAATATAACCTTAAATAATTTTCCTCTCCAGGTATGGCAGAAAGATTACCTTCCTTGTGTCCATCACGTTTCTAGTCCTGCTGGGATTTGCTATCCCTTTCGCACCAAATTATGCCACCTTCACTGTAATTCGTTTCTTCTGGGGAGTCGCAACGTCTGGAACTATGGTGGTCTCTTTCGTCATCGTAATGGAGACCATTGGATCAAACTACAGGGAGATGCTCGGATGCCTGTTCCAAATTCCGTTTATCATTGGTCATATGACGGTACCGCTCTTCGCGTATTACTTTAGAAGCTGGGATTCTTATAGTTTGGCTATGGCTGTACCACCACTGATCTATTTGATGTATTTTTTCTCTTTGACGGAATCTCCGAGATGGTTACTCAGTGTGGGAAGAGTAGATGAAGCTGCCAAAATTGTGAAGAAAGCAGCTGAATTGTAAGTAGACCAGAATTCTACACGGGCACTTTTTATTTATTAAATACCAAACACAATTAATTTCAAATATATTATTTAAAACTTGAATTGAAAAGAAAATTCAATCCATTTTGTTAATAAATAGATTCTTGTTGTCGTGATGTGTTAGCATTGCTGCTAAATTTTCGTTCCAACAATAACCTAAAAAACAGTATTAAATAATTTTATCAAACTATTTCAGCAACGGTCTACCAACAACTAAAATTGATGAGACCCTAAAGCAGCTATCAGACGACATCCGTTCTAAATCACAGGAAGGCCGTGCAAACTATACAGATCTTTTGGGACCAGCTCTCCTAGTGAAGACCGTCTGCTGCTGCGTCATGTGGACTATTGTGGGTTTAACCTTTTATGGATTTAACCAGTACATCAGTCAGACTAGCCCGGATCCTTTTGTGACTGTGGCAGCGGCGGGGGCCATACAGGTACGATCAAATTATATACCCGAACCATTTAATTCTCGATATTGCTTTATCTATGTATATACTATATAATTATGTATAAATATAACTGGGAAGTCACATGCTCCTGAAATACAAATCTCTCTACATGAGCAGCCTGGGATACGTGTTGGTGATGTAACCTGTTTTTGGCAATAAATATTTTTTTATTATTTATAAATAATATTGGAATTAAACATTTTGGTCCATGGTCTTGTTCAGAAATAGCATTTATTAATCTGATTAAATTGTAATCAAGTTAACCAAAATAGTACATATACATCTCCTTTCAACAAAAAAAAATAGTCTAAATGCACGATTTTAACTTCATATATTATTTGTCTCTTTTCATCATAGGGTAAACAGATAGATATGATAGAGTGCTCTAACAAGTCTACTCTTCTACTATAAAAAAATATATACGCTTTTATCTATTTATAAACAGTATATGCGCATAATAATTAATAATCCCAAATACCTAATGCATATCAAGTTATACCTCTCAAATTCAACACAAAACTCGTTTGGCGCCTTGAACGTTACAGGAAAACAAGTTCAATTACCGAAACTCACTATGCAATTATGAGATCATTAAAAATAATTTTGTTAATTATGAATAATCGTAATAATTATATTGAAACTTATTGAATAAGTTGAGTTATCCTGTTGGGTAAGATTCTAAGTCGTGACTTAACGCTAAGTACGTCAGAAACATTTGAATTTGACATACTGGTGCCATCCTAAGTGCTAAGTCTAGATTCCGAATCTTACACCTACATATTGCCATGCCTATACATCTTCAGCACGTAGTATTGTGAAACCTATATAAAAATGCGAGCTCAAAAAAGCCTATGGCTGCCTTTTGAATAGTATTCGTATATTAAACTAAACAAAACGTATTCGTGTTGACAACATCTACGGATTTGACGTTTCGTCAGTTTCAGTTCGTTAGTCAACAACATCTCCTATTAATTATTATATACTATCATATAATAATTATTTTTAATGTTTTCAGATTCCATCCAACATTATATCTATATGGCTGATCAAGCGCTTTGGGAGGAAACTAACTATCGCCATAACATTTATCCTCGGCGGCATATGTGTTTTACTCTTGGGCGTAGTTCCTAAAACCTACGCGATTACACTCACCCTTGGCACTTTAGGAGTCAGCTGCACAGCTATAGTAGCCGCCTCTATCTATATCTACACCTCAGAATTGTTCCCTACAGTCGTACGAAATATGTCAATGGGAGCATGTTCTATGTGCATGAGAATAGGGTCCATGATTGCTCCGTTTATTTCTAATTTGGCGTTGACAGTTCCTTGGTTACCGACTGTGGTGTTTGGCTTTGCGGCTATAGCTGCTAGCGTAATGTGCTTGTTCTTGCCAGAGACAAAAGGTACTACGTTACCGGATAGTTTAGAAGATGTTAGCAAATAGTCGAATATAATGCTAATATGCGTTAAACGAAGGTCCTGCTGTGTCTGTTAGTATTGTTTCGGTTCGGTTGTTTACACGAAGTGAATAACAAAGTTATGGATAAAAAATGTCTCACCAATACAGGAAATTAAACTTGTTTAGAAAGATACGAGGAAAAGCAATATGTTAATGATTTTAACATATTTTAATAGGTTTGTGAATTGTGATATTATTATTAAGATTAAACCATAAACGATTATTTTTTGTAGTATTCTTACTGCCTATCTTTACTTTCGATATGAGCCATCTATGCACCGTTGAAAATAATAAAAACAAGGATGCACACATACACAATGTATTACACTTAACGACAGATGTCGCTGTCCAAAGTAAATCGTATGTTCATTGTGCATTTACGAAAGCTTTTTGTATTAGACTAAAATATCTTAAAATTTAAGGCACAAAGTTGTGGCTTAGCCATCCAGTAAACACATATTTGCCCTATGGGAGTATACACTCCCATGCCTTAAATGCCTTGGCTATACCCGTATGGGTATTTAAGGCATCTATATTGTATAAAAATTATAGACATTTAAAACAAACACTTTATTGGAATGTAATACACATATCATTTACAACAATTTATATTAGTTTAAATAGAAGGAATTAAATACAAAAAAGCCCTATAATTAATAATCTATTAAATATTATATTAATCACTCTTTTAGTTGTTATTAATTATCATATTAATTAATAAAAACGGTTTGTAGCAAAGAAGTTTACACAGATGTCATATTTTTATTACACCCTTTTCAAATGTATTAAATTTAACACATTGTGTTTGAATAGGTATACCAAATGGAAAGCTATATATTTTTTACAATGAAATCTATATAGTATCATTAGGCAAAACATTAATTACCTAAAATAATAACATAAATATTTTTGTACAAAAGACTTAAAACAAATATAATTGGTAGTTAAATTTAATTATTATAATTTTTATTATAAGAATGGTGAAATGCATCAAGCGTTAAATTATATTTTTATTTTTCTTTTAAGTTATATTAAGTACCTACTAGAAAAACTAGATATAGAAAATATCAATGTAACCCGATTGGAATATAAAACCCATTAATTTTTGTTCACAAAAGCTATATTTATATGTCAAATAATGATTTAAAAAATGGAAAGTAAGCACCGCAAGCGTGCCGCAAGTGTGAACCTCCACATGGTTTTATTATTTTTTTTAAAATAGATTTTGCAGATGAGGGCAATTAAATGGTGAGAGCCAAAATTATAAAAACCGAATAAAGGCTCTAGTAGCTGTGTCTATTCCGCAGTTGAAATAATTGGCTGTCTGAAAGCTAGTCTTACTCTATCAGCATTTATATTCTAAATTTCTTGGCAAAATTTTATTCAAGCACTCCCCTGTTCCAGGAACCCGTTCATCAATTATTTGAATATTAAATTGAAAACTAACTTAAATCAAGTATTTACGTTTCCAATAAATAATCCGATATTAAATTCAATTGACTTTTCAAAGATTTTAGCCAAATAATCTCTCCTACTTAAGATCCATCTCTTCCCCGAGAAGATCTTCGCACTCTTTCTCCCACTTATCATCGCCAGACTTTTCAGCAACAACCTCATATTCCTTTAATTCAGCCTCCAATTCTTTTTCCCACTGCTCTGAAATGCCACAAAAAATGTATATACGAAAAACACAATTAAAAAATAAAATTGATTTTTACTACCTTTAAAGAGTTACTTTGTCTTCTTCTCCCAAAAATGTCAAGAAATAATACGACCAATTATTTTAGAATAATATAATTATTTCAATTCATAATAACTAACTATAAATGCCGTTAACTATAATATTATATTTCACTAAACATTTTTCAAGTATTGACAATAGAAAGTGTAACATCTATACTGTCGCTATGTAGACAACGGAATGAACTTATAAAATAGTTTAATAATACTGATAAAGGACGAAATATTAGCTAAAGTATCAAGACTTGTCGATTAAAACATTTACAAAAATCAATTTATAGTAGCGACAGAAAAGAATCTAGGCCTGTACGTTATCACCTGTCCCCACTTCGACCAACTACTCTACGAAACATTTCAAGTACAGGGTCTCGCTAACAGAGGATCAATGTTGTCAGCTCTCAAAATCCTAAGAAACGGCAGTTAGTGTGAATTTAATTGACTGTCACACATAAGTGATATGTCGCGGCTATTAAGAACCACTAGCTCAAAATGTTTAATGATTTGACAAGTTTGAAAACCCTTAATAGAATATAAATCTGACAACATTAAGTTTCAACATTGCTACGAACCAACTTTGAGACTCGAAGCGTGTAAATAAACCGGGACCAAGCGCTATGCAACGGTATAGGTCGGTTATCGAAAGCTGGCGCGTTCACAGTACTCACACTAATGCAATTTCACTACACAGTATGTTTAAAAATATGACTTTTGCCAAGCTATATTTTTTAATCTACTCTGGTTTTAGTAAGGTTAGGTGGGTTGTAAATAAATAAAAATGTGTCAAATACATATAAATATTATGTGCATACGAGGGTGGATCCAAAAGTTCTAAGCCCGACCAAGAACGTAAAAGAGTAGTTTGTGTAAATAATTTTTCATTTTTCGACATAACCTCCATCTAGCTCAACACACTTCACTTTTACTTCACTAACAATTCTTTCAATACTCCTCTTAGAAACCCCAGTCGCATCTGATGTCAAATTAAAAATTACATTTTTTCATTAAACTGTTTTTATTAAGATGCTTAAAATAATTAAAAACATTGTGCACCATTTCACGAGATTGTCCTCGTAATGTTTAGTCGGAATATATTTCATAAGACATTTTTTTCAAAGTATTCTAACCTCCAACCAAATAACTAAACAATCACAGACAAAATAATAATGAGAAAAAAGATCAACATGTACAGTAAGTATCTGTTATTCAGTTTGACATAACGCCTCGCGCTTATTCACAGACACTACACAAGCACAAAGTGTAAATGTGTTGAAGCCGCCAGCTTTAGATAACATACCAATAGCAATGTTAAAACCGAAGTACAATAAGTGACGTCACTATACTTATACACATATATAACATTCAGTTTACAAGTTCCATCATATTGATATTGCCTCTAAGAAATTACCTCAATAGAGACAGAGACTACTAAGTTAACTATTAAGATTTAACTTTAGTATGTCTTAAGCCTGTGATGAAAGCTAAAATTTGAAACAGTGAATTTATATGAACACTTATATACATTCATATAAGGACAAGAAGCTATATTGTCATATATTAACATCAACACACGATACGTCAACAAGGATGAGACATGATGAATTCGTTAAATTATAGAACAGCGATATAATTTTAATACAAATAACGTTAAAATAATGAGATCCAACAGCATTAATGTGATAAAGCCAAAAATATTAAAGCATTGAGCAGATTTCTTCAAACTAGCTTCGTCTACTACTGGCAAAGTAAAAGGAAAATATGGATCTCCTGAATGGGTGACTAGACAGCTGTTCCGTGACGCAAGCTGTTAGATTTTGTCTATCAAATATTATATATAATAGACGAATGTTTAAATTTTAGGAAAGTATTTTTTTTATTAAAAAGTCCACCATCACAAATTTAGGTTTTAATTTTTAATGTTACACAGATTCGGCATTATCACATTAATATGAAAACACAGAAGAGAAGTACACACTCCATACACCGCGATGCTACAAACATAACTACATGAACTCTTATGAATAAAGTATTGTATCGGCCGGGGTATGGGCCATGAGAAAGTAGGGCTACCATGGTATTTTAACAATCCGCTGTCCGTCGTTTAAGCTGCATTCCGAAAACGAAAAAACACATTAAAATCAATGCTATTATTCTCAAAGTTGGTTGTAGTCAATGAATTTTCAAAAACTATTAAAAAATGAAGACAAAATAACTCTAGCGAAAATTACTAAAATAAAGATAAATGTGAAATAAAATTGTAATTTAAAAACAAATATATTACTGTACAAAAGTGCACACTAACTTTCAAACTGCTGAACAGATTTTAGTGAATTTTGGCCTGAGAGATTTTTTAAGGAACAAATTGTTAGTGACTCTTTCAAGCAATCGTTTTTATTTGTAAGGATTCTATATCTAATATACCAGTACTTCCAAATCGTATTTTGTAAAGATAATTATTTTCCATACAAAATCAACGACTCGTATAGGCAGCGGCACGTAAGTCTAGCGCTGGCCGATACGTGGAGGGGATTGCTGCGCATGTGTCGTATCGGTGCGGGGACGGAATGCGACTGGAGAGCCAATCGACGCTCTTCATTCCGCTAGCCCCCCTCAGGTACCTTATTTTTTACTTCTGCGCAATAACGGTCAGCGCTAGAGTTTCGTGCCGCTACTTGTAACTAGTATATTGTATATAAAACCGGTTAGCCGTTCAAAATCTTACCATCATCTCTATCGACTTTCAAAGATTTAATTCTTTTCTTGACGTCATCAATCGATTGACTCTCTTTCTCTATTAGATCCTCGCTTGCCGATTTACTGTCTAATGGTGAAATAAAAACAAAAGAACATAAAAAATCTAGCAAATGGTGAAATAAAAAATGCTCTAAATACAATAAATCCAAGCAATTTAAAATAAGATCAGAACTAAAAGGCAGACACATATTTTGTATTAAATCCTTTGTAATGAAAATAAATTTTTCAACTAAAACAATTTATCAGGAATTTACACATTAAGCTTTAAAATAATTAATTGAAGTTATGTATATATTAGTTATGTGTAAATTTACAATTATTTTACATAATTTTATTTTTTTTTCGGAAAAACATACACATTACATACTTCGATCCGGTAAAAAGTGTTTTCTTTAAATGTGTAAAAGTTATGTCAATAAAACACAATAAAATATAATTTATCACCCATTTGGTACAGACATTTCAAAAGATTATAGAAACAGACAGAAATGTGCTGCCTCACTTTAAGGTTTTATAATTACTGTTATGGATCTATTACGAATCAGGTAATTACCAAATTACCAGACGTAATTGTTAGGAATTCTTGAAAATTAGCATTTTTAGGGGCCTCATAGACTAGCGGTCTTATTAAGTGGCAGCTAGGTGAGGGGTACCGGGTTCGATTCCCCCGGTTCGAGGGCAAGTTTTAATTTAATTTAAAATTTGTTCTCGGCCTTTGGGAGGGTTGTGCGGTACTGCTTATACTGTACATGGAGGACACGGTCGAATTTGAAAAATCCTATACTTGACGCTAGCTAATGCACAAATCGTGTCAGAGCCATAAAAAAAAATAGCATTTTAGTCAAATTTAATATTTAGTTAAATATTTTAATAGACAAAGTTTTTTAAGAATAATATTCTATACGTTCCATATGTATTTTTCTTAAACAACGACTCGTAGCAATTACGATTGGTATATTGATAAGAAGATTGGGAAATTAGATAATATAAAACGGATACTCACCCTGCGAGTCGTCAGCGCTAGACTGGCGAGCGACTGCGTCAGCCTCGTTGGCCTGACAGATGAGGGACACGCGGTAGAAATAGTTCCGCCAGAAGTTCTCCTCTGTTATACTGGAATGTTATGTACTTCTTTAGAAGTTGTCTATTTATATATGTTGAACAATTCATAAGACTCTTGACGCCACTCGAATCTCCTACTCCAAGTGAAAATTTCCAAGATCATTGTTCCGTTTTTAACTATTATTTATTCATATCATACCAATCGTTTGAATAATTTCACTTAAATCCTTTCCATTAAAAACGTCGATAATTACAACAAAGCTTGTGAGACGCGTGTGTTCTTAGTGATATCAAAATTATTCTACATTTTTACAAAGATGTAATCAAATATACTTAATATAATTATTTTTTTCCTAAATATTAAAAAAAAAACATACATTTTTCAGATTTGTTCCATACTTACACTTTAGGTACCAGGTCGAAACGCATTTTCTCAAGGTTGGGATCCTCCGCCATGATAGCTACGGCCACTGGGTACATTTTGTCGTAGTCAAAGTCGAACTCTACACCCGCCGGTGGGGCGCGCACGAAGTTCCGTCGGTCCTGCATTAATTATTCGTAAATCCAATAACTCCTTTTCAAATCCTTTGGTAAAGCTCTTGATATATTAGTTAGACCCACAGGGCCAGGCATTTTCAATCCTTTCCGAGAATTTCGGTTTGGAAAGTATATTACTATAACCATACGGCCATATGTTATTTTTCTACAATTGACTATTCGATGGGTACAAAATATCGCATAAGATTATATCTTCTTGATCAGCCCAACAAAAAAACAAAGTAAAATAGACTCTGTCTGGAGTTCAGAACACGTAGAAATGGATTTGCTTCATTCTTGATAAAAGTAAAGTTCAAATAGAGCTTAGAGTTTCGTTTTAAATAGACAAAAAAGCAGATAAACCTAGTAAGCCATTTTTTTAGCCCATTATAGCCGCTTTTTATGTAGCATAAGAAGAGAACATAGCTGCTTATCGTCTATCTAGAGTCAAGGGCAGTGGCAGTTATTACACATGAGAGAAATTTAGAAATGTGTTGCTTATTTAGTTCAATACTTACAGTTGAAAGTGACACGCACTCCTCTTTAAGCGAAGCCTCATTGGGAGCGCCAATCCATGGAGCAGTTGCAGCACCCCCTTCCTTCTCTTGGCCTTTGATGAACGCGTCCTGTTCGCGGTTGAACTCGCCAAGAATGCTCTGAAAATTGTTTATGGTATATCAGCAAAGAACAGAACCATCTACCAATAGCGATTTTTAACGGTAGTGGAGTAAGTCCAAACAAGTGTAGAACTTCCACGACCTCAATCCGTAATTCCATTTGACCAATAACAATTATGTTCTCTTTCAAAAAGTTTTGGAAAAAACCTTTTTAAAGACACATTCTCTGTGATCTATAATAAATGCTTGTCTATGATACCGTAAATCAATGATACGAAAACATCAACGTAAATTGTCATAACACAATCTTAATTAATTATACCTTAATTATACAAAGTTACGCAAAGTAATTATCGCGTTTTGCACAAGACACTTCAACATTTGCTTCGTTAAATGGTACAGACGACTTTAACGACGCAACTTTCTTTTTGAGGTAAATTATTTATGTGTTACTTAAATTAATGATGGAAATATTGGCGAAATAGACATTTTATTTTAATACTACGGTACATCTGCAAATTGAGGAAGTTAACAAGTTTCTCTTTGAAGTAATTACTATTTTATTATTCAGGTCGAAATTCACAGAACCAGTGATGGCCAAGTAGCTAGACTAAATGTGCCTCTCAAATTCCGGGTCGTGAGTTCAAATTCCGGCTGTGCGCCAAAAATTGCGCGAAGTTCAATGTAGCAGCGGCGACTTTTTTTCTTGTTTATTTCACTATTAACTAATATAACAAACAGTAGTTGAAAAACTTTTATTTTGAGCTACGGGAATCCCCAACCCTTAGCATTTCCAGACCTCGGGCGAAACAGAAGGAAACCATCGAACTCTAGGTCACCTGTTTACCGAACCAAAACACCCGGGAGGGGGTACTCGACCCCAACGAAAGCAGTATAAAAGCTTTTCATAAATTTAAAATTAAGGATAATTAAATAAACTGACAGACCTGCGACACCACTTTAAAGTTTATTCGTAGGCGTCGGTCAATATACTTTGTCGCTTTCTGAACGAGTTTCTTCATTACGCTTTCTGAATAAATAATTACCTTACAGCTAGCATTTAAATTGACCCTTGTTAAATTGTAATTCAGTTTTTTTGTTTAAATTCTTTGTACCACTTTTGGTCTATAAATAAATAATTAAAATTGCGGACGTAGTACTAAAATTAATCTCAGTGACGCATGAGAAACTTTCCTTGCTTCTAAATAAATTCGAACATTTTTTTTTCTACCTAAAATGAAACCTACGTACCGTCTAAAAAGTAAGATTAAATGACTGACGCAATCGCTTTATACTGCAATAAAACAAACGCATACTTTAAAGCAAATTCTTTATCCATTGTTAACATAAATTATTTCCGCTGGCCCTTAGCGCCATTACAACGCTCGCTAATGAATAAAACGCTATAATTCATATTAATGTCTTAATATTTCATAGCTGTGCTAATGAAAAGATATTGCAGCTTCTATGGCTCTCATTTTGCGATAAAATTAATTAATAGTGGCAAACTAGAATGGCTTAAAGATAATATTATCATAAATTCTTCCAGTCACTTAAGCCACAAGTTGCGAAATCCATGTGTTCGCATTCCTGCAAAAAAAATTGTTCCCCTTTTTATTCAGATTCAGATGAATGTCTATCTTATTATTTTGGGGAATCGTATAGGGATTCCAAATAAATAGTTTTCTTTTTACTTTTCAACTGAAATCAACACTAGGACTAAGATTTACACATAAACGACGTAGATACACGGTCGATTATTTATAAAATGAGTCTAGTATTAATAAACACACAATGATTCGTATATTTTAATTATAATTCGTAAATGTTAAATGAGAAAAAAGCTATTTTACAGGTAAAGCTATTTTACAGGTAAAGCTAACATTATCAAACAGGGAATTCAGAGTGTAATCAAAGGTGATAATCACATCAATTGAATTGGAAGGGACCCTGAGGAAGCATTGATTTCCTAATCTTATTTACCCCGAAAGATTAATCATTAGATGGCTTACCGACTTTGTCGCAATCGAAGCGTAACAAATATTACAAATTTAATGTAACAGATAAAACTATTATATAATAATAATTATATTTATTTAAACTGACAATCATAAGTCTATATGGTTATTATTTAGTTACATTATTGTGATAAATAGCTTAGCTTTAAGGTATTCAATCATAAAAATAAAAATAAATTATAAGATAACCTCCCCCACATACAGTTATTTTTTTTACCATTTAGGCATTTTTACAAGCAGGCCATTGCCTTTTGTTTAAAACGGCACGTATGATTATTACTACATACTATTGTTATAGCAAGAAGTATGTATGTAATTTGTCTCTTGAATGTACTAATCGATAGTTTTATATAGAAAAAGGGAAATTGGGAAAACAGGATACATGATGTTAAGTGACACTCGACCTGGATACTGAGAGTGTGTTTGCGAGTGCTACGTTAGCCGAAACTGCTATTTTGTTATTGATACTCCAAACCGATAGGACAACGTCATTACGTCTCTTTTAGACAGAGCATCCACACGAGGTACGCAGACACAAGTGCCTGACAGGCATCTGACATGGAGCAGGGCGGAGAGCTTTACGAGCTCGCTAGAAGAAATCGCAAAGGCTATTTAAAATATTGGGCTTTTGGCAAGCGGAATACGTACTAGGGTTTAGTATCAAAATACAAAATACGAGATAAAACTAAATAGCTGATATCCTTAGAGGATAAATAAATAAGAAAATGATACAAATATTCGTCGAATTTTTCACTTGATATCCCCAGCGGTTTGTATGTTAGGTCAACCGTGCAATTCAAGAGACAGCAAATTGCTCTGTACGGGAAAACGTTTGTGAAACACTAAACATGATTTTCAAAGAGAATCGCAAATTTTATATTATTTTTAGCTTATGTATGCTAAATGTGCTGAATATTTCAACGAGAAAATATAAGACGGTGCAAAATGTTGTCGTGATTTAAATTCTCATTACATATAATCATTTCTAAGACATTTATTTACGAAAAAGTATTTTTATTTAGGACGACTCCACAGTAATTTAAATACATTATATATTAACAAAGTATCCTGGCTTATTTATTAGCGTTGAGCCTACGAGTCCTACGGGACTTGGAAACATGAAACTTTGAAAGTAACAATATGTGTCGATGAAAGGATTTTTGAAAATAAGCAATTTAAGATTATTTGAAAATTGTATTGTATTGTATTGTAAATTATAAACTTAAACACGTAATGCCTGTAAATATCTTACGTCTTGTAAACGTGAATATCCACGTTTCCTTGCTCACTGAATTTGAATATTATTAATAAATAAGTCTAATGGACGCCGAAGCAGTGTTGGCCTAGTGGCTTCAGCGTGTGATTCCCATCGTGGCAGTTCGATCCCTGGCAATGGACTTTCTGTAATACGGTTCTAACATTCGCTCGTATGTTGCACACTGTCAAGTAACCGGCATGTCTCAAATCCAAAATCGACGACAAAAGGCTGATTCCATACTTGACTATGAAAAAAAATATCAAAGAAACGTATGCAATCTGAGGCCAAGACCCGTGTAGTTGTTGACTCGTGTACCACTGGATTTTTATCATAAATGTAAGCCGAAATAATAACGCCACATCGAACCTTTACGAAGAACTTTTTTAGCAAAAAACTTTTTACGAAGTACTTTTTTAAGAATTGTACCTTTACACGCAGTGTGTTAACGCCTATACATAATTAAGTTAATAATGTTTTTAGGAAAGGGGAGATTTCGACACTCCCCAGCTAAGCTACTCTGTCACATATCTACCTGATTGCGTGACTAGTGATAGGCTATGATGTAGGGGCCACTGTTTATAAAAAAAAACACCTATACAAAGTTATACAGTCTATGAACTTAGTAAATTAATATAGTAATAATATTAGTAAATATATAATTTAAACGGTACAACGGTAGCACATTCATAGCACTAGTTGTACAAATACTGCCCTATAAATTAGCGAAAGCCGCTCAACCTTTATCGATATCGCCATAATCCGGTGATAGATGCTGACACGGACCCTAAGGCCAAAGGTCATTACAAACACGTCACCTAATCCATCACACATACATTACCTAAGCTTATTTTGATGGCCAATTACATAAGGATTATTCACACTCAAATTACGTTAATACCCGTTTAGGTGTTATTTAAACACAATCACGTAAACCACAGACAAAATCTGGTTATTTTTATTCCAAAAAAAATATCACACTTAATATAAAACTGTTTTTTTATATTAAGTGTGATAGTGAGTTATAGAAATGTGCAATTATTTGTACACATTTCAAGAACTCTTTTGTTTCTTTCTGTCAAATCATATTTACGCTGTGATGAAAAGAGACAGACTATTTTAATTTTTAATATGGAGGTAGATCTTCCAAGTATCTCATTTCAGCATGGCGTAAACACAATTTGAAAGAAAGAGACGAACACCTTTAATCAGTTTGATTACTAATATGACATGTCCTCTTAGTCCTTTCTTAGACCTCTCTTTCACGATCTCGTAGCTTAACACCGATATTAAAATAATTTACTAATTTAATAATCACCGTGGATGTGGCCTGAGAAGTGGCCGAGGAAAGTCTACTAAGTCGGATATATTTTTGTTAAAGTTTTATTTGACTTAGTTTTTAATTACTTTCTTTTAGATTTGTTCTGTCTTCAATAGTTTCCACATGCGATGACATTTTTTTCGATAATTTTTTTCACACCTTGGGTTATATCATTGCATTTTTAATAAGGATTCCAATTTTTTGAAAATGTAATGTAGTCTATGTTAGAGAAGATGCAGCTTTTTAATTGTGAAAGAATTTTTGAATTAGGTCCAATAGTTTTTGTGTGAAAACATTACAAACATACATACAAAAACACAAATACTCTTTAATATAACATAGCATACACAGAAAAGCTTACCTCTCAACGAGAAAAATCCTCATAAAAATATTCTACAAACAATTTCTCTACAATGAAACAAATCTCTTAACGTGCCAAGCGAAACACATTAGTTTCCAACATTTCTGTGAATTAAATTTCCCGTCTATTGTTACTACTTCCTGATGCTGAAGCTACTATCACCCTTTTCACATCGTATTCAGCTTTCATTCCGTTTATTTTTACACTTAGCACGCTTTTTATTGCAGCACTTTAGTTCTTTTACAATTCTTTTGCTTAATAAAAAATTGCTTAAAAAGCGTACCAATTCTTAAAAGGCAACACACTAGCGTGCCTTCTGTAATAATAATATGAAGTTCTGTTATAAATTTATTGACCACATTATCTATGATATGATTATGATAATAGGAATAATGTGGGACGGAATGAAGCGACTTCGGTAGTACATATAAACCGTGTATATTTGGAGCAATAAAATTAGTGTATTACCATCTCTTTCATATAGTATAGTAAAGGTAAAAACATTTATATATGAAATTAGAAATTATATACGTAACTTATATGGAAAATAATTCTATATAATACATATATACCATAGGCGCTACAACCTTTTAGGCGTGACCTCAGATTTCTGTATCTGTTCCGTGATCGTTTCTAATCACACGCCGTCGACTTTTTGGATCTAAGGCATGCCCGGTTTCCTCACGATGTTTTCCTTCACCGTACGAGCCAGTGCATGCGCACATAGACAAAGTCCACTGGTGCACAGCAGGGGATCGAACCTACGACCTTAGGAGTCACATGCTGAAGTCACTAGGCCAATAACGGTCAAAAAAGCAAAAAATAAAAGGAATTGTATTATGCAAATAATGTCACTGTCTGCTACTGCAAAAGATAATCCGACGTTTTAACAAGATTATGTTTGAATCGAATTAATGAAATCCAAATCCTTTCCATTTTTTCACTTAGTTTTCTCAGTCTGTCTCTACATTATTTCATTTGTAAATGATTATCGGCGTTATTTACTAAAGCTAGTTTAATCTTTACGTAGTTCATCTAAGGTCTAATACCTACGTACGCACAAGGCATGAAAGTGTCCGAACGTTTTGGACATTCGGAATTCGCTAAATTTCTACTCTTAATCGTATCGTTGCTCCAAATGTTACATAGACATAATATCTAAGTGAAGGAATTTTCAAGACTAAGAAACAGCGTTAATTTATTTCTGAGCCCAAGGCTTGCCATCTACGGGCTCATAAAAATCAGAATAGTCTTAAGAAGAAACTTACCAAGCACCAAGCAAAGCAATTTACCCAAAAGATGCCTAAATTACATCAAGCATCAATTTAAGAAATTCTTATAGCTCGGTGCAAATAGCGGTGCTCTCAGACTTAAGCAATATTGAAATTTAAAAGCAAATATAGTATCTCAATAACAACATCAACAATAAAACATGTTAGCTGTTAAACATTATATCTTTTTTAAAAGTCAATCAGAACATTTCCAGTCGATATCCAGTGACCACAGTGGCTTGTTACGTGTCGAGAGCTCTTTGTTTACGAGCACTCCCACAGCCCCACGTTTCAGTGTCCATTAATGTTTTATTGTCCTCACAGACCCGATGTCATAACACACATTTATCTTCCTTTATATTGTTCTCTTTTATAATGTCCATTCCGCTGACTTCACAACTTGTCGATTTAAAAAGGTCGTTTCGTTGCAAAGCGACAAATTTTTAAATTTCTTCAATTACGCCGAGTTTTACGTGAATTTAACAAAGCCGTACATACTAGAGTTCACGTAAAAGACCCTGGACGCAACAAAAGAAATCGTTAGCGTCGGAGAATGAACGTCCTTCATGGACATGACTTCGTTTTATGCAAACACGATGGAATTTATTAGTATTCCAAGATCTTGCTAAAATAACTTAAATTATTTCTGACAAACTAGTCTGAGATAAAAAATGCAATATACTATCGAAAAAAAGGCTGTTGGACCGTCATATTGGAATGAGTCTAACAACGACGTCCAGTAAATTCATTTGGCATTTTGCCTATTCCTCTTGCACGTCGCCAAGCCGTCTACAGTTTTCTCATTCTACCTTTACAACTAAATTCTACGATTATTATCCACAGGATAAAAGATTTATCCTGTAGGCCTTTCTATTTATGAAAAAATATTTTATAAAAAATTCAAAGAAACCAACACCTAACAAAGGAGTAATATATTGAATGTGGTCGCAAAACCTTCGCGGAAGTAAATAAAAAGATAAACGACGTTATTCCGGATAACGCTGCTCCCCATGTAATATTTTCCAGAAAAACGCCGAGGAGTGAACCTTTCTTATTCGCACAAATGTCTGTTCTCGTGTTAAATTGTAAATATGGCGGAAAGCATCAAATATATCACACGTTCCCCGTATCATACTCATAAAGTGAAGACCTATTCTAAAAATAAAGTTGCCAGCAATATATTTTGATCAAGTTTTATATTACTATTTAGGGTTACCAGTTTCAAATATAGGTACTCGAAAATTGTAAGGCCTTGAAGAATTCAAAGATATCTAGATATCCTTATATAGATTACATTTAGACAGAGACGGTATTTACAGGTAAGCTTTGGACCATATAAACCAGATAAGAGTCAAAAATAAAAAAATCCATTGAAAAAACTAGGTTAAAGCCGCCATAATTAAAGTTCCAAAAATAAAACACGACTCACGACTTCTAAACCCCCAAATTAAGCCACATATTATAAACAAAGTGCTATAATTCGTGTAAGTTGTTTCTGGTCGTTTACACCCATTTACGATACATTCGTGCGTGCGAGGCTCCAAGGCGCCGTCTACTTACGTAACCCGATGGTATTGATCGGGCAGGCGACACCGCGCGCACTCTCCGTATCGACCTATCAGGGGCGTCGGTTTAATTTTAATTTGATAACCGTTAGTAGCGCGCGCCACTGATTCGTCAGAATTTTATGTGGTAGTGCAAAAACGAATGCATGTATGTGTATTCATAAGTCAGTGTCTGTGATGACTTTTCCAACTCAATGATTACGGCTTTTCAATTCGTTAAACACTCGCGTTATGACTGACTAGTTACCTCATAGTCGCGGTGGTGTTTATTCGGGAAAATTAATGTCTTACATGAAAGGATTAGCTTTCTTGTTTAAATTACCTGTTCCTTGTGTAACTAAGTATTGTATTATTTATAATGACTGATGCTATGTATGTATTTTTTGTATGCATTATCATTTCTCTTCCGATAGGTTCAATTGAGTCAAAGCCACCTCATATAACATTAAATAACTTCCAGAGCGGAAGTCGATGTTAAAGGATAACATCCGCTGCTGAGGTCGAACTGAATTATTGGAAATTATTGCAAATAGGATGGCGTATACTTAACCACACAATATATTATTCAGCACTTTTATAACACTAGACAAAAGAGCATCGTCGACTTTTCACGAGGTTATAAAAGGGTCAAATATGCGAACGCCCCATAAGTATTTAATATACTTTCTACCGTATAGAGGCTAATTTCGAAATCCTCATAAGGAGTTAAGCCTTTGAGCATGTCCTTTAACGTCTTAACTTAATATCCATTATTTGCCGAATCCGTTATCTTGCAAGCGGATTTGAAACAATATTTACTTGGTCCTCTCATGAATAACAGATGAAGCAATTTGGTTGAAGGACTGCTAAAGGCTGCTATTAACGACGATGAGCGACCTAAAGCTTTGCTAAGTTGATTATACAAGACATGACTGAAAGTAGAGCAATTAAGAGCTCTTTGTTGGAATGACTGAAAAGTCTTTAAAGTTATTGACAGCAGTTATACTTATGAAAAAAAGTAATACATTGTGTTAAACTGAAACCCCAAATAAAAATTGAAAACTAAATTACTATAAGCGAAGCTGCACACAAAAATCTCGTAGCTCATTCTAAACAGAATTACAATCAGAATGTATTACAGCGTGGCAATCGATTTCCCGAGAAAGCCGCTTCGGGAAAATCTCGCTACGTACTTAAGTAATTTAATATATTTTCCTTTACGGTTTCAGTGCCAGGATTTCTTGCTCTCAAAACTCTCGTTATGTAAAGTACATTTATATTTTTACATTTTACAAACAAAGTATAAAAATAAAATTGGAAGTGGAATTGTTACTTTGGGCGTAGTCACAATTTTTTTATATATTTTTTATAAATAGTTGCTACGTCACAAGCTATCGTAATAATTGACCTCATCTTAAATGAGCCCGACTCATACCACAAACGGGGTTAAGATGTTTTCGGTTTTTCTAACGCGTTCATTATATTTTTATACTGTTCTCGCCACTTAAATTCAGAATATTTCGAATATTATCTTCCAACTTAATTTTCTACTTTAATAAGAGTGTATGCATTTTCATATAACTATGCGGTTGTAATTTCTAAAATGAATTAAAATTGACAAAAGTTAAAAGGGTTGTTTTTCAAAAATTAAATAATTTTTTCAAGCTCTAATTAATTATTTAATTTATAATGATTTGAAGGGTGTTTTACTGTGCGATAGAGACAGACAATTTCGTTAGGAGACGATTTTATTTGTATTACGAATAATGTAAGGCCATAACACAATGCCGATAAAGCTAAATTCCGGTAGGTAATTAGGATTTAAGAATCTTTTAGGCTACTTACAAAGGGTCATTACGAGACGGGTCTGTAAATGTATTTACAAATGAATTACACCTAATAAGGACTTTCCTCTAATGGAAATATTCATCATAGCTCCAGGGCTCCGAAGCGCTGTGGGGTGGTAAGCTATCAAGAATTTGATAAATTTATAACGTCACTGCTTCTACATTTTATGCTGCTGTTTCGAGTTTGAAGAAGAGAAAGAGAATGATACGCAGACAGTTTTGGTGCCTAGTCAAGGTGGGTCTAATTCTATTCTATGAAATAATTTTAATACACATTAAAAATCCAACAATAAACATGGAACCGAGCAGCGCAAACTACTACGTAATAAAAACTCGATATTCTAATGACCTACAAAATCATCTCGATACGAAACGTTATTTCACAGTTGAATAGCAAATGTCAAAGTACTACCGTTTTAGCTCATGCCGCTAAACCGATAAAAATGTACATCAAAAGATCCATTATGTCGGGATCTTAATAAGATCGCGTATTGTAGGAAGAGTAATAACTAAGATATTTTTTTCCTTTTCAAAAATAATACTTGTTATAATTCTGCTACTACACTTAATTAAATAGTGGGCAACGCAATAAAACAGTTCTGATTATATAGTTATTATACATATAGATACAATGTATGCCTCTAATATATATAAATATAAATGCCCTGCCTGTTCTTTTCGATTTCAAAGTATGAACCACACTCGATACATATGTTCAGCGTACATGACCAGTACGTTTTATCCATAGAGGTTATCTGATAGCTGAGATGTCCTGGACAAAGAATTGCTTTGCAAGAGTATGTGAAATGCATATTTCCGAAATTTTGAAAATGTGTTATGTAACTAATAACCCATATAAGGCAACAATGAAACGTTTTACATTAAAACGCCGGCGTCAGTTAGGAATTGGGTCAATGCGATTCCAATATACGAGGAGCACCGCAGAATAATAATTGAAATGGTATTTTTTGATTTTCATAACCATGCCTTTCTTTCTAGAAATTTTTGTGATTGTTTCGGAAACACTACTTTAGTAGACACAAAGAATGTCACATTGTCAAGTTAAGATATATCCTAAAACAGTTTCACACAAACAAAAATACACATACATGACAGCAGGAAGTTGAGATAAGTAGACAATTTAATATTTAGGAGATATAACTTACTAATAAAAAATAATAACAATAAAAAAAACACAAGGCTAAAGGAAAGGATTACACTTGTTTTAATCTATTCAAAGGTAAAGGTGTAACGATAAAGTAAAGAACACATTATGTGAGGCGCGCAATCCATTTCAATATTATAAAGAATTAAGATTTCCTAAACAAATATATTTGTATGATTTTGAAAGCTCACATCAATTTCGTAGCTCACAATGGACAATCTACTTGCACACTATTCAACGTTGTACTTTAACGTGAATTCTCTCAGAATTTCTTGAAGAAAGGATTGAGCTTACATCTTCTATACAACAGCCGCACTTAAGGGTCTCCGCAAAGATCCAATCAGCCAGAGCACCAGATTACTTTGATTGTCCTCCAATCGAGTTTCCGATAGGTATTTACTTCCGTCCGCTACTCGAAATGTCAAAAACTGTATGGAATTTTTTATACTTATATCGGTGATTTAGGGCGCCGAGGTGTATGTAGTATATAATTGTATTCGTTTTTACAACAAACTCCCAAGCAAAATTAGAGAATTATCACTGAATAAATTCAAAACTCTCGTCAAACGTATATTAATCAATAAAGCTTTTTAGAAATTCGATGATAATTTAAATGATCCTAATCCTTGGGATTGATTTGCTCCAGTTCAAATATTTATTTCTGCTCTGCCTTACAAACAATTTGTATGAGTCAAAACTTAGCGATTAAAAAAAGTGGCGGAGAGTTTCTTGCCAGTTCTTCTTGTCCGCTCTACGCCCTTGACTTGCGAACTGGTAGTAAATGTAAAGTTAGAATTTAACATCTTTTCTATTGACGTTCATAAGTGTACTTGGTTACCTATATGAATGAAGTTATTTTGAGTTTGAGTTTGGTTATATGGTTAAATTTGTCAACGACAGAGCCTCAACATTCGTATGTATAGACGATCCATCAGCCAACTCTCTTTAACCAATCAAGGCTTACTACGTCAATGTAGAGGATCTAAATAAAATTCTTAAATTACTTACTACACATATCTTTGTGAAAGCTTCACCATTACCAAAACCGATAAGAAAAATCTCAATCAATGCGAACGGACGACTAAGTAGAACCGTCATATCGAATAAAAGTTATTAATATCTCGGTAGCGATAGTTTTGATGAGTTTTCCACGCGGTTAAAAGCATTTGCTCTTTTATTTATTTTTCCATAAGCGTTAAAACCACCTTCATTTTCAGAGCTGGCAACTCGCCAGACTAGTATAAAATGGCGAAAACCTGCCTTCAGCGCTTTCCCATCCTTGAAGAAAATCTTGAGAAATTGAAAATTTATTAATCGCGTACAGCAACATGAGCACTAAAAATAATTTGAAATATTTCCGAGTATACGTCATAGAATAAGAATTTATCGATATAAGGAATTGGAAAATAAGAATAACACAAATATATGTTTAAGTCATCATGAGAAAACTTACATTTAAAAGTACTGTCTTGTGTCTAGCACAGAAGGCAGATCACCTATTTACCTATTAGAAAAATACTAATGATCACGAAACAGATCCAGAAATCTGATGCCCAGACCTAAAAAGTACAACGTTCGGCATCGTTACTTTTTTATTTCCAACAATTTCCATTGTATACCATAGTTCCGGTATAGTTGTTCTAAGGTAAAAATAAAGTATAAAAAATATTTAGGTTTCCCGAAACCGTTAGAAATGGATACGATATGCATAATATTTTTGTTATGAAATGTGGTAATGAAGTTAATGTTACTCATTCAACACAAGAAATATTTAAAACCGAAGCTTATCTACCATAATTTCATAGTATAGAATACCAAACTGTCTAGCAACTGTCTGACGTCTTATCAGAACCGTCAATGAAGATAAATAACGATACAAAGTTGGCAACGTCATTACTGTACTCATAAACAAACTGCATCGTTGCTATTTAACTCGAATACTGTGACAACTCTAACAATTTTTTTATGTAATAGGAGGCAAACGGGCAGGAGGCTCAGCTGATGTTTAGTGATACCGCCGCCCATGGACACTCACATTGCCAGAAGGCTCGCAAGTGCGTTGCCGGCCTATCAACGCGAATTGGTTCGAAAATACTTCAGTGGGCAGCTGGTTCCACATAGTGGTGGCGTCGAGGTGATACGGATGGTATTTTGTATTCTGCCTTGACGTCCGATAATGAAACTCAGCTTCAATACAATATGCCAATTAATAAATAATATTTTACTAATAATAAATAAAGCTAGTCAAATTCTAGCATGAACTCACAAATCGATTCTATAACTTGTACACAAAAATCAGCATGTGTCAGGCTGACCTGCTAATTCTCTTCAAAAGAACAGATGTAGAGCTGTAACGCTACATTATATTATTTTTAAAATAGCATTCTCCCTGTACGGTTAGAATTGACTGTAATTGATAAACTAAGACGGATTGCCCATCTGTCATTGGACTAACGTCCATTTCATTTTTCATTTTATTTCTCAGTTACATTGATGGATTCAGCCATCAAAGTGTTTCACAAAATAAAGATATCCCTGTTTCGACTTCTATCAAGTTATCGGGAGTTTGTGAACAAAATATTAGATCCTTTGGCCAACTTGCCCAAACTCGTTGACGATCCGAAGTTGTTCCAAGTTTATCGTCCATTTTCCTTTATCAAAGTTATCGGCTTCGCGTCTAATTGGCACGTTTACTCTTTCAGTTCACAAAGTCATTACTTTACCTACACTAACATAGCTATAAAATAAATACCAGTTAACAATCATCGTTTTCTCTCTCTGTAACACTATAAATAAAAAAATAATCAGTGGCGCTACATCCTTTTTAGGTCTGGGCATCAGATTTCTGTCTGTTTCATGGTCATATGTTTTATAGGTAATCAGCATCTTGTGACTGACACACGCCGTCGACTTTTAGGGTCTAAAGAAAGCCGGTTTCCTCACGAGTTGTCCTTCACCATTCGAGCGAATGTTAAATGCGCACATAGACAGATAGTCCATTGGTGCACAGCCGAGGATCAAACCTACGACCTCAGGGATGAGAGTTTCACGCTGAATACAAAGCCAACACTGCTCTTCTCTATTATCTCTAACCCCATATAACACATAAATTAAATTGAGTGAATTTTGATTCTATAATTTGTATAGGATCTAGTTTAATCAAATCATAATATGAGATTTTAGTCACTTTTATAGCTCTCCATAATAATGGCTATGTCAGGAATATAAACGCCATTAATGTTAACATAAATGACAACTTAATTAGAATGTCGCAAATCCTAAAACCTATACATAAAAATGTCGCGTAACCCCGAGGTCGGTTACGGAAGGGTATCGATCACTCTCCTCTCCGTAAGCCGCGGGTCTTGTGGTACAAAATTGGAATCATTGCCATCCTACATTTCCCTCCTACACAATGCCTATGGAATTGAAGTTAATAACGCACTAACATTTATGATGAGAAATATTAGACGTGTTATTTAAAATGTCAAAATATTCTTAATGTTGTCTATACTCAGGCTGATTTCTCTTTTCCAAATTATGTTTTAAAAAAATAAAGACAATAAACAAACCTTATAATAACGTATATAATCTAAAATTTCTAAAGTCAATATTTCTAATACTCTCTGAAGGTTTGGTCAATAGCACGCAAAACTCAAATCAAATCCCATAAAAATAGAGTCGAAAATAACTTTTCAATTGCAAACTTTTAAACAGATTAAAGTAAAAGCGCTGGTCCTAAAAGCATAAAACTAATTTCGTTGAAACCATTACCTATTGCGGGTCAAATTGTTATTTATACCCGGGTACGCTGGGTAAACCGTTTTTCTGATTGAATTTCGATCCTCCTATCATCCGATTAATGTCCTAGGTTTTGCATTTATACGGTTTTAGTAAAAATGTTACATTAGAGATTTATTTATGTTTTAATTATTCATACCATAAAGAAGAAATGGCTTCAGTGAATTAATACCAAAATTCTTATCTAGCAGTATATATAACGATTTTTTTTTTAGTTTAATTAAGTATAGAATCGAAGTATATATCGAAACTGTTTATGTATTTCAAAGATACCACAAATTAAGATACATAACAAATCTTCACTTTTGACAGATAACATCTGTAATCTATTTGTACTTACGTTTTCTTCAACAGTCTTCTTTATTTTGGCACTCGCCTCGCTGACTTTAGCGCCTGCCTTGTTCACGGCTGAATAGAGGAAGTTCCCAAGGGACTTCGCTCCAGCGACCGCCTTGGTAGTAACTGTAAGTATGAAGAAGTATCTCTGTTTAGTATCTATTCGTCTTACACTAGCTGATTCCAGGGTTTGTGTAGATAATTATTGCTATTGTAGAATAATATGTTAATATGTACCTAAGATTTATTTTCTGTAACATATGTATACTATTCAACAAATTATTATCTACCGCTGACTCATTTCTAAGATCGCTAGAATGTTAAAGAGCCTTTTCCATTAATGAACCCGAGATACTTGAGAAAGAAATATCTACTTGTTAAGTATTTTCTTTAACTTAATACCAAGCAGGTATATCAAAGTTACAAGTACTCTTAAAGTTATTCAAAGAAGGTATGGGCTTATAGCCAAGTTTTTTGTAAGCGAAAAGAAAAAGTATGAATTTATAAGTCGAGTTTCGTATGATGTATATATATATAAAACATTAATTAAGTTTACTAGACAAGTCTGTTTTTTGCTAGTTATATGTATTCTCATCTCATTAATTATACATATATAAATACATATTATTATATTATACTAGCTGATCCGGCAAACGTCGTTTTTCCATGTATATCATTTATATTAAAAAATAGGGGTTGATCGTAGAGGGGTGAAAATTAGGGGTTGTATGTATTTTAAATTTTTTAATGCTTTATCATAAAAAAATAAATTATCTAAAATCTAAAAATAAAAATGTAGGGGTGGACTACCCTTAACATTTAGGGGGATGTAAAATAGATGTTGTCCGATTCTCAGACATACCCAATATGCACACAAAATTTCATGAGAATCGGTCAAGCCGTTTCGGAGGAGTTTAACTACAAACACTGCGACACGAGAATTTTATATATTAGATACAATATTTACAAAAAAATTACTAGTCATTTTAGTATTTTATGATAACTCTACAACAATTTGTATAGTTTTCTACCTACTTCTCTACCCCCCTACTGTATCTGAACTTCTATGGAATAAATAAGAAATTATTGCTAGGACGTCTCCGGAGGGGGAGAGGTAGAAGCACGTACTTACTCCTACCTCTAGGTTCTTATGAGTTTGAAACCCAAAGAAAATTTATTATTCAGCAAATAAATAACAGCATGCATCATTACTTGGCAAACTTATCGACTAGGCCAACATTGGCAGACTATTGAACCCATGTTCGCCAACATTTTGATACAATAGAAATCTTGGCAAACTCGTTAGACTGATTACAAACTACGTTTTGCCAAATACTTGGCTATGACAAAGCTAACTGTACAAAATCAATAAATGACACAAGATGAGTGACGAGTCTATAAGTCTCTGGGATTTTGTCAAACATTACTTGTATTAAAACAAGCGTCATATAAAACCTAAATATGAATTTGCCTATGCATGCCCGTTAAACATATTTTCATTAATTATCATGAAAGAACCAAGTATTCAACTACATTTTTTGCTTGAAACATCTTAGCTTTACGCCTAATCTTACTCCTGCTATCAGATAGTACACTGTACATTAGAACACTTAAATTATGGTCACAAAAATTTACGACACGCCGAAATAAATAAGGTATCTTTGGAAATGGAAAAATAGCGCTGTAGCCTTCAGCACATAGCCACAGCGGGTGAGAGTTTCTCCAATAGGTTTCTTATGAATACAGTCAAAAAATTAAGACATACAAACTTAAAACATGGCTTACGAATAAATAAGCGCGAATAATAAAGTAAAATTGAAATGAATTAATTTTCGCTCGGCTGCTCATTTCATTCCGAAACTTATTATTTCCATATTAATAATGGCAACTTTAATTATGCACGATTTTATAAATGGTTATTAAATCGCGGAATGGTAGGTACTTTATAAAGTAATTCTGTATTCGCAACACAAAGTATTAATAAGCTTCGAATATGTTTCCATTGCTAAAACAATCATCATTTTGTTACGGACGGTATTTCACGTTGTAAATTATTGAATTAAAAGTAATTTCAGCTGTATAGATAGAAACTGCACAAATTCAAATTTTTTATGATTATACACATTCTTTTAAAAATCTAAATCTTGATTTTCCAAAACAGTGTTAATCTATTACTTATTTTTAAAAGCAAGAAAAATACTTAAAATAATAATTTGTTAAATAAAAAGAGCACATAATATACGACTGTGAATCACTAAAAACGTATCGGACCATGATTTTTACATTTCGGTAAGGCCAAGAAATCAGGGGCGTCAAATATGTTCTTAGATGTATAAAGGGTGATGAAATGAAAATACTAACATTCCTGCATATTTGATACTTCGATCGCGTCAACTGTGAATATCTTTCTACTGTGCGGACCTGAAACTGTGCACAAACAAACAATACTACAAAAAGCGACTAAAAAAGTAAATTAAAAATACAAAAACATATAGCACTAATTTAAGGACGAAAATCTATACAGGACTTGGCTTAGACTTCCAAGATAATAAAAAACTAGTGGGGCTACAATCTTTTAGAATATCAGATTTCTGTATCTGTTTTAGCCTTCTGTGCCTGACACACGCGAGTTTTTCTCTAAGTTTCCTCACGATGGTTTCCTTCACTATACGAAGGAGTGTTAAATGCTCACATAGACAAAGAGTCCATTGGTTCACCCGGATTCGAACCTACGACCTTAGAGATGAGAGTCGCACGCTGACGCCACTAGGCCAACATAAACATCTACAAATTGGACCCATATACTAAACAGCAATTTTTTTTTTGTGATTGTGATTGATCAAGACCAGTCATGCCAGTTATTTAACTGTTTACCTAGAAAAATAATTAAAGACAGTACAAAACAGATACAGAAAAAGGGTATAGGGATATACAACGAAAAATGAAGCTATCTATTACGTAATATTGTCAGAAGCTATCTTTTATTACGCGTTTTTGGCTTACCATTCCCGACACCCGCTGGTTGTTCTTCAGTGGGTGTCCCACCAGTAGAGCCTGGTCTACTATCCGCACCACCGGTGGCACTGTATAATAAAAAAGACAGTTATTTCACATTTATATGCTTAGGTAGTAGTAGGACTGTGCTGTAAAGATTAAGTGTTTGATTTTATATCTGATTTCCCATACAGATATTTTAGCTAAAACGGTTATCGTACTAAAGTATCACTTTTTAATATATATAAACTAAAAGACTTGATAACCGAGTCTTGGTATCTCTTTACCATAGCTTCGTGTCTTTTTCTGTATTTCTTCTTTCGTGTGTTTCTTCTTTTTCTTCTAGACAGATAACGATAATATATTTAAAATGTATTACAATTAGGCTTGCGTTGATCACAATAAGCAAATATTAAAAGCTCAATTTGATCACGGTCGCACTGTGACTAATAATATCCCGCTGGTATAGTTAGCGTATAGTGCACATAATGAACAGTAGGAGATAAAGGAAGCTCAGCTTTGTGTATACGTAAATATTATTTTTAAACTAGAAGGTATCCTTATATTTTACTGCATTATATTAGGTCCTTACATATGAAATTGGCGTATTTCGTACTGGCCACTTTAATCACGATGTTCTCCTCTTTGGTAAGGAATTCCAAATTCAAATTTGTACAGCTATTTAAAAAAAAAAAAACACACCCCCCCCCCCCCCCCCCCTTTGTTTATTTAAAAAAAAAAAAAATATATATTGGGGGGAAGGAAAAAAAAAACCCCACAAGAACACCCCGGGAAAAACCAAAAAATTTTGGGGGGGGGGGGGGGGGGGGGGGGGGGGCCGCCCCCCCCCCGCGTGGGTTTTGGGGGCCGGGGGGAAGGGGGCGCCAAAAAACAACAGAATTTGAGAGGGGGGGGGGGGGGGGGGGGGGGGGGGGGGGGGGCAGGGGGAACCGGGGGGCGCCACCCCGCGGCGCGGGGCGTTTTAGTAGTATGTTTCCACCTTTACTCATGTTGTGCTTCGATGACCGTCATTCATTTGTTTTTTTCTTCTGTTTTTTTCTGTTTGCGTCACTCATTTTACAAAATGGAAAACTTAAAGTATCGCATTATTTACGAGTACGAGTTCCGCCGTGGCACTAGTGCTGCGGAAACGACTCGAAGAGTGAATGATGTGTATGGCGGTCATGTTGCAAAAGAAAATACAGTTCGTTTTTGGTTCCAACGTTTTCGTTCTGGAAATTTCGACCTGCAGAACAAGCCCCGTGGACGGCCTGAGACCCAAGTTGATAATGAAGTGTTGAAGGCTAATGTGGAAGCGGATCCATCGCAAACCACGTCCGAGTTAGCTGCAGGCTGCGGTGTTAGTGATAAAACTGTTTTAATTCACTTGAAGCAAATTGGGAAGATAAATAGCTTGAAAGATGGGTACCTCACGAATTGACTGAAGCAAACCGGCAAACGCGCGTCGACTGCTGCGTTACATTACTGAACCGGCACAATAATGAAGGTATTTTAAACCGAATCATTACCTGTGATGAAAAATGGATTCTTTACGATAATCGGAAGCGCTCAGGGCAATGGTTGGATCCTGGCCAGCCAGCCAAATTCTGCCCCAAGCGAAAATTAACCCCAAAAAAGTTACTTGTAAGCGTTTGGTGGACTAGTGCCGGTATTGTTCATTGCAGTTTTCTCAAATCTGGCCAGACTATTACGGCTGATGTCTACTGTCAGCAATTGCAAACCATGATGGAAAAGCTAGCGGCTAAACAACCTAGGCTGGTCAATCGCTCCACGCCACTGCTACTTCACGACAACGCTAGACCTGAGACACTGCACAACCGACGGCTACCAAATTAGAAGAGCTTCAATTGGAATGTCTACGACATCCTCCGTACTCACCGGACCTTTCTCCAACAGATTACCATTTTTTTCGAAATTTGGACAACTTCTTGCAAGGGAAAAAATTTAACTCTGATTGCCCAGTCCAAATCGCCTTCACAGATTTTATTGATTCCCGTCCGACTGGTTTTTTTAGTAAAGGGATCAATGAACTACCTATGAGATGGCAAAAGTGCATAGAAAACAATGGTTCATACTTTGACTAATTAAATATATTATATTTAAAAATATTCGACTTTTTGTTCCTCCCATACAAAACGCCAATTTCATATGTAAGGACCTAATATTAAGGGTGTCAATCCCTAGTTGAGTACAATTTTCAAAAGCTCTCAGTGGCATTAAGAGGGGGGCATTAAGATTCAATATATTTGAATTACTTAAATCTCAGATTAAAGGAAAATGTCTTCTTTCTTACAGGATAGCCATGTATTTTTATTGAGTAACTAAGTTAATTTAATCTGATATACGTATATATAATAAATGGCAAGACGTGACAGCGTAAAAGCCAATATAGGAACTTGAAAGTATAAAAACTGTGATCATTACGTCACAGAACAATGCGTCATATTGTCTACTTGGCATCTGCATCCACAAATGGCTATGCCAAAAGTATCATATCTAGGTTGAGCATTCATACACTCAATAGGTTATTCCCTTTTCTGACTTCGTAGGTCAGTGACATATCGTATGATTACGATATTATATGCGTCTTCTTCCTTATGAATACCAGTTTTTATAAAGACACTACATTTTAGGGTAAGATTCAGTCGCGCTTCTGATTTATTTTATTTATAGTGGTAGGGGAGCCCAAGAGGGGATTTCGGGATTTACTAAAGCGCGGCAGATTACTATATAGGGGGATACTTGTACCCGGTTAAGTACCTCCACAAAATATGAGGCCCATATATAAGGCCGCGGTGAAGGAGACAGGATCAGATTAGTAAAAAAAATTGACCATCAGAAATTCCTCGAGCGCGTCAGATTAAGGTAGGGTGAGTTAATTACATCCTAAAAGTTATTCCACTAATCTGACAATTTGAGAGTGACGGAAAAAGGGAGGGCAACAAAGTTGTAAAAAAAACGTCATCTCGACATTCTCGAGCGTAGCTAATTTTTCTTTTATTTTGAAGGAAATATCCAGAATATGAAATTATCTGACGATTTCCGCGCCGAATAACAAAAATTGTCGATAAGTTAATGCGGAGCTGCGTGATGCCTACATTTCCTTAAACCGATCGGAATCTACTAAACGGCGTTCAAAATATTTCCCTCAAAATTACATTTTCTGTGAATTTGAACCGATTCGACCGATAGATTTTGAGAAATTTTGAAAAATCTTAAAAAATAAGAAATATTTTTTTTTAAGTGGTTTCTTTATCGATCAACTTCAAAACTAATCCGCCTTTGAGCTTGAAAAACCACGTCGATCGCCACCAAGCTGGTCAAAAGCGGTTGATTCGTTCGAGAGATATCGTACATGAAAGAAACCCGAAAAGTGTTTTTTCGGGATTACTCGAAATTTGTGGTTCGATCAATTAAAATTGCAAAATCACTTATGAGAATGATAAACTGCGTCGAATGCCGCCAACCGCGTGAAAATTGCTTGATCCATTCAAAAGTTATTGCGGTTTGAAAATTCCAAATATGTTCTATGAAACTTCTATGACTTTCGGCTGGGAGAGCTCAAATGCAGAAATGTTATTTTGAACTAGGAGCTCAAAATATCAATTTTAAGCGCCCAGGAATGGAATTAGCGGGAAGTTGCAGGGATGGCCCTTTAGGTGAACCGTTTTTCTATTTTTTTTTGTCAGATCAGGCGAATCCCTCTAGATAATCTCAGATTATGAGACAGTACGTTTAGAACATAAAGATGAACCACATATATCTTAATCTGACGCGCTTGAGTATTTCAAAATTGCGATTTTTTTTGCAAATTAAGATGGCTGTGGGTTTGGTCCCATGAAATGTCAATTGTGATGAGAGATTTTTTTGGTGCACTTAACACTCCCTTAGAAAATCTGACGCGCTCGATAAATTTTTTTTTTATTTTCAACCCTTAAATACAACCACCCGCATCATGCAAACGATCAGATTAAATACGTACATTATTAAAAATACGTAGGGCATAGATGCTATCAATTCTGACGGCTCGAGGATGTCCATGCAACAGTTTTTTTACATATTTAACTATCTATAGCCGCTTCCCCACCGATGAAAAGGAATTTATATATAAATTTTTTTTCTTTTTATCTAAGCTTTGTCCCAAGGTCTCTCGACGCTCGAGTAAATCCCCATTTAGATGGGGTCTCCATAGCGAAATATGATTGCCGTTTGTATCCAATACATATTTGACGCACGGGAACTAGACTTAGCGCTAGCGGCTAGTCCCATTTATGAATGTTCCCCTTAGACTTGCACACATGGGAATTTTTTCATTGTTGCCTACCATAGATAACAGAAGACTAACAATTTTTTTCAGATTTTTATCCTGTACCTTACATAATCCCTTAACTGTTTCCTAAGATTCCAGACATATGTAAAACTATATGAATATCTAAATAAGATGATATTCTTTGAACAAATCAACAATTTCATAGATTTATATACTCACTCTACAATGTTTAAAAATCTACTATGTTAACAGTTTAAGATCAAGTAAAAAATGAAGTCATAAATGGGGTTTAGGCAGAATAAATGAGTTTACAAGAAGCATAGATTATAATTTTAATTAATGTATCTTAATTGTATCTCTATAATTTCTATAGATAAAGTAATATCAAATATTGAACAACTTCTGAGCCCAATTTATGTTAGTTGTATACATGCAATTAAAGTGATGTGATATTCAATTTTTTAAAGTGCAAAAACCTATACTGTCTAAAGTCTATATGAGTACTTACATAAGCTTAGTGAATGACTTACACTTGAGATTTAGACATGCATTCCAATAATGATAAGACTTTCCATGATTAATAACTTTTATTTCGAGCATCTCATCAGTTTTTTACTATGATTGAATAAATTTTAATGCTCGAACTAAAATCATTGAAATGATTCGGTTTTTAGAAAGTAACACCAATAAGCTTCATTGACAGCGAAACTCATTCTATCTGCAACCCCTCATACCTAATGTACCTAGAATTGTCATCATCTTCTTTCCCCTCTGGCTTGGGTTCTGCCAATTCAGCAGGTTCTACTGGAGCTGTCTCTGGAGCATCAGCTGAGGGTGCTTCATTCTTTTTTAGACCAGGAATTCCAGGGATTCCAGAGCCAAGCCACCCTGTCATCTGTGACTTTACATTTGTGATGAGGTCCAGTTTGCTTCCACCCTTGGTTGGGCTTTAAAAAAAAATTAAATGTTCTATAAAAAAGTATTCTGTCGAATAACACAAATAGGTTGAATTAAAAAAATATATATATATTTTTTTTTAATTCAACCCATGCTTTAATAATGTTGTGACAAATGTAGTTTGAAATAATGACATAATCTTCCTATTCTATTCAATCCAATGTATTTATTTTTTGTAACAGATTCTCATAAGAAATTATAGGAAAAGAATTATTTTACTCCAAGAACAAAATTGTTAATTATTGCCCCAACAAGGCTATTAAATAGGTACTTAAAGCACCCCAAGACTATTAGATGTGTCCAAATTCATTGACCCCATTACATGGATCAATATTACGTATTATGCAACAATGGGAATATCATACACGGAATTTTCAATTACAAGAGGTAATTCCGTAATTTTAATGTACTGCGCAGATAGCCACCTGAAGCGATATTTTTCGGTGCTTTAATTTCCCCCTGAATAATGCATCACTTTTAAATTTCCGAAACAATAATTTAAAAATTGAGAAATCAGGATCAGTCTAATAAAAATATAAACAAAAGAACGTATACCTTTGTTTGTCCCCCTCTGCAGCTGCCTCTCCTGTCGCTTCTTTCGTTGGGGTGGGAACCTCTTCATCTTGAGGGTCGCCCTTAGCTGCTCCCATCCACGAACTGACCTGATTTGTAAGACCTGAAAACATTTTCACAGCCACTAGCTAGCTACACGACACAAGCACTCGATTTTACTACGCTGCAAGAGATTCGCTCATGACACACGCGTCGTCTGCGGAGCGCCCAATGAAAGCGTGATCAGCTGAAAAACTAAATGGAACACCGTAATCGACCAGCTTAAAATGAGGAAGTTTTCATTGCGCATGAAAACTTGCGCACCTTCAGCTTATTTTGTTTGCAAATTTTTACGCAGAAAATATCTGTGGGTAAGTTACAGAATATATTGATTGGTAGACACAGTTGACAGTTTGACTTTAATTATACTAAAGAGTGCAGCTATACAATTTAACATTATAATCTATGAGTTCCATACGTCCAACTTCTGACAATTTGACACTGTCAGTCGTCACTTGTGTTTTTCTGATAAATATTTCTTATTCGTAGATTTTTGTTTTCCTATTCCACTATTCCTAGATAAAAAGGCATTATTTTATGTATATTCTAGTACAAAACGCCAATGTAAAACTAAAAAACACTAGCGCCTCTTTATTTACTTATTTATTAATATTGTGCTCGTTTTTGTAAAAACTGAATTATGACCGAGACGCGTCGTATACAGCTCCATTTGGGCAAATGTATAGAAGATTTGGATAAATTGTACAATGTACCCGACTTAAAATCGAAGAGAGCAACCTTGTGAGTATCTTCATATACTTAATTCTTTATTTGTGTGGCGACATTACTTGACAATGCATTCTCCCTTCTCTAGGTTATGCAAGACAGCTCAAAAACTCTTTGAAAGTGCTGAAGAAGCTCGTGCAAAAGGTGATGAGGAGTACTCGTATGTGTACTATATGAAATACCTTCGGGTAATTGCATTTATCAGTAAAGACAAAGAATATCTGAAGGATAAAAATTACTTTAATAATATGCTTGGGCCTAAGAATCCAAACAAAGCTCTTGATGCGGCTGAGAAATTGAAAATAAGTCTGATAGAAAGGTAACCTTAACAATTCTTTTCTATATATTATTACTGATTCATTAAGTAACTGAAATAAGTAATTCTGTCTAAAGCTAGAAAATTTTGGCTGGTAATTAACACATATATTTGAATATATAATGTGATGTTTTTCTAATCAGAATTGATTTAATCTCTATAATTTGGTACAATAACTACTTATGAATGGGAGTCAACATTATTTGAATAAATTAAAATATATTGCTTTAGTTTTCTATCAATATTGTTACTATATGATATTATTATAGATATGCTAAAGAGCAGAAAGCCAAACGACTGATGGATATACAAGAAAATGAGTTAATCAAACAGAAAATAGATGAAAACCGTAAAAAGGCTATGGACACTATTGCTGCTGAACCACCACCTCCAACTGGTCTACCAGGTTTGTATTAGAGTATTTTATAATATATAATATGTTTTAATTTTAATAATTACAATAAAATTATTTGGTTCAGTCAAAGAAGGACTAATTTCTGAATAAGAATTGGCCTTGTTTCAGACCTGGGTGTAATATCATTATTAGGCTAAAGTATATTATTATTGGTCATGTTACATGCATTCTAATTAAATTGATTGACTTTTAGGAATAACAATGAGTTTAGATATAAATATGATTTCAACCATCATTCATGACACACACGAAGAAAAATAAACTATTTGTTTTATTTTGATGAATATAAACATGATTAAGACTTTAACATTTTTTAATCAACATTTTCAACATTTGTAGGTCCTGATGAAGTTACAATCAAAAGTGATCAACTGTATACTATATTAAAAAATGGCAAACTTAAAGTAATGATATTAGATGCTCGACCTGGTAAAGATTATATTAACTCACACATTAACCATCCTGCTTGCATCAGTGTGCCAGAAGAATGTATATCACCTGGGTAAGTATATTTTTTAAACTGTTCCTTTTTTGTTCCTTAAACTTTATTAATATATTTTTTGTTCCAATAAAACAATATAAACATATTTTGTATCTTAGATTACTCTTTGTAACTGATTTTTATGCCCCATAAATTAAAGGAATCTATTTTAATTGGTTTATTTTTAATAAAGATTAAAAAATAAGTAATTCTATTTTTCTTAATATTTTTCAGGCAATCAGCAAATGTTTTGGAACAGAATCTACCATCTGCATCTCGTCCTGTTTGGGCAGAGCGGGCCAGCTCTGAGCTGATAGTGATGCTGGACTGGAGTAGCACTACAGTCATTCCAGGGAAACCGCTGCACCTACTCAAGACAATATTACTGAAGGTAAATTACTGTGTTTGATTGAATTTTAGCTACATTTTGTTTATGTACAGTCAGTCTCTAGGGCTAGTACTCTGTCTTAACATCATTTATTTACAGTTTTAATTAGAATTAGATTTAGAATAATAATATTGTTACATTCATATTCAATAAGGATTAATACATGCTGCTGTGTATCAACAGCAAAAAACATGTAACATGTTTAAATTAAATTAATTTAAATTTGTAACATTAACATGTGTGTTGTTTTTTCTGAGGTGTATAGAGTTAGCTGACCTATAGAAATTACCAAACATAAAATGTATTCACATAAAAAAAATAACAAATTCAATATCATTCCAGTGGGACATAAAAGTACAATACTCTCGTCAACCAGTTGCACTATGGGGTGGTTATGAAGACTGGCTACTGAAGTATCCGGCCTTCACCACTAATCCACAGGCTATACCACCCTCACAGGATATCATGTTGGATGACATGCTTGGTGAGATCCCATTTAACATTTGACTCTTATGATAATTAACTAGAATTATGAGTTTTGAGCCCAAATAATTAATTAATTTAAACAATATGTAAAAAGATATAGCAGAAATTCTTTGAACCTCTGAATGAGCTTTAGTTTATTGATTGTAATATGCAATTTCTTATGGTATTCTCAAATTTTTATTATCCCCCATTTTGACAGTAAACGTTTGAAACCAGTTTTAAAATCAAGCTTACATTATGACAATCGAGATATATGTATTTTTCATTTGACTACAACACCAATCTTAAATCTTTAAATGTATGATTTTAGGTGAAATAGACTATCCGAATTGGTCAGATCTGAACCCGACACCTGCTGATAGCCGCCCCAAATCATCTGAACCAGTCATAGATCGAGCTAGCAAGGTAATCTTTATAAATAAATTGTAAATTTATAAACAGTTATTCAAGTCAATTATTGCATCTTAACTTTGATAAAACATAGACACACTATCAAGTATGTATTAGATATTGGGGTTTCTTTATTTTTATTATTATAATTAATTCCCTTAAGATGTGATCAAAACATTTCTTCAAACAAAAATCTTGGCGAATAAAAAGATCGATGGATAGTTTATTGCCAGTACTTCTTATTCCACACCCGAATTGAGAAATGACAGTAAATTTCAATTTTAAAAAAAAAACATTTTTTTGCCGGCCCCTATAAGTAAGTGCTTTGTGTAGTCTATGTAAATAAATGTTATTTTTATTTTATCTTAAATCATGTGTCATCCCTTTTTGTCAAATGGTATTTACGTTATGATGAAAAGAGACAAATTATTTAAAACTATTGGACTGATTTATTTTTATAAACAGAGGACAATTTTTATTTTTAATTTGTTAACATGACATGGACGTATGGCGTATTCATAAAATAACCAACTAAACTTAATCATTTCATCTTTAATTGTCATCATTTCTTTTTAGGTTATTGTCATCTTTTTTATTCACGGATTTGGTTCTGTTTTACTTAAATAACGAAAACCATGTTTGGTCGGTAGCAATCAATTTCTGGATTGTAATCTCTGCTACCAAAAAAGGTACAGCGGTGCCTCTAAGCGCTTGAATTTCGAATTGAATTATGTTATTCACGATTTAACTAAAAGCTCATCTCATATTCAGTGATACACCTACTGAAGAATCCGTACAATTTTTCAGCAAAGTATGGCTTCAGAAATAACTGGCGTATAATGAGGGTATTCAAAAGCTTGTAATTATAATAAAAACGGACGCTTATTAATCATGAGCCATTGTTTTTTTCTTTCTCCCTCTTCTTTAAAACCCCTTTTCATTTCTCAACCATGACATGATATTGATTATTGTTAATATATAGGGAGCGTTCAAGTATTACGTCACGCGATTTTTTTCCCCCCCCCCCACAGAGTAAAACGTTTTGTGACCACCTCGTGACTCTTTATATACCAAAAAGTTACCATTATTTGGTGCAAAGTACTGGAAAGTCAAAAATAATATTAAAAATAATGCGTAATACAATCCCGGCCCCGCATCGTAACGTTTTACAAAAGGGAAAAATTCGTTACGTAATACTTGAACGCTCCCATGGCTGATATTGACTTATATTGATTGGCTTCCTAAGTGTATTAAATATTTAAATGGTTAGTTAGTTTATATAACCAAGGGGTATTTGTATGTGGAGGGAGGATGATGTACCATTCCTCCAAGTTAAAGGGTAGATCATCGATCTGTCTAACTGACCGGCTGCGAAGGCCCCAGTCACTAAAGTCGAGAAGTTGCATATAATATCCTTAGCGGCTGGAATAATTTCATTACCGCGTTTCAGGGTTTGACATCACCCAGTATGCATATATGTATATGCCACAAATACTCGCTGCCAAACAAAAAAATTTGAGCCTCTTTTCAAATATAAAATTTACATTTTCAGTCAGCTGCAGTAGAACTATATGCAGAACGCTCTCGTAACATGCAACATATATTGGAACAGCAGGAACTTATCGCCGATACTTCGCTTACTCTTGAGATGCAAAGGATTGAGGCTGAACAGGTATTTATTATATTAACATTATTGATTTAAAAATACTAATTTTGTACCGATTGACAAATCACCGTCTTGATTTATTTTTTACCCGAAACTATTATATATTTGACAGGAATCAAACCCAAATTAAACAAATTTTAACTACGTAAACGTATGAATCGCTACTGTCAATAAAAAATGATTGCAAAATGGCCAGCTCCACACAATAATCTATAGAAAATCTTAATATATATATTTCTTGTGTGCGTGTGTATGTGACTGAACTTCTCTCAAACGACTGGACCGATTTTGATGAAATTTTTTGTGTGTGTTCAAGGGGATCTGGGAATGGTTTAGATTCACAAATCAGCCCGGCAGATGGCACTGCAGTCGGTACTTTCATACTTTGCTTAATATCCTAATTGCTTTAAATATCATGCAGGACAACGTCTGTGGGGTCCACTAGTAATCTATAGAAAACTGTGACAAATAATTATAGTAACTAATCTGCGCAATTCGAAATTTTTTTTTTTCGATTATACTATAATTTTTCGCATCAAATTAACACTTTCTCCCGAATAATAAATTAGCCGCGGATCAAATTTTTCTTCTAAAGCGCATATTTTTTTAGGACTGGGAAAAAATACGTCAACAAGGGGAAACAGAACACCGGGATGAGTTGCGAGCCATGTACCAGCTTCGGGAACAAGAAATTATTTCACAGCTTATGCAGCTCGAGAACAAGCAGTTTGATATGGTATATATTTTTTAATTGTTTACATTTTTTAACGTATTGCGTCTCTTTCTATCGAATTGTGTTTAAGCTATGGTGAAAAGAGACAGATGAGTAGCTTCAGGTAAAACGGTCTAATCGAACTGTCTTGATTTTTCGTGTATAGGATAGTTAATTACTATTTGGTAAACTTTCTAAAAAAATTGAATTGCGCCATCTATGCTTAGCAATAGCTAACTAATCATTACATCAATTTTCAATTATTGTAAATACTCAAGGAAGTATTTAGTTCTACTAATTATTTACTTTATTATTAGAATCTGTATAAAGATATCTTGATGATTTTTTTTCTTGACAAGTGATCAGTCTTTTGTGCCTGATCACGCATTTTCCCTTCACTACAGCAAATATAAAATGAATTGGTGCACAACTGGAGTATGGTGAGGAATGGAAACTAATCTGAAAAAAAGCAAATGTATTAAAATTATATAAACGTTAGCTTTACAGGACCAAATACCATTTGTTATTGTAACTTCAGTTTTGATCTCAGGAACAAGAGAACCAATCTCTGCGTGAGAAGCTGGAAGATTATCAGAGAAGGGAAAGAGAAGAGGCAGCCAAACTCGCTGAGAGCATCGCCCGGTCACAGCTAACGCCGTCTGCTGATAATGAAGGTGAATAATTAGTTCCAGATCATCTATATGTAGTCAATTAATATAATAAAAATATACAATTTATTTATTTACACTTACATAGAAGAATTTAAAGTAATATATAGATATAGATGATCGTTGCACTTATGTTTGCCTATAAGTGCGTGTCTTAAATCTTGGATATTATTTTTCTTATATATGTATCAGTTTGCCGAGCTCTGGCCTTTTGTAAATAAAATAATGCGATCTCGTCCAGGCATTATAAGTATATTAAGAAAGTAAAGTAGAGTTTAATTTTTCGATATACCTTAAGTAATGTCTGTCATTATCGTGTGTGGCGTGTGTTTAAAACAACCAAAACTGACCACTGACTTAAAACAATTACATTTACACAAATTAATTTTTTTAATGTATAAAGGTCCGAATAATGCAGAAAGCGGCCATAAGTGACATAGGAAAAGTAGCAAGAACTGTAACATTTTGAATTTCGTTTTTTTTATATCACGTGACGTCCAAAATTCTAACGTATCGTGTTATAAAATACAAATATTCGCGATTATTAAAAAAAAATGTTATAGCTGTAGCAACAGCCCGTGAGCGGGAAGCTGCGGCTCGCGATGTGGAAGCAAAGCGTGCTCGTATCGCGGCTGTCACCGCACAGAGGGTGTCACTTGACAGGCAAAGGGAGGCGCTTGAAACTGAGCGGAAGCGGAAACTGGCTGAGGCTAGGGAGAAACAGAAACCGAATTATAAGGTAAGGTCTTTAAATACAAGGTAAGGATATTAAATACATTTCGAAATCACAATTAAGGGAGCGTTCAAGTATTACGTAACGAATTTTGGGAGGGGGGGTCCTTTTGCAAAACGTTACGATGCGGGGCGTAGATTGAATTACGCGTTATTATTAATATTATTTTCGACTTTCCAGTTCCTTACACCACATAATGGTAAATTTTAGGTATAAAGAGTAACTGGGTGGTCATTAAACGTTTTACTATTGGGTACAGAAAAACGTACGTAATGCTTGAACACACATTTATAACAAATTTAAAAGTAGATGATGAAGATGTTCTCTCAAATATTACAGTATATAATAGCTTCATAAAAATATTAATATTGGCAATTTATTAATATCTAAATCTAGGAAGAAGATGCAGACTCATACGGCTCCAGTACTGAGAGTGCAAGTGCAGCACTTAATCGATCGCAATCTTCGCCAAACATCGCAAAAGTAAGAATTTTTTTGTAATACTTTTACTTATTTAAATACCTCATTCAAGCCTTAATTTGTTTTATTTTGTTTATTTGAAAAGGTTCAGTAGAGTGAAAAAGACAAAACATTTCAATACAAATTAGAAAAATTGTATGGAAATATTGCATCTAATAAAAGGTAATGTTAAATTATTTTGATTTAATCTAATGATATAGGTATCATCTGATGAAGAGGAACCAGTGGTGCCAAGCTTCGACCGCAGTACAAAGCCAGCCAAAGTGGCGCCATCTAGTGAACTACGACAAAGGGACTTTCAACCTGTTTGGGCAGATGTCGTGAGTATTTGCTTATTTCTGATAATATATAACTTTTTGATGTTCTCGCTACCTTTAGATATTCTAAATATGTACTACAAGCTACGAATAACAATATGTTTACAAAAAAAATTTAAACCAATTTTTATAAATTACTGATTTAAGAGTGTTTAGTTATCAAATTTTAAAGAATTTGTTTGTTTTTAATAACTTCAACGGAACTTATATATTATAGGTATAATACTAAATAAATTACAGATTAAACATTTATCCATGTCTAAACAAAATATCACAAGATACCGTTTTTTAAACCACAGAGTACCTTTTTTTTATATGGATTATTTTATTTGTCAACGATATTTGGACTTTTGATTTTTAATAAAATATCTATGATATTGTTATTCGTAGATTTTAATATTCAAAATTGTTTATAAAGTTAGAAAAAAGATTTACCTGTATATTTGTAATTAATTTTCCGCACGTATTGTATTAGGTTAAAGATCGAATTAATCAATGTGTTGGTGATATGATGGTTTTGCATGTAACAAGGATTAACCGCCAAAATGAATTATAAATGTCACGTGTGGTATGTCAACTGTCAAACCTATCGAATATTTCGCAAATGTAATCTTATTAATCTTCACGTGTTGCAAAGCGGCTTACTCCACAATTCATGCCTTCATTACTATTATTTAATTACAATCGTTAAGTATAAGTTGGCATGTGCTAATAAAAGGAAGTAATTTTTACAAATTGAAAATAGCAAAGTTTGGTATTAGTTCTCAGAGTTTTTATTAACGCACAATATATATAAACAAAAACATTGTGTTAAAAACTTGAAAAAAAAATATTTTAACATTTATTATTTCACAAAATAATACGAAAATCATAAAACATTTATAGGCTCATATGATATTATTTTTATATTATAGTCTTATTTTTTTATTATTCGAGAAATTAAATATGTATGATAATAAAATCGCTAAGGCTATTTTGGCGCTAAATTATTATTCGCATTAATATGGTTACTGTTGGAATTGTAAGCAATGTTTAAAATTAAAAACATAGATTTATAGCAAAATCTATCTAGTAATTCTAATACAAGTTATTGGATTATGTATCACGTTTAAAGGGCACATGCTTTTTTGATTGAGCACATTTGCTGCTTCGGGAGAAATAAAGACTACCCACGCGTTGACTTATCACCTTTCCGAATTTTCTTAGACATTTTCTGTAATAAAAGTTATAATTTTTCGTGCTCTATGACTTATGGTCACAATCTTGAGCTGTCAAAAATGACAAACTTCATTAAAGAAGGTTTGACAGATCTTGAGAGGATTTAGACTTTTCAAAAAATGGCTGAAATTATTATCATGAAATACGAAAAATGTTTTTAAATGCGTAGAATATTTAAATAAATAAATAAAAACATTATTTATGGCAAAAGGTCCCCACAATAGGTAGGCCCTGTGTTGTGGATAACTAGAAAACAAGTATTTCATGGTACATGTTTAAAACATTTAAAAAAAAATGAATTTAGTGTTACAAATGAAGAATGAGTGAATGAGTTAGTGTGTGAATGCGCATGAATTTGAGAGTGTAGCTGAAAGTTGTTATGATCGTGCACTGTGTCTTAGTTAGTTTTTGAATCCTCAAAGTCATACCATTTATTAGTATTATTTATTGATTTTGTTATTACTACTAAAAATTTTACCTTTTGCCACAAAGTGTAAATAATCAGCTTAAATAGGGTATTAAAAATATGACAGCTTATGATTTTTTAATGCAAATATTGATTTTCGACTTAGGTTAAAACCATATGGTCTAAGATCCCGATATACAACGACCTTCACCGAGATGCTTATTTAATGAAACGTATTTTATATTTAATTTAATATGTCAATAAATATAATCCATATGGGTTGCCTAGGAAATTTCAGTCCAGAGTATTTTAATTAATATTAAAAAAAAATATTTTTTTAAACATTTCACCGGTATGATTATTAGATAAATTCTATACCAATCGAAAGTATGAAGCCCATAGAATATGCAAACGTTAGGTTGTTTTTGATCAATTAATTATTTATGTGTATATTTTTTATTTGACTCTAAAGTATATATACATCTTTAGTAAAAAAGAAAGTTATAGTGATACCTATATAATACTACCCTGATTAAAAATATTGATTGAAAAAAATTTACTACATGCAAATTATAAAAAAAAAATTTTTTTTTAATATTAATTAAACATACTCTGGACTGAAATTTACTAGGCAACCCATATGGATTATATTTATTGACATATTAAATTAAATATAAAATACGTTTCATTAAATAAGCATCTCGGTGAAGGTCCTTGTATATCGGGATCTTATACTAATAGAAAACAAAAGGACGCCGATATCTTGTTGCTTATCTTTTATAACGACATTTCAGACGAAAAAATGTTTGAATATACACACAATAGCACCCGCGATTCAATTTATAATAATTAGTATCTACAAAATGCCCGATTCCGAACAGGCTCTTTTAATATATTTGAGGCGAGCCTTTTTAAATTTCAAGTTTTTAAGCTAATTATTGATTAAATCTTAGTTCAATTTACACACGATGCGACTCACAGAAAACATGTCGCAAACAACACGCAACACGTGACACTAATGCAATTAATATCAACTAACATTTATTGGATTAAATGATTTTCGACCACTTCCGCAATTTGTTGATGTTCTTTTGCGACATATTCTCAAATCAAATTGATTTTCTGGCACAGAAAGCCTGTTGGCCGTTAATAGAAATTACTAGAAAAGAAATGTGTCAAACTCGGTTTAACGTTAAACGTTATTTTACGATATATAACTCGTATATTTTACGATTTTTACTAAAGGACCGTCTACTATCTAAAAACATGAAACAATATCTGCTTGAGTAAAAAAACATATGTGAAAATTTCCCTCCTGTCTTCTAATTGGGACACTGAAAGATTTCATGCTCTATTGAACTCTATAGTCTATGGGCAACGCACTCTCGAAACCGTTAAGAGTGTCCTTGGGCTGTATCACTAAACATCCTATGCCCTCTGCCCGTTTGCCGTGCTTTGTTCTATAAAAAAAAGTGTTACAAATATTCCGTGCTCTTCGTAGATTATAGAAAAAAATCTCTACCTTTTCTCAATTAAATGCTATACAAGTGTGAATTAAAATGATTGAATTATGAAAGAGTATTGCCTGGAGCTCTGTTAATCAATTATCAGATAAATGATTACATTATTACACCTGATCAATAGCGATCAATAATTCTATACGCCAATGGCGCGGATCAGCAAGTCTGAAAGTACGAACAATATGACCACTTGATCACGTATATTCTGTCGAGTCGGTGCGTGCCTTTGTACTGCCCACGACAAAAGCCTTACAATGTTTATAGAGATATTTAATATTCCAATTTTATGTAACTTTTTTGTAGAATAATCCAAAAATCGTACTCACTGTACAATCGTAATCACTAAGCTTGTGGTAACGTGACTAAAGCAGCAGTCTTGTGTACGACATATGCATATTTCATTAACTTGTTTTATTGTTGGTTAGTTTTAATAATATAATTGATCGGACAGTCCATTTATTAGGCCTTGGTAGTAAATACTTCACCATGGACGTTAAGCAGGACTAGAAGACATCTGCCTCTTTTCATCACAGCGTAAACACGATTTGACAGAAAGAGACAAAGCTACTTAAGCAAAAATAGTGCTGCAATAACTTTTACGATTTAAGGGAAATAATATAATAATAGCTGATTTAAGTTACCTGGGGCCGTTCTGATGGATAGCCTAGGCAGCATTTATACCTAGATTTAGATAAGAAATTTTGCACCTTGACCTTTTGCGATCCATGATGGCTTTAATAGGACTATTAATAGGTTTACACCGGATACTACAAACACAGTTTACAAACGCATAGTAACGAAAACTTATAGCTTAATAGTTAAAGCGATTGGGTTCGATTGTCGGAACAAGTGTTGGGCTGGAAAGCGATTAGGTGGATCACAAAAAGATATCTGTTATACTGCTTGAGGCACATTCCTAGGAGTCCAGTATCTTTTTAGATATTATTTTGTGTTTTAATCCAGTTAAAACACAAACTTATTTTATTTATTTAGAAATGACAAAATGTATGTGGTATGTAATCATACAGACTACAAGCTAAACAATGCATAGATTTGATTTAAAAAATATCTTTATTTTTTTACATGAGGAAGGTTTTGGATGTTTTTTCGTATCCATATTACTTCTCGCAATTATATAGTCTGGTATTAAAACTACAAAATGCGTACACTACAGTTGCGTGCAAGCTGGTATTAAGTGCGGTTTTTTTATTAGAGCATTTTCTTTTAAAGGAAACGTGCGAATTGATGCAAACGCTATCATCAAAGCGACCACTGACACGAACTATAATTGTCTTTACGATTCTTAATATTTCTATTAATCTTTTCGAAAGGGTTCAATCAAACCATAATTAAAGCGGTCACAAAAATGTCTGGCCCGTTAGGAGACTACAAAAGTTGTCCGTATAAAAAATTGTTAATAAAACCTACTTGGTCAATTGGATATTTTACTATACTTGTCTTTGAATTTTTGAATTTGGAATGTCAATGGCCTCTTTGTACGGTACTAAGAATTTTTAATGTTTTTAATTATTCGTACTGTTAGCGATGACTAACAAAAGTACACGAGTAAATATAAGCTGTTGTTTACTGGACGGGTGCGTCTATGAGTATGTAAACGCGAAGGCGAATACTGTATTTCTAGTCTTATGAGTGGGGTGACCATTTCTGGTTGTTATTTTTGAATAAAATAAAGGTGAAATCTAAGTTAAAGTTATCCTTATCCTTTAGTTTTGTTTAATTATTTTTAGCATTTAGGGCGGAATTTGTAAAGTAGCGCTACGTCGTATGTCAAAAACATAAAGGGGTCAAAGTTTGTGCTCTCGTTTCTCAATCTTACCCTAAGAAATAGTCGTACTCACGTAAATCAAAGACAATATTTTGTTTTCACCTAAAACATGGTAACCCCACTCCCCCTTGTCCACCCCTAGACGCAAATCATCCCCAGTCCAGTCACAACTATGCTAACGACACAACGTCTAACTAATAATAACAACAACCAACGCGTACGGAGAAAAATTAATTTTTGGCCACTCAAAATTCTCTGAAAGATACCTAGAATAAAAAACTTTTTAATCTGTGCTAGATACGTTATCGGTGCAATAGTGAAAAATTACTCAAATTTTACTAAGTAATAGTGTAAATGATAAATAAATTATAGTCTGTATGTGAATTATGTGCAAAACATTACTGGCTCTTTGAAATTAAAAAGTATAGCAATTTTTTTAAATAAATGTTTGTAAGTGTAGTTGCGACCATATTCATGCTGTATTTAATAGTTCTTCTCGTGCTAATTTTTCCTCTATCAAAATATAGAACCGTATTTTGAAATTTCAATGGCAACGTGTAAGTACTAAATAATATGTTTGATCATCAATGATTTTTTAATAAATTTCTTATTAAAATTGAATAAGTACAGTCTGCAAATTTAATATTCTTGTATTGTAACAATGAAATTATCAAAGCAGCTATGAATGCGGCTGGAGACAGTTAGCATGGTGTTCAAAGTGAAGGTCAGACTCAAGGTCACACATGGAATCATATGGCTTTTCAAACGTGTAAGTAAAGTAGCCGATACTTAGGTTTATAATTTTTATGTTGACCCTACGTATTGACTATATATAAGCAGTATAAAGAAATGTAGGGTACGATTAGTTGTTTTATTTATGTATGGTAAACAAGGAACTCATTTACAAAATTGTGTTGTCAAAGTACTTTAAGTTTTTAATTAATTTTAAATTTCGTGTACCCTCTACATAGTCAAGGCATCCCGTCACCCCTTAATTCCCAACAGAAAAACGATATCCAGATTGAGCATTCTGATTACCAAGCTAGCTCTGGTTGTCCATAGTAAATTCATACATTGAAATAATTTTTAAATGGACGTTTGACTATAAGTACTTGTCACATTGAAACTTCTATTTGTTTTATCAATGTTTGCAAGCTTATTAAAAATAATATATTCTATGTAAATACCTTACATAAGCATTATGCTTTAACCCTCGCAGTATATTAGAAGCTATAACGAATCTAGACGTAAATCAGTTTACGAAAGGTTAAGGTCGGGCTGAACGTCGTGTAATCTCACGTAAGGCCTTTCCTATGTGTTCGCTATAAACAAAATTATGTTTTCAATTACCATCCTTTGGTGACGTTGACAGATGACACGCAAATACCCTGTCACTTTTGGTGCGGGGGATGCGTAAATTCGCCTTGAAAAAGATTAACTGTAATGTTTTAAGTTTTCTTTCGCTGCAAATGACAATGTGGTAAAATTAGTCAAAGGTAACAAATTTTGTTATTCTTCTCGTCTTGACTATTGTCAAACGTGTCATTTTGTGTATCCTGTATACAAATATGACTAAATAGGGATTCTGAAAAGGTATTACCCATGGCCATGAGTCGCTCTAATATCTTCTTAGCTTAGAGACCTCCCGTAGAACAATTTTTTGCAGCTGATGACCTCATCTATCCCCTATTTGCATTTCATCCACGACTTTTTTGGCCACCCTGTATATGTAACCATGTTTTACAGGGGCCCAGATTAGATTTTAGTTTAATACCCTTTTTCATATTTTAATCTCGTAGAAAGCGATCTCAAATCTCGTTACAATAATTATTCTTATTTTTTGTTATGAAGTTTGCCAATATGCAGTAAGTTATCGGAAGGATTACCGAAATATTCGAAAGGTTTCAAAGTTTTAGTTTTTAACCAACAAATGTGCGCAAAATTACCTACAGGTATTTCAGTTTTAATTGCCACGACAAAGATTTATATATTTATTAAAATGATTAAGTCCACGGTAGCTGGTATGCAGGTCCAGAAACTCATGTACTAAAAGAATAATAATAAAGGGACAAATATTAACTAAATAAAAATATATGTTACAAGTACAGGATACCTAGATATAAAATTATACTATTTGTTTTATAATACGTTTATATATTACTATGTATTTATGATATTATGATTTCAAATCAATGTATTTCATAGGGTCGAGGTCTGACTGGCCTGAAAAACCTGGGTAATACCTGTTATATGAATTCCATTATTCAATGCCTCAACAATACCGCCATTTTGGTCACCTACTTCTGCAATGGACAGTACCTAGAACACGTTAATAGGTGAGACAATTTTTTTAAATAAAAATATTTTTAAATATACTTAAGAACACAATATATAATTGCACCGTTTTATCTAAAGTCTCTTTTCACCACAGTGTAAAAATAATGTGATAGAAAAAACTAAATTTGGTTTTTCTGAATAATGTATTAAAAATAAAATAAATAAACGGCTCGATCGACTGAAACAGCATTCGACGGAATGGTAAATGCGCACATAGAAAGAAATTCCATTGGTGCACAGCCGGGAATCGAACCTACGACCTCAATGTTGAGAGTCGCGCGCTAGTGCTGCACAAAAAATATTAAATATTTAAATGTTTATTGTTAAAATACACTGCTCTGCTATTAGTAGAGTCTTGGTTAAGGATAGTTCAATGAGAAGTCTACTAGACATAAGGCAACATAGTTCGCGGTAGGTCTATTGAAACCTACCTTTAAATCCGTGGAAAGTATCTTATGACTTGCAAGATATATTGTTTTATAATTAGAGAACGGTTGTAATATGATTAAAATTAAATTTATTTCAGATCACACAGCACTCGCGGTGCGATAGCGGAAGAATTGGCTGCGGTTGTGCGAGGGTTATGGTCCGGACAGTATAGGTTTATCGCTACTAAAGATCTAAGGGTAAGACAAATTTAATATGAAATGTTATTGTAATGATATATAGATTCAATTAATAATAATTATTAACAGTTTGATTAACTTCTTCATATCATTTGATAAATTGGGATTTATAATAAAAATTAAGAAAGGTGGCAAAATTAGAATGTCATACATTATAGAACTTGCGCGCGTATACAAAATAAAATAAATCAGTGGCGCTACAACCTTTTTAGGCATGGGCCTCAGATTTCAGTATCTATTTCATGATCATTTGTCAATATAATAGGCAAGTAGGCGATCGGCCTTCTGTGCCTGACTATGCCGTTGACTTTTTGGGTGTGCGCGCGGCGGCGGGGGAAAAAAAAAAAAAAAAAAAAAAAAAAAAAAGGGGGGGGGGGGGGGGGGGGGGGGGGGGGGGGGGGGGGAGGGGGGGGGGGGGGGGGGGGGGGGGGGGGGGGGGGGGGGGGGGGAAAAAAAAGGGGGAAAAAAAAAAAAAAAAAAAAAAAAAAAAAAAAAAAAAAAAAAAAAAAAAAAAAAAAAAAAAAAAAAAAAAAAAAAAAAAAAAAATAAAAAAAAAATAAAAAAACCCCCCCCCCCCCCCCCCCCCCCCCGTTTTGGGGGGGGGGGGGGGGGGGAGAAATATAAAAAAAAAAAAAAAGGGGAAAAGGGGGGGGGAAAAAAAAAGGAGGGGGGGGGGGGGGGGGGGGGGGGGGGGGGGGGGGGGGGGGGGGGGGGGGGGGGGGGGGGGGGGGGGGGGGGGGGGGGGGGGGGGGGGGGGGGGGGGGGGGGGGGGGGGTGGGGGGGGGGGGGGGGGGGGGGGGGGGGGGGGGGGGGGGGGGGGGGGGGGGGGGGGGGGGGGGGGGGGGGGAACCGGGGGGGGGGGGGGGGGGGGGGGGGGGGGGGGGGCCCGGGCTTTTCCCCCCCGCCCCCCGCCTTTGGGTCTAGGCAAGCACGTTTCCTTACGATGATGTTTTCATTCACCGTTCAAGCTAATGTTAAATGCCCACATAGAAAGTCCATTGGTGCACATCCAGGGATCAAACCTATGACCTCAGGTATGAGATTCGCACGCTGAAGCCACTATGCCATCACTGCTTGCTGAAGCAGCTTGCATTTTAAACATACATACAGTTACATCTTTTCCCGCAGCTCTATTGGTAATATCAATTGTTATCTGTCTACTCCCGACAAAAAAGTAGGCCCCGACACATAGTAACGGATCTGAATGATTAGCTAATCACAAATTAATAGCCTATTCAGACTAAGGTAACAAAAACCGCCTGCACTGGTGAAGAAGAGGTTCCGTTTCGCCCTTCAGGCGATTGTCCTCCCATGAGGGCGCAAACCGAGGTCCAAGTCTAGCAGGAGACACCCTTGTACTAGTCGAGCGAAAAGCCCATTTCCGCCAGGGTGAGCCTTCAATAGCCCCAGCTGAACTAACAAGGCCCCTTCAGGCCAACAGCGAGATCCCATAAAAAGCTGGATGGTGGTTTCTCGCGGACTATGATAAAAAGCTAAAGTCTAATGTAATTCTCATTTATATCCATTTAAAAAGTTAATTTAAATGTGTAAGTCAAGATTTTCAGTCTTTTAGTATTAAAATGTATTTTTTTTAGAACGAAGTAGGGAAACACCAGCGTACATTTCGTGGCAGCGAACAACAGGACTCGCACGAGTTTCTCACCATCCTCATGGACTGGTTACATTTAGATCTTCAGTTCTCAATTAAACCACCACTAAAGGTAAGTTTGTGAAACTATAAAAAGTTCCGTATCTAGCGGCAAGCTTACTACACATCTTCAAACGCTATTTTAATCATTTGTGTCGAAAAACATCTTTTTTTAATATTCGTAGGCTGATGTTAGACGTGCGTGGTCAATGTTATCGTGTCCGGTGTTATGTGGTAAGCTTACTGCTGTGACGTAGTTATGTATTTTTTCTCTTTACTGAAGTTTTCCTTCTAAATCATATTTCAGTTAATAAAACACTATTTTGACCGGATTGAAGTTATGTATTGTTATAAATTTACAACTATTTAACATAATTTTAAATTTATCCGACGTTTCGCGTGCTTTACAGCGTGCGTGGTCACGGTGACCAAAATAGTGTTTTATTAAATGAATAAAAGTTATGTTAATCAAAGACAATACTACATATTTCAGTTATTTACACAAATAAAAATAATAGTAAACTCAATGAATGAGTCAGCCAAAAATGCGTGTTATTCTAAATAATATATTATTTCTAAAACATCAATAAACTAACAGTACAAAGATACCAATCATCCTGTATAATCCTGTATAATCTAATGATAATTAATATAACTAAAGAAATATCTATAATATATTTCTTTAGTTAGATGTGTACCTATGTAATTTGGTAGAAATTAGTTTTCTTCTCTGTTTATTGTTATTTTTATTACTCTTTTTTTATCAGCCTGTAGATATTGTTTCCATTATTGAACCGTTCGAATCGAACGAACGAATCGTTGAACCATTATTGAAACACTAAACAACCGAAATATATTTATCACATTAATTGTATATAGAGAAATTCTGTTAGAAACATTTTACAACGTCAAACACATTCTTTAATATTAAAATAAATTTTCAATTCATAGGAGAACTTAGGCGCATCAGAACGCGCCTGGCACGAATACACGAAATCCAAGGAAAGTCTGGTGCTACGACTATTCTATGGGCAGATTAAATCAACAGTGCGCTGCTGCGTATGCGCAACGCATAGTGCTACGTATGACTCATTCTCCAATCTGTCACTGGAATTACCGCCGCATGCTTCACGATGTACGCTTAGTGTAAGTTTGAGATTATTTTACACCTAAAACCATATTATTACAAATTAATTATATTTTAAAGCTACTGATACTCCCTGTATGGCTGCGTTATGTATCAATATTGATGCGTTAAGATACGAATGCGTATCTTTGCATATAACTTAACATTAGTGATACGTTCATAAACAATTTTTTTAAGCACTAGTAAGTAGTCCACTCAATTAAGTAAAAGTCACTATTCTATGATAGACTATAACTGTTTATTAACTTAAATAGGCTATAATAGACGACAGAATAATTAAGTGAGGTGTAAGTTGAAAATCGTTCGTCTTGGTAAATACATTACAAATTTAAAAGGCCGGCATCGCACTTGCGAGCCCTCCGGCTATGTGAGTCTCTGGCGACTTTGTATCAGATGAGCCCGTTTGCTGCAGCCTTAAAAAATGTTTAAGGCAAAAAAAAAATTTACATTACAAATACCGGCAAACATCTTGAACATTAAACATGGTAGTGGCGGAAAGATTGCGCAACGCGGGACACAAACGTCAACTGATTTATAAATCACGTGAGCCGCGCACCACCGAAGTGATACCTAAAAATCGCTTCTGCGCAGGCAACGACATTTGTCTGAGATGTTTGCCGGTATCTGTATTAGATGTATATACGTACATAAGCCCACTATCGATATTATCTAAAAAAAATATATATTCCAGGATTGCCTAAAACTCTACTTAAACGGCGAAACGATACCCGGTTGGAATTGTCCGAATTGTAAGGAAAAACGGGACGCTGTCAAAAAACTAGATATATCCCGGTTGCCCCCGGTCTTAGTCATACATTTCAAGAGGTTCTACCTTGACCCCAAGGAGTATTGCAACGCGTTTAGGAAGAGACAGACATACATAGATTTTCCACTTGAAAACTTGGATATGCGGCAATTTTCTTTGAATTGCCCTGGCAACCCCGTTTATAATTTATACGCTGTGTCCAATCATTATGGCTCTATGGAAGGTGGACACTATACCGCGTATTGCAAAAGCAGTGTTTATGGAAAGTAAGTTAACAATTTTCTAATAATTCAGCGATTTCCCTAGTTTCAAACTATGAATCAATCTAAGCAAATAAAACTTTTTCATTTTCAATTCATCTAATTAGTATACGTAATTGTTTTTGAAGTGAAAACTTATTTTGCTTCGTTGTGATTTGAAATTCGATGAAACGAAAAAGCGACAGTAAAAAGAGACAGACGAAATTAAATTAAATTCTTGAGATTTAACGTGGGAGAAAATGAGATAGGAAGCATTATACAGTGTATATAGTTGAAATAAATGTGTATTTGATCATTTTCTGTATTAAAAAAAACATAGATGTGCAAAAAAGTTAAATAGTAGATTAATTTAATTCAATTTTAAAATTAGATGAAATTAATCGATTTTATTTACATATAATTATATTTTTTGAATTGAAAACTTCTTACTACACTAATTTAAAGTTTATGCACTGTATTCAATAATGTTAAATATTTCAAAATATATTATTATATAGTATATTACAAACTTTAATTATTTTAGTTATTATTAAACATTGATATTAAACTTAAAAAATTAAATTTAAAGAAAAATCTAATACTACATTTAGATTGTGAAATAAAGTCTAATGTACATATTAACTTTTTTATAATCATCGTAATTATTATCAAAATTAATAGTTGATATAAATATTTACTTTATTTAAAGAATGAGTGTTCAATAATCCCCAAAAATTGCGTGATGTAATACTTGAACGCTCCCTTATCATATAAACAGGAAATTTCGTGATATTTTTAAAAATTTTGGTGCGCAAAAATCTTGCTAAAGTGCGATTTTTTTCTTTCAGATGGTACAAATACGACGATCACCTAGTGACTGAGATTTCCCCAAGTGAAGTCAAGTCTAGCGCCGCCTACATTCTCTTCTATACGTCTTGCGAACGATAGTGATGTGTATTAATGATTTATATGTGTAATCGCCCTAACGTATGTGTACTTATGCATTCGCATGTGTAGTAAAAAGATTTAGTCTGTTATGTTTTATTACGTTTAAAAATAATAGTATAAAATTTTTTAACTCATGGCAATACCAGTATTAGCCAGATTCTTTCATTATTACTTTGAACGTTTCATAAAGAAGTAAAATATCAATCTTGTTTCGACTGTCATCGTATGTTTGGTCATACATTTTATTAACACTAAAAATTACCTGCAAAGTCGATAGGATAACGGATACGTTTCCGGCCTTTTAATATTATATGTATGGCGTTTGAGATCTAACGTAAAGTCCGCGCCACCACTGAATGCCGATAGACGCGGCGCTAGCAAGTAGCGCAGCGTAGTAATATGTTGCTAGTGCTAAGTGCAAGGCTATTTTACCCCAACATAACATAAATTAATATGAAATTCGCGAACTAGTCTCCAAGATTTGCTTCTAATGTTTTACCTTAAAACGAATAAAATAATATTTCACTGTAACGACAAATTTAGTTCCAGGTTTAGTCCAGTAGTGGCGCTGACTATAGTAATGATTTGATGTCACATTTTTGACACTTTACAACTGGCTTTCGGTATGCCGCGAATACGAAATAAATCTCGTCATGTTATTAAACAATCATATTTGATAGATTTCGTATGACAATTGTGCAGGAGTCGTAGAGCAGGGAAATTAAGGCTTCTAAATGAAATAGTATTATTTATGACAGGTATATATATAAAAGTTCGTATAAAACGTGGTATTACACTATAAACCCATAGTTAATTTTATCAATTCTAGTTAAAAGTAATGGTAAAATTTATCAACCATTTAAAGTTTCTGCATCCTTAGGTTCTTCGTTTAATTACGATAACGTAACCACAGACATTTTAACATCGCCGTAACGAAAATAACATCTTGACAACTGGTTCTTAAATTAACGTATTCATTATAACCCTTAAAAGTACAAATTGTAAATAAAAATTTTGATTTAAAACCGTGTTAGACGGCCGAGTCAGTCCTTAGTTGATTATCTAGAAACAAATCTACCAAGGTATTTCACCTTTTAAGTAAACCATCTCAGCTACGAAGTTTAAGTTTCGTCTAGTATTCCCATGATAATGACATGATGTTGTCCATACATTAATGCATCGTTCTATTTATATTGTTCGTGATAAAGGTACCATATAGACCAACTCATTTTACACCATATTTACACCAGTTATGTTGTCTTTGGCTTGCATTACGGACGTCACACATTTTCACCTTGTTTTGTTAGTCACGTAACCGCTGACCGAAGAGGTACATTTATTTATTTATTTTTACATTGCTTTGAATTCATGGTACAAAGTAGCAAGATAGTTTTACTCTGATTTTATTCACGGCTAAGCGGCCTTGAAAGGCCTACACATGTCCTGTCATCTGTCATCTTTCACGGATTTTTGACGTTGACTTGTGTAATTGACTACTCATATTGCCAGTGGAAGTTGATTCAATGAATGTTTGACAGAAAATTTTGGTTCCGAAGAAGTTAGAAGAGTTTGACGTAGAGGAAAGTACAATTTTTGTTGTATACAAGTTTTATTTTCTCTACCATTATTTTAAAAGGCGTCTTCCTACCAGCCAAATTATTTTCAAAATTATGAAATACATTCGAATTGTATGAATTATATATATTTCGCTTACGGACGTGAAGGGTTTGGGCAAAATGGTTTAAAATATTGATTTTATTTTTATTGAAAAAATGAGAAAATATAGTTTGTTAATAAACTATTTATAAATTTAACCCTCCAAATAAGAACATCAAAACAGACGAAGAAACCTGACATCTTAGACAATTTTGCTCGAAACTGGATTTGTAAATATCGCTGTAAAATGCTTAATCTCACTAAAGATGTAAAAAATATTTATTTTGGATATTTGAATGGTTTATGGAAAGACTGAATGGTAAAATATGTCATTAGAAAGTGTTTTAATTATTTGTCTTTTAAAGCTTCCTTAGAATAATAAAAAAAAATTATTATATGGTTATTCATGTCTTGTATACTGGACATAGGTACATGTTGTCTAAAAAAAGTAATATTAATACCAAAACTCAAATTTAAGTCGCTTGTGTCTAGCTGTGAACGAAATATATAGCTCCAAATTCCGTATAGACGAATTTCTACAAGTTCCATCGATTAAACGAAAACTATCAGGTATATCGACCACCTTTACATTAATAAAAAACTTTCAATTTTTAACTTTATTTGTGATACGATTAGATATTACGAGAAACTGTAAAATCGAAAAAAGTTTAATTTCTACATAATATTTTTAACGCGTACAAAGACTAGACAGTTTTCGTCAATTCTATGAATCTTGACCTAGCTTGGAGCATAAATTTATGTACACCATGTTTTCTACTTTTTCCCAGTAACATTCACCGTTAGACTTCCCCAGCGAACTATATGTATTATTGCACTAAATGGATTGACGAATATAGTGTGTAAAATTTGTCGTTTATCTGCACTATATGATACAAATTAAGTTGTATGTTACTTTGTTAGGAATATCTAAAAGTAATGGACGTTGCTTTCCGGCAAAGTAGACTATCGAAGTTGGCTACGATACATAATAAAAATTTGTAACATCAATGTTCAAGTAAAGAAAATATTGTAATATTTCTTTCATGCAAGTTTTGTATTCTTTTATCGCGCCGATTTGTGTCTAATCCCAGTTGTATATAAACATTACTAAATACATAAAGTGTATACTTAAGACAGAATTTATTAAATTCTTTGTTAATATGTTATCGTTTTTTATTAAGACTAAGCTAGTTAGTTTACCCTTTTTGTTTTTTAGTTTTGGATGGTAAGTGCAGCGATGTTGATGTATTAACTTAAAAAAAAGGGTGCGTGTACTTATGTACGCGCGTAAGAAGTTATACTTCTTTGGCTTTCTTTATTTTTTTTAAATATTAAATAATTAATAACAAATATTTAACGTTAATAATTTAATAATATTTAATATTTAGTATATTATTCAATTATTAATTAATATTAATAATAATTATTATTATTTATTATATTTATTATATCTTATTCATTCAATTTAATAACTACAAAACCTTTTAACTAAGTAACAATAGGTCTTTGTGAAAAAGCATTGCTAAATTTCTTTGAAAAAATAATTTAACTGCTTTATTTGTTTAAAAAGTAAATGTCACTATGTTCATTCCAAATTCTTGGCATAGCTGCTAACTTCACGAAGATTCTATTTCTTTTTACTTGTAGATTGTCTTATTCCCATCTCGCTCGCGCACGCTATAATCACACTGACAACTTTGTGTCTCAGGTGCGCGCGCATCGTAAAATTTCACTCTCATCAATTTTTCATAACGCGCCTAAAGAAGTATAACTTCAAAAATACATTTGTCAGCACGATACTTAATCCATTGCTTTATAATATATATGAATTTAGGCAGAGGCGGATTTACAGACCTAGCCGCTCTAGGTCCCAGGCCTAATCATTTATTAAATTTCGCAATCCGATTTGCTTAAAAAACGACTTCCGAGTTGCTAGATTAGTAAAAAACCACAGAGGGCAAAACATTATTGGATACAATTTTACAAATATAACTGGACTGTGGTCGATATGTCAAGCTACACTTATGTTCGTGAATGCTATTTTTTTCCCTTTCTTGGCCTGCACGGTTGTGAATGCTATTTACAAATTAGTCATTTACATGTTTTTAGATGCACATTGCACATAACAAGACTCGAGTAGAAGTAAACTTACCACTTAGTCCATTTCTAATTCGTGCCTCAAGTCATAATCTCGTTTTGAGCGCTGTCAAATAGTTCAAACAGAAAAAATGGTTTGACAGCTTTTGAAACTATAGTCGAATTTTTAATTAGACGAAGCTATCTGACAGTAGCTAATGTCACTTAGTAAAATAATGTTGCCACATTTAAAGTAATAGTGATACATTCAGTTCTTGTTCAATCAGATGAATGAACAATGAGTGAGTGTGAATAGTTAATCATTTCAAACTATAAAATAATATTATTACTATTTTAAAATTGTATAAAAGATTTCTGATATAAGTTAGGTACTAGTAGTATGTAACTACAATCAGTTTTTTGACGGCTGTAATACAGAGCGCGGCGAGGCGACTAGTGCCAACACCGATCGACGCCGCGCGCGTCGGTCGCCATTTTGTTTGTCATTCGGCTTCTAACCTCTGGTCTGATAGCACGAATGTTTTTTCTGCGTCACGCTGTTTAGTTATAGTTTTTGTTAATTTTTCATTACGTTGTGTTTGTGGTTATTGTTGTTTTTTTTTATTTCTATATTGTTTCGTAAAACGATATGGATCCTCAACCAAGCACGTCAAGCCAAAGCTTGTCTCCAAGAAAGAAGAGACCACGGATTGCTTTAAGCGTTACCGAAAAAGTTATGATACAAAACGTCTACAAACACGTATTTGAGGAGAAAGCTGCTTTACTATTACCTATTGAGGCTCCCGAAAAAAAGAATGTGTTTCGAAAACAGCTGACATTTTGGGAATTAGCGTGACCTCAGTTTACAGTGTATTAAAAGAATACAAAGAAAATGAACAATTTAAGTCTCCTGAGAAACGTGGACCGAAACACAATTTCAAAGATAAATTAGACGATTTTACTTTGGCCCTATAAGGCGAAAAGTTCATAATTTTTTTATGCAAATGAGTCACCCACCATTATAAAGGTAACAAACTTTATTCCATCGACTGCATTATATTCTGTGTCCACAATAATGATCTTTGTAAAACCAAAGTATTAGATTGCGTAGACTTCCTTACTCAAAAACGTTTTTTATTACTTCACAGATTCTTAAGGTTGTCAATGAAGACCCAGACTTACCCAATTTTTCTTGGAGTACATTAAGAAATGTTATGAAACATTTAAATTTCAAATATGTCACAAAATCAAGAAAAAGCATGTTAATTGACAGACAGGACATTATGTTATGGCGCCAGCGATACCTTCGCAAAATTAAAGAGTATCGAAGGGAAGGAAGGTATATTTATTACCAAGATGAAACCTGGATCAACGAAGGTAATTACAATTTTCTTTTTCTTTACATTAAATTGTACTTTCATTAACTAATTGTTATTTTTCATTATCTTGTAGGTCATGACGAAGAAGGATGGATTGACCAGACAGTGTTATCGACTCGCCAGGCCTTCCTAGATGGCCTGACTACTGGCTTAAAACAGCCTTCAGGAAAGGGCAAACGATTAATTATCGGCCACATAGGTGGGGAAGAAGGATTCGTAGAAGACAGCTTACTAATATTTGAAGCCAAAAAAGTAAAGAAGACTATCAGCAAGAAATGAATGCCATTCCTTTGAGAAGTGGTTTAGTGGAGTCTTGCCAAAACTAAAACCAAATTCCGTTTAGTGCTAGATAATGCCCCCTACCACTCCAGGAAACTAGAATCGCTGCCTAAAATGTCTTGGACTAAACCTAAAATACAAGAGTGGCTAACGAGCAAAAATATTTCATTCGAAGCAACAATGGTTAAAGCTACTCTTATAGACATTGTACGGCAGCACAAACAAGATCATTTCGAAAAGTATGTTGTGGACGAGATAGCAGCGAGCATGAGATAATTGTTTTAGTCTGCCCCCATACCATGTGAGCTTAATCCATTGAGTTGGTATGGGGAGGCTAAAGGATATGTTGCAAAAAATAATAAAACCTTCAAAATGACAGAAGTAAAAAACTTTTTGAAGAAGGACTTAAACTAATCACACCTGATAAATGGCGTAGCTGCGAGTCTCACATAATGAAAGAAGAAGATAAAATGTATGGTCTCGACGACATGATCGACAATTTCAGACAGATTTATTATTAATGTCACCGAAAGCGATAGTGATGATTTTTTATCTGATGATGAATAAAAACAAATTATGTAATAAGGATTTTATTATTTTCATTACCAACCTATAATTGTTATATTATTAAACATCTATAGTATAAACTACATGATATATTGAGAATAGGACAGTCTTACAAGTTTCCTCGAATGATTTCCTTAATGTTAAAAACAATTGGTATTTAGTACTAAACTCGTTGGTATGTTCAAAGCACGACTAAAATTCGAACCCGTATCCGATATCGGCAGTACGCAACGTTAACTATTCACTAGGCAATCGAGGCAATTTTATTAATTAGGATTTTTTTCAATCATTCACAAATCATGTGACAAACACAACACTATTTTTATTTCATTAAAAACTGACAAACGTAAACTGTTATATTATTCTAGATTTACGTTGAACTAATGACTAAAGTCCTTTGCCTTTCCCATTAGGGATAAATAATATCATCAATATCAATCATCATCTAGAATTTAGATTTTAGATTTACGTTTGATTGAGTGCGGGCTGTAATGCGTAAGCACTAAGCCCGTAAATGAGTAGAACTAAAACAAACAATCTATTAACGAGCAAATATAACCACACGTTTGACATTATATAAAACAAATAACAATGTCCAAATTACAGTGGCAAATCGCCCAAGAAACTCAACTCTTAGCTGAAGAGAGATGGATTATTAAAGCTCTACAGTTAGTTAAAAAGGAAAGAAACTCTCTCCAGGTGGGTTACAAATAAAGTGCGTAAGAACAAAGTAAGAACTTACTTTCATGTTTAATTACCGCAGTTACTGTTTATTTACATTCCAGATTGAAAGATTGAGTTTAGAAAGCATAAAAATGCAGCGCACTCAAGGGTCACAAAAGACTAATAAATCCACCTCAAATGAGCCTTCCACATCATTAATTGACATAATGAAAAATTTAAAACAACCAAACAGTGGGGATATGATTGTATATGAGGAAACCTTGACAACTACTTGTAATGAAGAAGAACTTAATTTGACTTGCTCAAATTCAATATTTGGTAAGACCTAATTTGCTTCTTTCTTAGCCAGACCAATAATTAAATCTGATATATTATATTAGGGATGTATGTGGCCTGTCAACATCCAGAATATCAGGATTTTTTCTGCCAAACCCTAGTAAACATCCTAGTATATAGTCTATAAATTATAAAGTTAAGCATTCTTATTTCAATATTATGTGTTCTTTTAGGGCCAATGTATGAAGAAGAGGATATGGAAGAAGAGGAAGACCTTGATTTCTTGATGGAAAATATGAATACAATAATAAATACTGAACCGGACAAACCAGATCAATCTATACTGGGATGAATTATGTTTAACCATTAATATAGAAATATGAATAATAAAGTCCTAAAGCAGGAACAATAAACAGTGTGTAACAACTTGTATACATAGAAGCCTAAAGAAATTTATGCAATATAGGTGCGCTATATAATGGAAAATTAGAATAAAGAAATAAAACACTAAGTTTAAATATCAAAACACATTTTATTTCATTATAATATTTATTTCACAATAATCTTAAATCTATTACAATTTAATTAAAATGTTTCTATTTTAATTATTATAAAAATCAAATAAAGTTAATAATAAAAACAGAAATAATTAACAATTTTTAAAAATTTAACAGTAAACAACGGAAAGAAGAAAAGACAGATCTAGAAATATTCAATAGAAAAAACAACAGTCAATTATTAAATTTAAAATATTCAAATACAAAAAACCTATTCTATTTTTTTTGTATGTCATGGTCATTCATCTAAAAAATACCTATGTTAGATACATTGATTTTAATATAATTCTTAATTTCAATTATATTGTAGCATTAACAATCATAATTTATCAATAACACAAAATCCTTGGTTGTAAACTATCAAAGCTAACATGTAATACTAAACAGCTGTTAAGCTAGAAATAATCTTTTTACCTAAAGTATCAGAAGTGATCTGCAATATGAGCATACCTAATTGAGTAGTAGCACCACTATGCTGAAAAACAAACTTCATTGCTCTCTGATAATCATCAAAACCCAGACCAGCTAGGTAGTCATAGACCATTTCATATAGTTCAGGCAGTTTCCCCTTTATCTCTTGCCAGATTTCTCTCATGGTGACTGCTGTAAGTGTAAAACAAAAGCATTTTTTAAGAGAGTTAACTGATAACTGTTTTCTAGAAATTCAATGTCTTAATTTTAAGTATTATAGAGCTCATCTCAGGGACGACCGACGAAATCTCAGGCTACCACCAAAATAACGCGCGTAAAACGCGGGGTAGTTTGTCCTATAAAAATTAAAATTGCAAAGCAGCCTTAAAAGGTACGCATATCGGGACGATTGTGCTACATGCATTCTTTATTTTCTTAACTTTTGTCTGTCTTAATTTTAAAAACTTTAAATGTTATAATTTTACCACATACCAACAACTCCAAGCCCGCACGCACCACCGACGGCACCCCCAACAACAGCACCTGTCTTCCCACCATAATATTTTCCAATTAACGCTCCAGCGACTGATAGACCAGTGGTCACCAGCACCGCATTCTTTACTCTTCTATCGCTCATCACCACGCGAAAATTAAACTTATCTGTGATAGACAGAATAAGGTCTTCGATCATACTCGGATTAAACGGTAATCCTGGACCACTCGAGTAAACATCTAGGTCCGTTTCATACTCGGAATCTGAAGACTCAAAGTCAGACATTCTTCTTTTTTTAATACTTAGTAATGGATTAAGGAGAGATAACTAGTAATGTGCCTCGCTGAATTCAAGTCGCTGAATGAAGCACTAAAAGGTTAAATTAGTTTCAAAAATTTATTACTACCTTCATTTCTCGAAAATGTATTCAAAATAGAACGGCCTACCCTCATTTTCTTAACGATTTTTCTTGTAGTTTTTTTATGACATTTTGTTCGCGTGACATACTTTTTCACTATCAGTACATACTCTAATAACGGTCGCATTACTTATAGTAAAATCATTATCGCACCATTTCTAACAGGTGGCATTTATTTATAAATTGTGTTTAATTACCTGCAACCTTCTTCCTGGTCCAGGAATCAACTTTCAATGAAACAAAATCTATTACTTATATGCAGTTAAATAATATTACATAATTTTTTTTTTAATGTAAATTATATGTACGACGTATGTAAGTGGTTTCAATTGAGTTATAAGGATATGCAGGCTCTACCGGTGACCGACAAATAACTGAGAGAAGTTCCCTGTTAAGGCGGAAACACACTTACGTGTCGTGGCGTGTCGTGACGCGCCAGAAGCATATTGGTTTATACATTTAATATGATTAGAAACATATTTGCATGTCGCTCGCCACCGATTGCGCCAGAGCGGTGGTGGGGGTTATGACGCGACACGACACAACAGGCAAATGTGTTTCTATACCGGCGCGTGGCTCATGGCGCGAACATCTAGCAGATATGAAATTTCTCTTCGTCACTCTCTAATTTTTTAACAAGACGATGAAATTCACCTTTGTCTTGTCTCCCTCTGTTTATAGGGTGAACCCAGTATCTTTTCTTTTTTTTTTGCTCTTAAGAAGTTTCATTGCTAAGAGAAATTGAAGGTCTTATTCAAAATCACTATCCGAATCAGACGAAAACATTATGTATGTTTGAACGCTGCAAAGGTTTGTTAAGTACTGTTCAGAAATAACGCCAGAGGACGCCACGACACGACACGTAAGTGTGCACACTCACCGTCACGACAGTAAGCATCACGACACGCCACGACACGGAAGTGTATTTCCGCCTTTAGCTGTTGTTGATGAAAAAGATGCAATAATGGCTGACCGTGGATTCAACCTGGTGTTATGCTATGTAATTTAAAAAAAAGGAATTGTAAAATATAAGTTCAAAGTAATGAGTGGGTTTTATTGTTTCTTAGTATATCTTAAAAATATATTTATTAAGTAGGGCCTTTTAAAATATTCCACATAAATTTGTTCAATACTTTTAACATATAATTGATAAAATTCTTCATCCATATCCTCATAAAAAAATTTCAATGAATTTTGAAAAATATCCAATGTGATTACTTCGTGACAAGATCTGCCTTTCTTTCTTTTAAAGAACCGCCCCGGGTCTTCAATTCTACCTACTTTTAATTATGGAACAGTCCATGTCGAATATATTATTCAGCAGATTTCACTTGTAAACAAACACCTTTTAAGATTTATTAAATCGTACCTAAGATTTACGTAAGAATTGCTGAAAACTGACAGCGTATTGTTATGGGTCAAGCGATGATAGCGACATCTGCAATTAGTTTTGCATTTTCTCCTCCATTGTAACTGCCTTTTTGGACATCTCTGCCGCCTATGATAATGTGAACATTTCTATTCTACAACGCAAATTATTAGAGCTACAGGTTCCTACGTTATTTATACATTTTATCATCAATTCCCTGTCCTGCAGATACATATCATTAATCGTTCAGAAAGATGGTAATAGTACTGAGTTAAAGCGTACAGTTTTTAAAGGCCTTCCCCAAGGTTCGGTACTTAGCCCACTTTTATATAATATTTACACATATGATTTAGAATTCGAGCATAATGCTACTCAGTGGCGCACAATACCGCATTTGCTGAAGCTTAATTGGAACGTGAATTAGTTTTCAAATGCATCAGCAGAGTGCGCTAAGTCAGTGTTGAAAAAAAAATGATCTGAATAGAATTAGCAACCTCATTAATGTATAAATAATGTGGTAAACAATATTAATTGGTTGAAAACTATTTACGCTTATTTTAAGTAATTTGGATTTTGATTATTTCATTAACATTTTTTTACGCAAATTTGATTCAATCAAACCATTGCAATGTTTACAAAAGTATAATCCTGTAAAATAAATTTGTTTACAGATCCGAATTTTAAAATGAAATTATATTCATATTTTAAATGTGTCGTTATATTTATTTTTTTAGCAGTTTGAAATAACTTTGATTATTTCCAAATCTACGACGAAACGAAAGCCTTACACATTTTTCAACAATAATTATTTACTAACGATAATTTCGATCAATGCCAACTTAAACATGCCCATTATTTATAAATTCCCATATAAATGTGCTACAATATGCAGATGATCTTCTTTTTTATTCCGTTAATAAATCTGTGAATAAGGCTTGCAATTAATTCCATGTCTAGTTCATTTAATTGTCTTAATATCTGGTAGGTTAAAAATGACTTAGATCTATCAATGTCCAAAAGTTCAATAGTCGTATTTTTCAAAAAACGCACAACTCCTATCATAAATGTGACCTTCACAACAAAAATTAAATTTTTAGGAGTTATATTGGATTCAAAATTGTCTGGACTTGCCCATTATGAACATGTTATGAAATGTGCACAGCTGCTAAATATCATGAAAGGCCTTTCAGGTGTATGGTGGGGTGCTCATCCGTTTTCTATGAAACTTGTGTAACGCTCTTATAAGATTATGGCACATTTCTATTAGATGGTGGAAGTGTCTTGGGAAGTCAAAAACTCGATGTCATTCAGTCAAAAGCTTTGAGAATTGTGACAAGAGTAAGAAATCAAGCCCAACCAATGCTTTACAATTAGTAGAATGCTGCGATCCTCCTTTAAAATTCAGAAGGCAATTTTTAAGTGATCGATTCTTGTTCAAATCTATTTAGTTTTATAACTATCCTCTACATAGAAAACTTATAATTATATATTTAACAATATTATTAATTCATCCCGTTACTGGCGTCACAAATCATTACCATGTCTAATAATAAGCTTTCGTAAATTTTTAACATTCATCGATCTCCATCATTACCCATATTTATGACAAAATTCAATTCTTTAATTCTTGACCCGGATATAAGATATGATATAAGCAAGATATTCTGGAAACAAATATTCGTTTCATGAGTAGCGTTGAGGAACAAAATTGGGTAACAGTTTTAAATGTCGTCGCACTTATTTGATGATACTAACTATGCAGGAGTCTCGGGGGACCTTCATTGGAACACCTCCAAGTGATTTTTGCTACAGGAAACGCGTCTAAGTATTTTTAAAAAAAAATTAAAGTTTTTTGTACGCAAACGGCCATTTCGAATGTGGATTTTGCTAGAACAGTGTGTGAACAGTCTTACAGTGCAGAATGTCCGTTAGAAATCCGTTACTTAAAAAACGATTATTAACAATCGATTAATTAAAAACACGATTTTTTAAAGTGAACGTCACATCTCTAATAACCAATAGAAAAGTAGAAAATGGCGGATTGTTTACAAATTTCAATACATTTGGTTGAGAAGCAGCAAGTTGAAAGGCAAACATTATGCTGAAATTCAACCCAGGATCCCCAGTAAACCATGGTTCTCTGAGGTTAAAAGTTCTAAAACTGTCACTTCTATCATTTCCAGAATGCGTTTAGGACATGTTTGTACAACTTATCATTTAGCAAGGCTTCGTATTGTTGATAGTAATATTTGTAAGTGTGGAGAAGATATTGGTGACCTCGACCATATTTTCTTTTCTTGTTCCCAATATGACCGTAGGTACCTCCTTTCTAAATTCCTTACAATCACTTCATGTTCAGTTTCCGACTAAAGTCTCCAGCCTTTTGCTTTATCCTTTATTGTATTATAATGTATTATCTTCTTTCATAATCTATAATAATATTAAAATGTAATATGATTATGTACATAATTTGTTTTTAACTAGCTTATCCATTTATTTCCTTTAGATGTCTTTGTTTATTTTTATCTCGCGTGTAGTTTCCCAACCTAGGGATGTGAAAAAATAATCAAAATTTAGATTAAAATCGATTTTTTTTAAAGTAAAATCGATTTTTTTACGCGATTTTTATATTTAAAATAATCGATTATTTTTATAATTGAAAATCAGTCATAATCGATTTTTTATCTGCCACCTCCCGACATTATGTCTGGTCTTTGATAACCCGGACCTCGAACTATTAGGGATATTCGATACACAACGATGTTTACAATGCGATACATTGAATCCGATTCTTTGAAGATGTATTGATATACTCGATACATTGATTTTTTTTGTAAAACATCAAAAGGATGATAAAAGAAGTTAATTTTACAAAAACTCAAGTTTGAATGGAACACTATAATTCTAAAGTAAAATAAATTTATTCAGCAGCACATGACTACATACAATTAAAAAGACAACAAAAACACTGCAATGTGCTACTGAAAAGGAATACACTCAGCATTTATCAAAATCTATCAAAACGAGATTAAGTTAATTTCGATTTTGATTATTCTTAAACGTTAATTTGAGTTTATAATTTCTATTGTTTATTTTTAATTTAAAAAACTATGAAAAATAAAATATTTAGGGTGTTTATTTTTAAATTAATTCAAAAATTAGGAAAAAATCGATTAATAAAAAAAAAACTATTATTTTTTTAAGAAAAATCGATTATTTATTAATCGATTATTCATGCTACAAAAATAATCGATTAATAAAAAATCTATTTTTTTATGCAGAATGTCACATCCCTGACCCAACCTATATCTTGAAACTGGCATAAAGGGAAGCGCGGGAAATACGATCGTAGACTGACGCGTTTTTCGATTTAATTAAATTTTATTTTATTTCTAGGGTTTGGATCAGTAGTCTAGTGTAGTTAATGTATATATATTTGTTATTTCTTAGTTTTATTTAATAGTGTATTAAAGAGAAGATTTATTGGTAAGTTATTTTAATATACTTTTGCTCCTTATGGAGCCGCCTGATGACCCTGGGGGCGGAGAAGTCCCTGGGGTGGGCTGTATAGTAACGATTTCAAATGATGAGTCTGGAATGGAAACAGATGGATCTATAAAATCTAGCAGTGGTGCTCGAAAACGGAGAGCCACTGTGCATAAACATTGCACCCACTGTAATAAAAAGAGACGTAGTCGGAAACATGAGGGCAAGGAAATCAAACCAAACGAATGTCATTGCATTCCTTTAACCAATACCCAAATTAGCACTGCTCCCTTGTTCAATGAGTCACAATCCAACCCGTCACAACTTAATTCCTCTAATGAATATAAAAAGCCAGAATCAGTAGCACGTTTAAGATACCAGCCAAGTGATGCAGCACCATATGTTGTTTACATACAAAGAGTACAGCAAACTCCAAATGATAGCGTTTCAGTCCACCCAATTGCTTTTGGTCGTTTCTTAAAAAGAAATTCTATACACAATATTGTTAACGGAAGCCTAAAACGAATTGGTCGTAATAGACTGTCTCTGTCTTTTAATAATTACCAGGACGCAAATTCTTTCCTAAATAACTCTGCTTTACAATCAGTCGAGTATAAGGTTTTTATCCCAACATTTACTGTTACCCATATGGGTGTTGTAAGAGGCATACCTGCTGAGTGGTCAGATGAAGAAGTTACGGAAAATATTAATTTACCTGTTGGATGCGGTCCAATTTTAAAAATAAGAAGAATGAGACGGCGTATCATTACTAGTAATGGCAGTGAGTTTAAGCCTACTGAAACTGTGGTTCTTACATTTGATGGACAAATACTACCTAAGCGAATTTTTATTTGCTACACTTCCCTCCCAGTTGATCTTTACATTTTCCCCACAATACAGTGCTATAATTGTTGCAGATTTGGTCATGTTAAATCATTATGTAGATCAAAACCAAAGTGTTTCAAGTGTGGCCAAGACCATTCGGCTGATCAGTGCTCTATCCTAGAGGAAGATGCATACTGTTGTTTATGTCAAGGTTCCCATTTTGCCACAAGTAAAAGATGTTTAGAATTTGATCGCCAAAAAGCCATCAAAGAATCTATGGCCAAGAGCTGTATTTCGTACGCTGAAGCATCTAAAATTCATGCACCTATCTCAAAAATATCTTATGCTGATGCTTTACTTTCTTCTTCCAATGTAGGTGCTTCTACTATTTCTACTCCTCAAAATGAACAGTCTCATAAACAGTCTTTGAGTATGTCTTACAAAAAGACTTTTTTTCTCAAACCTAAATCTATTCCTAAACTTTCCAAAGGTTATGACAGAAATACACAACAACAATTAATTAAAGATTATGATATGCCCTCACCCAGAAATGGTTGTGGATTAAACTTAAACAACAATAATGATTTGACATTACAATCAATTGCAGACCTAATAAAAATTCTCATTAACACTTTATCACAGTCAAATATTCTTTCACCGTCCAACGCTGCTCCTTTAATTGACACTATTGTTAGCTTACCAAATTATATTAATAATGGACAAGCAAGCCAAAGCTCTACAGTGGAACTGTAGAAGTGCTTCGTCTAAGAAAAGTGATATTATTTATCTTATAAATAAATATAAACCTTTTATCTTCGCTCTACAGGAAACCTGGTTAAAACCAGGTGCTCCTTGTAGGTACTCAGGCTATGCCTGTCTCCGTGAGGATCGTATTGACGGGTATGGCGGAGTTGCCTTACTAGTCAAACATCATCTTCCTTTTTCTCACTTTCCTATTCCTTCTCATAGTAATGATTTTTCAATTATTGCTGCTATTGTTAATAATATCTGCTATGTTTCAATATATATTCCTCATCCTAGTTCTTCTATCTTTGTTGAAATTGACTCTATCATTTCTACTCTTCCTAAGCCTTTTATCTTATTAGGCGACTTTAACAGTCAACATAATTCTTGGGGCAGTTCAACAACCAATACATACGGAGTTTCATTGATGGAACTGTTAAACTCTCATAATCGTTGCTTTCTTAACGATGGTTCTGTGACCAGCGGACCTCTCCCAATGAAGGCTCAAGTGTCCCTGATTTAAGCATTTGTACTCCTAGTTTAGCTTCCACTATTTCATGGTCTACACTTTCTTCTTCATATGGTAGTGACCACTTCCCTTTACTTCTTAGATTTCCTTTTCACATTAATTTTACATTTAGACATTCACCTAGATTAAAACATCGACTTAATAATGCTGATTGGGATACCTTTAAATCCCGTATAGAACAAAAGATGACTTCCCTTCCTAATATCTCACATGGTTCAGAATCAATTTGTGCTGATGCATTAACTAAATTATTTATAGAAGTAGCAGACAAAACCTTTCCGCTTAAAAATGGTGCTCTGGGCTTTATTCCATCTCCACCTTGGTGGGATCAAGAATGTTCAGATGCAATTAAAAAAAGAAAACAAGTTGAGCTCCAATATTGTGACAATTGTACATCTGAAAATTTTGATCTGGTTACAGATGCTTTCAAGGCCACTAGTTTATTATTCAAAAGAAAAAAACAGATAGCTGGAAATCTTTTTGTCTCTCCATCTCCCCTAATGTCCATCCTTCTGTGGTATGGCGTAATATTAGAAGATTCAGGTGTGCATTTACTGAAACTTCTGGTTCTCTCCCCGATTCATTAACAAATCAATTCCTCGACAGACTTGCTCCTACTACAGTTCCTGAAACAATAATTATATCTCTGATGCCATTGAACCCCTCTGGTCTCAATAGTCCATTTTCTATGTATGAAATTAAAGGAATACTATCTTCAGTTATAGACTCTGCTCCTGGTGACGATGGAATCCCATATTCCTTCATCTCTCATTTAGGTGACCAAACTCTTGAATATTTCCTGAAATTGATAAATACACTTATGTTAACCGGTTCTATCCCTCCACGCTGGAAAAACCAGATCATTATACCAATTCTAAAATCTAATAAAAATCCCTCTAACGCAAATTCATATCGTCCTATTGCATTATCCTCGGTCTTGATAAAACTCTGTGAACATTTAGTGAAAACTCGTCTTGAATGGTTTGTAGAAAGCAATAAATTACTTTGTGACAGTCAATTTGGTTTCCGTCGAGGGAAGAGTACGATGGACAGTATTGCCATCTTTATAACTGACATTTTTTTAGCATTTTCAAGGAACGATTCTGTTGTTGCCACATTTTTAGATGTACAATCCGCTTATGACAATGTAGTGTTGTCAGTTCTTCATAAAAAGCTACAGTATTTGAATGTACCTGTAATGTTATCAAATTTTATCATAAATACTTTATACGAAAGACACATCACTCTAATTTCACAAGACTCCACTGTTGTAACCAGAACCTTATGGAGAGGTCTTCCTCAAGGATCAGTCTTAAGTCCCATCTTATATAATATTTATACCCATGATTTGAAAGCTTCTTTGGGTAATCGGATTTGTATTCTCCAGTATGCTGATGACCTTTTAATTTATTCCATTCATCAATCACCGGCCATTGCTTGCTCATTACTGTCTCATTCTCTTAATTTATTAAAAACTTGGCTTGATACTAATGGCCTTGAAATATCCCCCCACTAAAAGTGTTGCCATGCTTTTTTCTAGAATGCGTCTCCCTCCTCCAATCAACGTGTATTTTGATAATAATATTATCCCTGTTAAAAACTCTGTTAAGTTCCTTGGTGTGTTTTTAGATTCTAAGCTCTCTGGTGTAAATCATTGTGACTACATTTTTAATAGGTGTGAGCGAAACCTGAACATTCTTAGATGTTTATCCGGTGTATGGTGGGGTGCCCATCCCTTTTGTATGAAACTCATGTACAATGCTTTAATCCGAAGTATTTTAGACTATGGTACCTTTTTATTATCTCCTGGAAATGCAACCCGTTTAAAAAAATTAGATAATATACAGTCTAAGGCATTAAGATTAATCACAGGAGCTATGAAAACTAGTCCAATTAATGCTTTACAAGTAGAATGTGTTGAAGCCCCATTACATCTTAGACGACAATATTTATCTGATAAATTCATATTTCGCTCCCTTCAATATGCCAACCATCCTCTCCGTTCTAAGCTGCAAGAACTATCTCAATTGTTGACATCTTCCAAGTACTGGTCAAATAAATCTTCACCTTGTCTCATCGTCAGCTTCAATAAATTTATCAATATTCAAGCTCCAACTCATACCTTACCAACTTACCCTTTATTTGGAACCAACTTTGAATCTCTAATTATTTCTCCAGACATTAGATTCAATATTGGTATAAACAAGGGCGATTCCCACGCAAGGATTACTTTTAATTATTTCTGTGAACAACACTGCCATGAGTACAATTACATATTTACAGATGCCTCTAAACACGGTTCGTCTGGTAATGTAGGCATAGGAGTATTTCACTTACAAAGTAAAACTACAATAAAAATAATGTTTCCTCCAGAGTCCTCAATCTTCACAGGGGAATGTTACGGTATCTTTAAAGCTTTAAAATTAGTTTTGAGTAAGAAACTTAAGAAATCCATCATATTCACAGATTCACTTAGTGCTCTTCAAGCTCTCCAAAAATATCCATTAAAAAACAAATTAATTTTTCCTATCATTATTGAGATTAGGAGTTTGTTGTATGAATGTGAGCAATTGGGGTTGTCTGTGTCATTTGGTTGGATACCTGGACATTCTGGTATTTTTGGTAACGACATAGCAGACCAACTAGCAAATGAAGCTGTTAAGGATGGCGATTCTAACTCGTATAAAAATTATTATCATGATATGGCCTCACTTCCTGCTTCTGTTCTGCTTTCATCTTTAAATAATAATATATATAAAAAGTTATGTTTATTTCTTACTCTAAATAATATAAAATTATAAATACATACATATGTATACAAATCGTATTTTGTATGATATATATTTTATTAATTACTGTTCCTTTCCATAATGTAGTATTTTGTATTAGAGATAGTTTTATATCCTGCTGATCCTATCCTTTATCGATGTAATGTTCATTCGGTGTAAAATTATTTTTCTTTACTATTCCGTTTTCCTTACCTTTGTCTGTGGCAATACGCTCTGCGTGAGGCTATTTAAAAAAAAAAAAAAAAAAAACTGGCATAAAGTTAAAACTATTGGCATAATATAAAAAAAACATAAAAGATACATGAGCCAGGGCTGCCAGATGTACGATTTAAATCGTACTCCTACGATTTTTTGTCATTTTTACTCATGTACGATTGCTAGACCAAGATCGTACAGAAAATGTACGATTTTTCTGTACCTGGCAACATTTCGTAATGAAACGAATATACTCCACCGGCAAGTATTATGTTCGGGGAATTCGCCAACAACCAAACGTATGCCTAGATCTTTTATTGAATGTAAACCCTTTACGCTGAAAGACCCTTTTTTCATAAAAAGTCTATATTTGTGTGCATTGTTACAAAACTTATACTCTTGTAAAGACTTGTATTTTAATAGTCAAAAACCTGTTTTTCTCATGAGTCTCGAGCTCTAGCCTCTAAGTGATTATATTATCCTCTTTTGATCTTCATATTGTCTTACACGCGCTTTCGTTACGAAATTACGCTAACGAAAAAAATGGAGAAAGATCATTTTGATACGGATTTCTTTATGAGTATCATAAAGTTTTAAGTAAACGTAATTCTAACGCTCGTCGAGCGCCTGCAAAGCGCGATGTATGTATGCTACTAACGCGGGTCCAACGCAACGCCCAATGTGTAGTGTGTACAGTCGCTATTTAAGTCATTATTTTCATGTTATATGCATTATCTATATAGTATATAATGGGGCCTTAGTCAAGATGCCTTAACAGTAGTGTATGTAGAAAGTCGAAAACTTAATTTGTATGGAAATGACAGTTCGTGTCGAAAAGTTTTCATACAAATTTAGTTTTTGACGTTCTACATACACTACTGTTAAGGCATCTTGACTAAGGCCCCTGATATCCACTGTGGATTTATCAATAATATTTTATTTTTATATCATGTATAATCGACCAAAGCGAAATTTTTTTAAGAATAAGTTCTTGACAGCAGTGGATTAGGTATTATTTAATAATAATAATTAAATACCTAGTTATTTTACACTGCACGTCATAATCGACATTAAAAAAGGATTTTCAGTCTAAATTGCTAGGAAGATGGATCCCGTAAGAACCGAAGTTAGGTTTAATCAAAATGTAATTGAAAGAGTTATATTAGAACTTGGTAAGTTTAAAGTTTGAGTAAATATTATTCATAATTTGTTTCTCACTTCATCAACATAAGAGTTCCAGTGTCAATAAATTATTAAAAATTAATGTGATTTACATAATATGTGTTTGACAACTAGACGTAATGTTACGAAAATTGTCCTTAAGTTCTAAGTGTATATAATTTGGGCTTACATTTAATACCAAAATAAATAAACACGATTTAGTATTCATTGCAATAACTTGATTTAATATTGATAATCAAACAATGTTTTTGTTAAACAGCTGATGCATTTGATATCAAAATAGTATGGGATGGTGAGACAGCACTCTTAAGTGGAGTAATGGCCTTGGCAGGTGGTCTGCTTGGTGGTTATGCAGGAGGCAGGATGGGAGCAGCTCTGGGAGTTGGTATAGGAGGTGCAGTAGGTGTTGGAGCCTCAAGTAAATAAATACTATTGTTTAGTCATGAAATTGTAGTTATCAAATTATTGTTTTTACTTTTTTCATGGATAATCACCATGCAGTATGCAATAATAATGCAAATACTGCTTTTGGTTCCAATAGTTATACTTACAATTCTTCATCTAGATAATACAGTCAAAACCGTTTATAACGACATCGTTTACAACGACCTATCGGTTGTTACAACCAGATTGCATGGTCCCGTCCGAATCCCTAGTAAACTATTCAGTAAAGAAACCGCTTATAACAACATCGGATACAGCGACATATCGCTTACAACGACGAAAGTTTATCGATATTCATCGGATATAACGACCAACCGCTTCTTGTCTCAGTAAAACAAAACAATACAAACGATTTTAAATTTTATTTATAAGCATTGAATGAATATTTAGGCATATTATTACCTACGCACTTTCTCCCAACGAACAGTTTCAGCCAACAACGATTTCCGAGGCTCTAAACGCTGTAACGATTTTGCAAAAAATTGTTGCCTTTAACGAACAGTTTGATACTGGTGATACTCATACCTTGAGGAGTATGAAACGTAAAATGCTAAAAATATTTGAGGCTGGGCTAAAAAAAAACAGACTGACTGATTACTTTTGTACCTAATTATTTCGTAATAAATATTTTTGTTTCTTTTTTGACTCGTTTACATATTATAATATTAACATACCATATTATAACCCATACCTACCTATTCTAGATCGATAACTATGTACATACATAGTACTGTACTTGTGTATATGACATTGCTTATAACGACTATCGGATATAACGTCGGCAACTATACGGTCCCTTCAATGTCGTTATAACCGGTTTTGACTGTACTTGAATTGTTGTATAAATCTTTAAACTTAACCATGTTGTTTCAGCTGTTGTGCACCTGCGTGAAATTTGGTCAATAGTTAAAGAAAAGCTGAAAGAGCTACTATTCATTGTATTCAACTACTTGCGGAGACTAGATCCTGTTGACTATGAACGAGGTATTGCAATACTAATGGCCTGTACATCAAGTCGGAGAGAACTTGTTTTTACACTTTTAGATTTTATTGCTCACAAACTGGGAAAGGAAGTAATATCTAGTATAACAGTAGCTTGATTTGAGGTACTTATAAGATATCTATAACATGAGTTTTATTGTCAAGATTTAATAATGGGTTGTGTTCTTAGAAATTAATCTAGTTATTATGTATTCTAAAAATTGCTGTGATTTTAAATAAGATGATTGTAACTAATTATATTTGTAGACCAGTATTGACCTAGTGGTTAAATTACTCTTAGCCATAACTTTGTGTGTAATTAACTGCTTACACTTGCTTGTATGGTGAAGAAAACAGCATGTTTTGACTTGAAACTTTATGACAGACAAGTCTGGCTCAGAAAACTGATGCACACATAAAAGTAAAATGATAAAAGAATCTCATGAAGTCTGATCTGTAGAAAAAGAAAAAGGTTGTAACTTGTAGGACTACTGGATTTTATTTAATAATTTGCATACAATGCAATGTTAATTAATTTGTGTTCTTATCCATCTATTTATTGTGAAATTATTATCTTATTTAATAAAATGAATTTTAATTTAGATTCAATTTTCTATTATTTTTACTTCATAACCTGGACCTACATAAACTCTTTGTTTTATATAACTTATCTTAGCTTTATATTATATATCTATTTTTATATTATAAATATAAAATAAAGTATTTCAAGGCAGGGAATTATTAATGTAATTTTTTATGGAATAAAACAATCGAACAGTATGATTTATTTATTATGTATTTCCTAGTACCTAAAAAAAAATAACTACACAAAAATAAAATATTTGATAGGTGTACATAGGAATCTGTTCTCACTAACCGTTACATTACAGCTAATAGGAATGACTAATTTCTAACATGTTAAAGCCAATCCAAAGATTTTCACTTCCACTCTGGATCTCTCTAGTAGTTGTATAAGTACAGTTTTAATTAGATTATCACTACATATATGTATTAAGTAGAATGTAATACTAGACATCATGAAAACTGCGATTTCTAAGGTTATTTGGAATGAAGATCTAAAATATTCAACTGATTTTTCTACACTAAGCCCATATATGTCGCAGTAAAGTAGATAAATCAGAATGTTAATTGAATCTCTAGACAGTTAATTAAAGATCAATATTCAATCAAGTCGCTAGCATTTTGATTTAAATAAAGCAGCATCGAAAACGTAGAACTATCTGTCTGACCGAAAGTCAGCGTGTTGATTTATAATGTAAAACAAGTAAATGTACCAAATATATGCAGCAGAGCAGGGTTTACTTTTTCTAATTAAAGAAATATAAATAAAATATATATATTTTTAATGGCTATTAATTTTCCTAAATAATATTTCAATATTTAGGAAAATATATAAATATATATTTTTGTCCAATCAAATATCTTGGTCACCCTACCAAAGTTGAAATGCGTCTTGTTGTCTAGGAACGTTTAGGAAACTCGTTAAAAGTTTCGTTTACTCACATGTCTGACGGAACTTTAGCGATCTTTAATTAAATGTCTAGAGATTCAATTAACTCTCTGATTTAACTACTTTACTGCGACATGTACACTAATCAGAAGTGACTAAGTCGCATTACAAGTGCATTACAACACTAAACATTTTGTACTCTGTTAAATTATTCAACAATTTTAAGTTCTCAACTAAAATATATATATTATATATATATATCATTGACAAATAATAATAAATAATTACCCCTTTATTCAAAATAAATTAGACCCATTTGAACTATTCTAGTAGCAAAACATGATTTGTGACGGCTACAAATTATTTTGACCGTCAATTCGCATTAGTTTCTACTAATGTTGAGACTGTGTGTACTGTGTATATTATTGGTTCGATTATCACACAAAATTAAGCATTTATTAAATATTAATCCTATAACCAAGTATTTATTTAAATATTCGAGAAATAAATTATTCATGGACTACAGTCTCTGATTATAACTTAAATTATCATTGTCATGGTTTCAATTGTGGTTTTGAAAATGACTTACGGCAATTCTAAAATAGGAATGATTAGAACCATTTCATGAAGCAAAAAAGAGCGGGAGAATATACAACGAACGACAGCGACATGGCGTTCCGTTCCATTGTGATTTGACAGATCCATTTGACATAATAACATAAAGCACGATGTCGCGTGTCAACGCGTATTGGACTATAATATATGCTGTAGACCAATCAGAATCGAAAGGAAAGATAATCGTTTTGTCCTTAGTTTTACATTCTCACTCCCCAAATAGTATTTTTACCCAAAGATATGTAACACGGAAAAGGATTGCAGTCGAGTGGTATCCTCTTTTAAGTACCAGTAATGGGTTAAAAAATTAGCCCCGTTTTCAATGTCTTTAATACTGTCGAGGCACTGATAATAAATAGATATAAGAAATGAACTTTTAACTTATTATAGGCTTCTAAGATCTTATTTTTATTATTTGGTGATATATCCTAGGGACCTTAACCTTCAATGGGAGCCGATTTCTCAGCTTGTTAGTTTCCAAAAGCAAATTCAAGACATTATTGATAGAGGGATAGAATACACTTAAAATTCTATTATCTATGCTAAAACACATATTTTGACTTATGTGGCATAAATGTGACCAAAGACGATATTAAGTGCTACTCACAATGACAATAATGCGTTAAAGAGAAAAGTACTTCTAGTATTGTCTATACATATAGTCCTGACAAATTTATCAACATAAAACTAAAGGTTGCTCGATTTGCTTCTTACATTAGGTTCGCAATCTTTTTACTATTTCACCACTATTTATACGAGTTGTATCTCATACTAATAAATGGAGCATCAACTTACAAACAAAGTAGCAAAAGCTAGTCAATATTTCATCAGAACATAACCTAAAATTCGAATATTTGAAAGATCTCGGATTACCTTTGGTTATTTGTGCTGTGTATTACAATTTACCTAATAAATGGCTAAAAGAAGCAATACTGGTATAAACGTAAAATATTTAAGATTAAGTGCATTATTCTTCGTCCATAGCATTCTTCAGTTCCATGGCGAGTTTATATCCCAATTCAGGCCTTCTATCACGGCCTTCCACCATTGCTAGGACCTTTAAAAATACAGTTAGGTAATATAATAATAATCTTTATTTTTTGTCTCACATATACAAGGTTACTATGATTAAACTAAGACTAAGACATTAGGAAGTGTATGTGAGAGACTGGTCTCTGTAACAGGAGACCTGAGTGACAGATAGCCAGCCTCTCCACCACCGGACCGGAACACGTACAATCAGGTCATTGTCATAAGATACAATAGAAGAAAATAAATAAGTGCTAAAAGAAAACATTGCAAACGGAGTAAAATATAAATTGGCGATGAGTTAAGTTTGTCGGTCTTGACAGTTTATACAGTAAAGGAAGACTTCGCTAGGAAGGCCTTAGACCTAAAAATCGACATCGTGTGTCAGGCACAGAAAAAAAATTACAAAAAAGAAATCTGAGGCCAAATGGTAAAGGCTAGAATCATAAGATGCGTAGTTTTTGGGCTTTTTCGTAATAAAGGTACCTCACCAAAAAAACAAGTTACCGGTATTAATTATACTTTAGAAAGTTATGAAATTAGTAGACATTGGATATGATTAATATGACATTATCATAGTTGTTTTGTAAACTTTTCATTTCTATAATATTATATAATACAGTATTGGTTTCGATATTATAGTTTGATTATGTTGCCAAAGTAAAAATGACTGGCCTAAACTCTTAATTGATACTTGTTCATACGCTGGAGGATTCAGTACTTTAAGAAAAATTAATCAAATAAACAAACACAGAAGTTGTAAAAAAAAAATAATGTTTAAGGTTACTGTCTTTTTAAACCAAAAAGTTTTCATCTCTCAGTGCACAAATACTGTCCACTTAAAAAAAGTAAAAAAAAAGAGCACTTCCAAATATTTTGTTAACTAGACTGAACCTTTGAATGTGGGCTAAATTTTAGTGTCTATAAAGTTCTATTAACTAGTACATAAATATTAATTATATGCAAACTTCATACATACATCCTCAGAATTAATAATAAGTCCATTATTATTAATAATGGTACTCTTAGTCCGTTGCATGTCAGCCAAATCCACGCCACGACAGGCATTTTCTATCAACACTGAACGGTAGCCTATGGCGAGTGCGTCTGCTATTGTTGCACCTAAAAAATTTGTTACTACCTTAGTATTATTAATATATGTATGTATAAAAATAAATTAGTAGTCTATTTAGAGAGAACTGTCATGGTATTTGAGGACACAGCCGTGCTATTTTTTTTTCTTCACTTTCCGTATAGACTATACCGGCATAAAAAAGCAATTTTTTACAAAGCATATATACGTTATACGAATTTTGGTACCATAAAATCGTTATTCTAAAGTATGTCATTTTGTATGACAGTTCTATAATTATGTTTTTTCAGACAAATTGTTTTTTACTATATTGATAGATATTTTTTAAAGATACAGTAACTTTTATAAGTGGAAAATGTATCAGTTTCGTTATTAAAGTAAAGGTAAACATCAAAAGAAAAATTATAATTCAGGGTTAAAATTGTAGCGACACAATCTGCGCCTACAAATGACTGCGATGACGTCATAACCTGAAATGCGCTAACGAAGTTATTTCTTGACCTTAGCCACTGAGACCTTTGGGCAGTGGTTGGACTGGTTCTCCATTTAAGTTGGAGAAAAAAGTACACATTCCGGCCCCTACGAAACTATCAGTTTAATCAAAGACAAATTTTAGAGAACATGAAATTAATTTCCCTGGAACTGGCTGGCTTATATTGAAAAATCTTGTGCTAAGTGCAATTATATATCATAAAGACAAAACATACCGACACAAACATCATACGCGATGCCACAGATGTAAATATCAGTGACCGCGCGCATGCGCAGCTGAGTGCTGAGACTTGTTTCGGTGAGCTTCTTGTTATCCCAGAACACTGAATACGAGTCCACGTCCGGATTTGTACCCTTGTACACTTTTATCGCGCCGTCTACTACCTGAGCGAAAACAAATATGAACGTTATTTTTTTATAAAGTATATTAAACTAACTGAGACGAACTAACTGATAGGAGAAGAATTATTTATTTATTAACTCTAAAAAACTTCATACAAAACTTCATCACGTACATGATGTAATATCTACTGATAAATACTGCTAGAGGGCTCACAAGTGCGTTGCCGATCTATTAACGATTAGTAGTAGTACTAGTTTTAGGTCCTAAGTCGAAATGACTCGGAAATAATCAGATGAAAGGTTCCATATAGTGGAGTTGGTAACGGATATCAAAAATATACAGGCTAATAGTAGTTTTTTTCTAAATTGTGCGTAATGTATTTAATTAATTTAAAATTATATTAAAGCTAAAAGTCTAAATTAAACCAAACCTTATAAATTCCATGCCTATTGACGTGTTGATACGATTACTCAAGTTCCTGCTTTTAAATTTTGAACAAATTTTCTATAATCATTTATTATCATTAATTCAAGGTCATCTGATCTTTAATGTTTTAGGCTTAGTGACCTTTCGTAAAATATATAAATTGAAACATCAACACGTCAATTCACTACTAAGAACTTCTGTATCTAAACTCCGACACTTGATCACGATTGCTAACCTTGAGGTCCTTATGAATTTCTGCGCCCCATGAGTCCTGTACGCAGTGCCTTGGCCATAAACGCTGTTTCATTGGAGGAGGGCCCGCAAAGACGACTGTGTCGTAGGCTTGTGCCTTATCAGCTGAAACCTGAAACGAATCATTATAAACCAATGCTTTTATCTTATAAACTAACAAATGAAGATTCCTTGAAAACGAATAGGACTTTTTAGAAATCTCTTCGCGACGTAAAAACGCGTATTAGCCACGCGTACGCTATATACGCTACGCCACTGCGTATGCGCGCTAAGTATTCGTATACGTATATATACATATAGTGTTGAAATATGATGATATAAAAACATTGGCAACAAAAGTTCTAACTACATATAATATTTATTTTTTTATTTTTACAGAACAGGGGGTAAATGGGCAGGAGGCCCACCTGTTAAGTGATACCTCCGCCCATGGACACTCTCAATGCCAGAGGGCTCGCGAGTGCGTTGCCGGTCTTTTAAGAATTGGTACGCTTTCGTAGACTTATGATGTGGTGTTTATACAAACAATACAATTAAATTTTTAATAATTTAAGGATTATTTAGTAATTGGTGAGGCAACTTAATGGAAAAGTATAATAGTCCTTCTTTATTTGCAGAAGATTTTCTACTTCGTCGTAAATAAATGGTAGCCAGACAGCAATTACCTTTTTATTCCAAAATTACTGAGAGATTGAATTTTGATTGAATTCCTAATCTAATTCATTGTTATAAACGATATATTCTTTGTTTTTACAAATAGTCCATAATTTTGTTTTTTTTTAATAAAGAATAAATTAGAGTAAATAATAATTAAATTAATTTGAAACAACGGTTTTAGGATAAATAAGTTAAATTAACCGTATTTGTTTGCTATTCTATATCAAGTATTTTGTTTTGTACAGAACTAATAACCTCTCACCCGTCGAATGGAATTCAATATTATCAATGTATAAATATTCAGAAGACTACCGCCTTATTTAAATACTTAGAGAAACTAAACATTATTTGGATCCGGACGTAGGTACTTATTTCAAAAACCTATGGCAAACCCTAAATTGCGATTGACTGGTGTCAAATGATTCTCATTGTGAAGAGGTTTTTAGTTACACACATACTGAATACAAATCTTTCATTTTCAAATTAGAATAGATTATTTGGTATTGTCATAAAATATTTTAAATATATGAAGAACATCAATAAGTTCATTTGTTAAAACGAAAAGTTAATTAATTTCGGTGACGGCGGAGGCTTACGTAGAAGCCAGGATAATTTAAAGTACTTCGATAACAAATTGAAATTGCATTTTAAATAACTATTTCAACTTATCTATAATTTTTGTAATTACAAGTTACTTTAGTAATTTAAAACCGACTTCCTCCACGCAACATTTAGTTTAAACATTACATTAAACAATAGACTATTCTAGATTATTTCACAGAGATTATAAATAATCTTTAAATGTTAATAATCTTTTCCTGGTATGACTTCAGTAGCTTCTAATTAAGCATCATCTAATCATGACTTAGCGTTGGCCTAGTGGCTTCAGCTTGCGACTCTCATCCCTGAGGTCATAGGTTCTATCCGGCTGTGCACCAATGGAATTTCTTTCCATGTGCGCATTTGACATGCGCTCGAACGGTGAAGGAAAACATCGTGAGGAAACCGGCTTGCCTTAGACCCAAAAACTCGAGGGCGTGCGTCAGGCACAGAAGGCTGATCACCTACTTGCCTGTTAGATCAGCAGTCATGAAACAGATTCAGAAATCTGAGGCCCAGACTTAAAAATGTTGTAGCGCCATTGTTTTATTTTTTATTTTACGTTATACATGAATAACATACAGAAGTTCTAATCACACAGAATCTATCTATTATACTGTGTATAGACTCTAAATATTTTTCATTATTATTAAGGAGTATCCCAGCAAGTGATTTATTGCGGTGAAATTTCTTCGTACTGGATTCTTAAAATATACATTTTACAGCGTCGACAAAAAGAGTAATTTTTATATCTATCACGTATAAGTACTTATTTTAATCAAAATAATAAATAATGCCAAACGTTGCATGTAACGCATATCTAAACTATTATGCAATTACTTGTTTATGATATTATCTAATTACAGAAGTTAAATTGTCCTGTTATAAAAGTATATTTTTAAAACTTTACGAATTTTGTAAATTCTGCTATTTTTATTAATAATTAATAAAAATATAAACCAAAGGGCATTATAATAATAACCGATTGAATCTTTTTGTAAACTTTGAGTAAAAGAGATGGAAAAGGTAAATTTCAGGGGTAAATTTATTAGCTAAACTACATATCCTAAGAATAGCACAGCTGAAGTAATCCCTTACACCGGTTACTGTCGATAGTTAGATATTAGAAACCAAAATATTTCGCAGCATAAAAAATTATATAACTTTTGTAAGCTATTTAAAAACCAAATCAATAGATATGAATTATTCCAATTATATACTTTCTTTTTATATTTCTTTGAAAAGTATATACTCACAGGACTCGAAGGATCCAGCTCCCGCATATGTACATTGTCGATAAAGGAGACGTGGTCCGGTGGATGCCAATCAAGAGAATAAAAAACGCAGTCGAAAGGCACCGACTCGAGTAACGCATTTATCGGTTCCACTACCTGAAACCAAAAATATATATAAAGCAGGTTTAGTATATAACCATTAACCACTCTATAAAAGTGCTACACATGGCAGTGCTTTATGTATAACCCCGCCGATATTCCTAGTTATTGTACCCAATTTCGATAGTTCTTTTGATTATCGCAGTGCTGATGTTAGCGACATGGGACCGCATTGTTTAAAACCTCTATAAGTTATCGCTATTGGAAGTTAAGAGTACCGCAAGGAATAATAATAATATTGACACGAATTAAGTTCGCTGGCGATTGTTGTATGGATATTTTTAAAAATATGTTAGCATAACACTTTGTTTGAAACTGGGCAACAACTAACTTTAATCATTTAAAATATGAGCTAGTTAACTTATGTTATTGGACATTATCATAATGGTACAATTTATGAGTGTGGTAAAAACTAAAGGGCTCATATTGGCTTCAAGTGTACTATGATTTTTTACATTTTGTTTTCGCTTTTAATTAACTAAAATATATATATGTAACTTAACTAATGTTAGGTTACATAACTCACGCGTTTTCTGTTTTTGTTCAAATAAGCACCTTGCGATTAATTCTCCCTCTACTGGACTATCCGTTAAATTAAAGAAGCTACGGGTATTATATATATTCATTTTTAATAGGTATTAAGTCAATTTTACTAACACTATGGCAGCAGAATTACAATGAAACCGAAACATCATTCTATCTCTTTCCTTTATAGCGTAAACTCAAGTAACGAATAGACTGAACTGAGTCTGGTTTAAATTACATAATTAAAGACATTCCTTCCAAAGTGAATACTATACCGAATTATCAGGTGATTGATTTTTTTTCGTATAGATTTTATCGGAACAAACAAAATCGCAAGTCATCGTGATAATTTAACTAAAAACTTCTATGTATGGGTGCAGTCCCTCTATTTTCAATTAATCAATGGTAACAATACACAATTACGATTCACTGTAGCGTAAACACAATAAAGAATTTTACAATTGCCTAGTTAGAAACCCCATTATTTATCAAGGACGTATTTTTGGCCGTGTTGGCCTAGTGGCTTCAGCGTGCGACTCTCATCCCTGAGGTCGTAGGTTCGATCCCCGGCTGTACACCACTAGACTTTCTTTCGATGTGTGCATTTAACATTTGCTTCAAGGTTAAAAGAAAAATCCTGAGGAAACCGGCTTCCCTTAGACCCAAAAATTCGACGGCGTGTGTCAGAAAGCTGTTCACCTTTAACAAATGATCATGAAACAGATACAGAAATCTGACGTCCAGACCTAAAAAGGTTGTAGCGCCACTGATTTATTTATTTAAAAGCATTACGTATTTTTAAAAACCTTTTCAAAGCAATGCAATTCATTTCGACAATTCCAAAAATGGAAATGCTCTGACCTTTCCTCATATACAATTGTGGTACCCTGGACGCGATCCAAAAATACACCTTATTAAGTAGAACGATTGGAATCGGTTGGTAATAAGCCGTACCTGGTACGTTAATTGAGGGTGGTACGTGAACACTTCACACCTTCGCTGTCATCATTTTCGGCAACTTTCAACAGTTTAATTTGGGAAATTAATTTTTTCAATGTCGAAATAACAATGATAATTCACGCGATTAGTTTGTACCTTTGTAACCATGTTTCGTAGTTCAAACCGAAAACATCTGCATTGTTTTTATAATATATCATATAGGTTAAATAATGTATGTATTTTTGGTATGAATAAATATCGATATTCTGACAACACATTAGGTTCTTAATATTTCTAAACGAATGAATATGTTTTAATAGGAATAAAAAAAGGTTTTATTTCTTAGAAAAATAACTGGGCTTAGCTATCTCACATTCCCGCTTTTCTAACATAAAAAATGTTATGTGTAGGTAAATTAATGAACCTACTGTTACACTAAGATTCTGTATATTTAAATTTAAAAAAATTAAAGTAAATTTGTATATCTTTAAACGTATCTCAATGTACATAGTCTGCAAGTGAAACTAAAGGAAAGCTACATTTCAATAAAGTAGGTACATCTATATATCTAATGTAGGTATGCCAAATATGAGTCGATACGTAAGCATCCTACGCCCTACGTGGTGATTTATCAAAGGACGCATTTGTTTGGTCGATTGATGCTTAGCTATCGTTATCACATACTTGTGGTTGATACTATCTACGTATAGTTCTCGGATACTAGGGATTGTCATATTATTTAGATTTACAATTTACCTTTAACATCGTTTAAGTAGAATTTGTTGGTAAAGATTCAGACTGAGAACGTACATCACTTTTCCAAGAAAACCAAGTTATCATTCAATTAGTTTAAGTAGCCACATTTCATACATATTTCGGGTATTTATTTATTAAGACTTCGTTTCAAGTACACAGAAATATAGTACAATTAAAACAATTCAATAAAAAGGAGGGCAACTGGCGGCCTTATCGCTTTCGAGCGATCTCTTCCAGGTAACCACTGTGAGAGAAAAAACAATGAGCACAAGAAGTGCAAAACTAAAAGGTATTTAGACAAAACTAATGGAAGAAAGCAAAGCATTTAAAACATTAACATTGAAAGGGACAATAACGAAAAAGTGCACATGAATCACGATAAAGAAAATTTAAAAATAACTTGCACTTTACCCTTTTCTAAAAAAGCCGTAATTTCAAACGAAAATTGGTTCAAAGTTAGATTGCATGATGACGTTTACCTGCATTATATGGGCGGTAACTCTAGGTACCGATTGAACGAAATAATTTTTTAGGTTGAATCCAAATTTATATTGAATTATGAAGGAGTTTACTATGGTAAACTGCGTCGATATTTGTTCCAATTATGAACCATCGATACTATTAAGTTCCGTTTTAAATCGGTTTTGACGCTTGTAGCGTAAGATTTAGGTACCATATCTAAAGCAACCTCTAAGATCTTGGCTTTTTTTGGATATCAATACGAATTCTTTATTATTGAGATTTTATTAATTTACATATACATATTTCAATAATATTGAATCACATATTATATTGCTATTGTAGCACCTAGTTCGAAGTGAATATTTAGTTACACAATGCATGCAAAGGTATTGAATTCAATTTGCAATTCAGTCGTAAGACGTAGACAAAATAAATAGTTTGCTGACAATAGACATCTTTTTTGTAGACTTTTGTATTTACATTTCAATGCTCATAAAAGGAGGGAGGAAGATATGAGGCTAGGAAACGTAACGTTCTTTGGTATACGCTTTTTGTTATTGTTTTTTACAGGGCCTTGTATGATTTTGTTAGGTGGTGGACGATTCTGAGATGCAAACAGAGTACCAGCTTTAAACACCTAATATGCTAATTGGTCCCAAACTGAATTGTTACTACTATACATTATGCACGTGACACGAATGACATTCTAAATGACCACCTCGTACTTATTAGCCGTAAAAAATTGTTATGTTCTTATTTCATTTAATGTTTAACATAAAAGATAATCACATTTACGGACTTTGCACTTCCAGCTGCATATTTTATATGTGATTTTTTATCTACAATAAAGTCAGGACATTGGTTCAAATTGCATTTATATCCAAATATAAGGGTAGCATCGATTCAAACCACGCAGCTAAATTTAGGTACTGAGGTATTGCGGTGGATTACGCCTTATGCAAATATCGGACAAATTGACTTCCGACACGACAACTCTAGAGAATTATTATTTTTCTTCCCTGTTTCCTATCTTATTTATTAGCTGTAAAACTGCGGTGAAAGTTAGCAGATAATCGATATTATAGTCGCAGCATTGTACGTGGAACTATTTTTGAAGTTATACTTCTTTAGGCGCGTTATGAAAAATTTATGAGACTGAAATTTTACGATGCGCGCGCATCGTGACACAAAATTAACAGAATGAATTTGCCCACGGAAGATGCTACGGCATTGGACATAATTTAAAAACAATATTCGAATAATAATAGAATTTATGTTACACTTAATGTAAGAGAATACATAATAATAAATATTTATTTATTTAATTTTTCAAATGTAAACTGAACTTTATTGACTATAATGACTCCTTTTCCAGTCTTTGATTATTTAATTGTAATTAATTATTTGCATGCAATCAAAAACTATTTTTAATAATGCCAAAGAAGTATAACTTCTTACGCGCGTACATAAGTACACGCACCCTTTTTTTTAAACATGTGGACATGACTCGAAACAAAAATATAGTTTTGTATAATTCGTGTACCATTTACTTTATAAATCCTTAAGCTGTTAAATGTTTTGTCTTTAACAGTGTAATGTTACTTAAATGGAAAGTAACCCTAACAAAACAACCATCTCGGAGTTATAAAACGTTCATGAATAAATCAGGCTTATCACACAGTCGCGGAAACACTAGTACAAAAAGAATTGTAGTTTAGCTAAAACGTGTAAATTAACTTGACTAATAGATTGGTAATTTCTATGTTCACAAAATTGAGTCATTTTACAGGAAATTACCATTTCAGTTGACGTTATCTACGACTTTTTTAAATTTAATAGTTTTTAAGTAATTGTTACGCAATAAATGAAACCAACAATGTTTTACCTCAAAAATATTTTTTTTTTTTTTAATTTAATTACACTTTCACCTCAATCTCAGACTTTATTTAGATCATAATACATATGCAATTCCCATATACACAACTAGGGCTCCCTCTATAGGTTTGATTCCCATGGATACTTAGTGAAAAAGATGAAATGTGATTCTACCTAACAACTGAAGGGTTACAATGTCTTCAATACAAAAATAATGTATTTTAGTAACAGAAAAAAGGAAAAACCTTTTAAAAAAGTATTAGTATTAAATGAATGTTAAATAAACTGTAACTCACCTCATTTCCATCTTGCTGGGCATTGCATTTGCTGATGTTGAGGGTCCCAGAGATGAAGTCATTTTGGACATCTACAACGAGGAATGCACTCACTGGGCGTACTATCTGTAGAACAATCATTCATCAGTCTGAGAAGCTAAATAAAGAAATAGAAACTAATAAGAAACTAAAAAAAATAAAAATGCAACTATGTAAATTATGAAGTTAAGTAAAAGTTTAATTTTATATTTTAGAACTCTACATTGTATTCCAAAAATGAAAAGTAGAAGCCATGTTTTTCATTGATGAGCTAAAACAACCAGAAGGTATATATGTAATTGAAACTTCAATCTTACTACTTTAATCCAATGGTTCCAGCAGAATGTAAACTCCTCCTTATCAATGTATCCATCTCCATTCTTATCAAATACTTGGAAAATATGCCTAGCTCTCTCTTCACTCAATGGATAGATGTGGCCTTTGTCATTACGGAAGAGAGCCTTACATATCAGGCGGAACTCATCAAGATTCAACTTCCCATCCCTATAAAAGTTCTGATTAATTCCAAATTTATACTAAGGTATAGATTTTGTAATTTTTTTATTAAACTATAAGTGTAGCTTTTATTTAGTAACACTTATTGTTTATAGATAAATAAAGTTTATGTTCTCACCATCATGATTTAAAAATATATTGAAAGTTAGCTCTATTAGCTCAGCTAAATATAAGAATAAAAATTTCAAGCTAAGATTATGCAAAGAAGTTTAATGTTTCCCTACAATATTTAGAAAACTTCAAAACTGATAGTGCTAAGAATATAGTGCGTACGTAAAATCAATAAAAAAACTAGTTTCAATTCATTTAGCAAAAGTTTTTAGTCATGAAAACGAAAAGTCGAACCCATCTTTGTCGAATGTTTCGTAACATGCGTCCATCTCGTCAAGTTGGTCTAGTTCTATTGGAGATCCGTTAGCAACCTCCGACATCGTCGGTTGGATCGAAATGAAGCGTTCATCGCAACCACTGCTGTTTATAAGGCAGGTCAACATCTTGCGTGTTTCACTAACCTCAACAAGTTTGTAACTTTTTAATGCTGAATAGCCTTCGTCGGAACTTATACCGAAATGCCAAAAAACACATGGTACAGTCACGCATTTATAGTATTTTCTAATTTTATAGATTAAATAAAAGCAATATCTCGGCAAATTACATTATAAAAAATAAATAAAAATACATATTACATATTTAAAAATATAGTTTTGACATTAAACGATAGTTTCAACTTTCAAGTATGAATGTGGGTTGTGACATAAATTTGACTGTTTAGACTTTTGGCGTTGACAATGTTACGTACGCACTATATTATTCCATAGAAAAAGAATTAAGGTAGACTCCATTGCTTGAAAACGTACAATAAAATGAAAATTGTGTAATACAGTTCCAAGTAAACAACATAATAAACAGGGTGGCCAAAAAGTCGTGGATCAAACGCAAATAGGGGATAGATGAGGTCATCAGCGGCAAAAAATTGTTCTACGGGAGGTGTCTAAGGTCAATAAGGGCCCTGCAGAGTTATGATTTATTTTGGTTTTCATATGAAAATTGACTTTTTTTACTAATTCTTATTAAAATTCGAAAAAATCTACATCCTGTATCTATTTCATAATATCCACTAGATTAGTACTGATGAGTTCTTGCGTTAGACATACTATTTATAGTTGTTTATTGAGTGTATTGAAGATAATATTAAGTTATACGATATAAATTTTTTTCAAATCAAAACTTTTTGTTTATTTTGGACCCCACTGTGAAAAAAAATTACTCTACCGAAAAGTGACCCTGTACTACAAGTTTTGGCGCATTTATTATGGATTCTGAAAAGGTATTACACATGGCCATGAGTCGCTCTAATATACAATACAATAGTATACTCTGGCTATTGAATGAATGTCATGAAATTTAAAATTTTGTCACGGTTGTTAGACGTATTCAGTGTCAACTGTCATTTAACAAATGCTCTAGACTCTAGAGTCTAGTATAGTAGACAATAGACATACTTCTATTTACAAAGACAGCGCGGTGGCGGCGATTATATTTGCGATTTGCGTAAAACCGTTCTCGGTTTGTTTTTCTTTATATTACATAGAATATCGATATTCCATGCCGAATATTGTTGTTTAATATATATAGGTAGTCATTTAATACTGGTACATGAAAAGTTGCGTTTAGTTTTCGAAGATGATTGAAAAAGTGTTTGGTATAAACGCTACGAGCGTAACCCTCAATACCCGGTTTACATTACTGGCAGAAATTCTACCTTCACGTGTTATGAGACCAAGAAAACGCCTGGTTTCACACCCGGTCCCTAATATTAGCTATAACCTAAGAAGCCAGAAGTTACCCCAACAAATAGCTTATCACTTGCAGCAAAGTAGTCGGGTAATTTATTAAATATGTACTAATTACTAAGTTAATTTAGCCAAATTTTTAATTTCTAAACATCTTATTCAGTTTTATTGTTTACATTATTGGTTCCTATTTCACAGCAAAGAGTGAAGCAACGGCTTGGTCTTCGTAGATATAGGAGTGCGAGTAGCTTACCAGGTCTCCGGAGAGCAAATAGCACAGGCAATATAAATCAAGGAGTCAAAACTAGGCTTGCATGGACTAATGCTGATAGTAATCTAAGGTATATTTATAAACTGTTCTGTATGAGCTGTTGAAATATGTATGAGAATATTGTTTAGGTTAACTCTGTCTAGAATTACAATAACACATTAAAAATATTATGAAAATAAAATGTTCATAGGCTAAGGCTATATTTTACTGTGTTTACTACAATTGGTATTGATATTGCATCAATAACAAGAAGGTTAACCACCTTACAAACTATCACTAATTATAATAACATACATAATTATTAGTATGTATATTTGAACTATGATTTGGAGATTTCTCTAGTTATATTTGTCTTTGATTTTATAAAATTATCTTTTTTAATGTTGCATGAACATGCAACACAATGCACACATACCATGAAAATGCACTGGTAAATCAAGGTAAAATGTTTTATTCTCAAAGTGCTTTTATTTCAGATGGGCAGCACCATTCCACAATACTTCTGGTATGAGGCGTGGTAGTGGAATTAGATTACGGAATGCACGCATAAGACTTGTTCGTGGAGGTGTGAGGTATATAGATCTTATTTTATACAATTCTATAAATTGAAGACTACTACTTGTATGTCTATTTATGACTAATTGAAATACACAAATATTTTTATATTCATATTTTGTCCAAGATAACTTTTCCTTCTTTATCACTTAGTGACTAAAGTCATTGAAAAGCTTTCATGTGACCTTCTGTCCCTTAAAGACCCACATAGTATAGAGCTTAATTAGCAAGCAGTTATGCTCATCCAACCCAATCAAATTAGCAAATAGAAAGTACCCACCTCTTAGTACAATTATTTGAACACATTTATTATAGTAAATATTACTCATACAATTTAAAATACAGGGGTAGGGGTGGTCGTCAACAAATGGGCCAACTAAGAGTGAGTGCACCACCTCAACAAAGAAGGGCGCGAGGGGCTCGAGGAGGTAGGGCGAGAGGGCAGACACGGGGGAGAGGAAGGGGTAGGGGAAGAGGTAAGATATTCTACAAAATGAAACAAAACAACTTTTTAATTAAAAAAAAAAATACCATACAAACTCGTATTCTATGTATAAACATATTAAACTTAGAATACATCTAGGGTAGACTAATTTAGAAATATATACATACAGGTTAAACCTAACTTTTGAGGTAACCTAATGACGCGTTTATTGTCATTTCGTCTCATTAAAAAAATTTCAATGTGGAAACTATTTTAATATTATGGAAATTTATACCAATGGTCTTATTATACTAACATAATAATGCGTTTCAAATTCCTTAATTAAATTTATTCATCAGGGGCCACAACTGCCAAGAAAGTACCAACTAAAGAAGAATTGGACACACAACTTGAGCATTACATGGCAAATTCCCAATGGGCACTCGACAAACAACTTGATGATTATATGAAAGATGCAGTGAAAGAGGAATGACATTAATAAAATTATAAAGTCAATACAGGCATTTTACAAAACTAACTTTATGGGGATTTCTAAATAATATATTTTTAATAGATCAGGTAGGTTTTATATATTAATCAAAGCAAACAATTCATTTTCATCTTCCAGCTGTGGTGCAATTGGGTTTAAAATTATTTCTTGCGTTAAATTTACAAAATAAAATCTAAAAAATATAAAACAATGGTGCTAATACACCACAATGTACACAAGCTACATTAGCAAAATTATCAAGTCACAGAATGGAGAAATAGACTAATTTTTTGGCATTCAGGGGCCAAACCAAATGTATGAAATTTATTGTTTTTATTTTGTAAATTACTAGACTTCTTAAACATACAAACATAAATATGTAGTACTCATATGCATTTTCTGCATAATTTTTGTCCCTGAAAATTCTATGGATCTGAAATTAAAGAGTCTTAATTGTCTGACATTAAAAATAAGAATGGGATAGATTGGAATCTGCATTAATTCAACATTGTTTGATGTAATAATAAAATTTAAATTAACTTAAGTGACAGAAACGCCTAGAAACCGCTTAGAACTAACTTTGATCTATATCAATTACTCCTGATAAATCTTTTTTAGAGGATTTAACTAATATATATAGGGAATATAAATTTCAGATCCTTCTTTAAACTAAGAAATAGTTAAGACTTTTTAACGCAGACTTACCTTTATATTTTTTTAAATAACAATTATCACCATATACATTTTTTGTGCCTTAAAGCTCTTTGGATCATTAAAACTGTATTATTATTAAGTTGAAAATAGCAATGTATTTGTTTATGTCAATATTTTCCCCATAATATATGTCCATCTCATATTATAATAGTACGAAATGTCTTTAAGAAAGTGATGTAAACAGTCAGAAATCACCTATGAAAAATATTGCTAAGCTATTTTAACCGAAATGAATGTCTATTTGAATATATTATTGCCAGATCTTTGAAAGAGCAAATACAGCGAAATGGTTGGAACTTAGAAGATATGTAAAAAGGCATCTTACGCCAGAAAAAAAAGTTGTGTAAACAGTTATTAGTATTGAACTGAAATACATTATAATTATTTTACATAGGATCTAGCGATTAATACCTCCGAAGTAAACAAAAAGTTATGATTCGAAAAACATATTGTATAACTTAATATTATCTTCAATACAATCAATCAACAACTATAAGTAGTATGTCTAACGCAAGAACTCATTAGTACCTATCTAGTGGATATTATGAAAAAGATACAGGTAGATTTTTTCGAATTTTGATAAGAATGAGTAAAAAAAGTCAATTTTCTTATAAAACGCAAAATAAATTATAATTCTGCACGGGTTGAGCTTAGAGACCTCCCGTAGAACAATTTTTTGCAGCTGATGACCTCATCTATCCCCTATTTGCGTTTGATCCACGACTTTTTGGCCACCCTCTATAGGTGCCTACTTATTTTAACATTTATGTATATGTTATTTTACATACTTTTACGTTATTCACATATAAACCGGTTAAGAAACCGGTTTATATGTGAATAACATATTTTCAGAGGTTAAAATCAGCCAGCAGTAATTAAGATTAATTTTAATGTATAAATAATTACTTTGTAAGTTTGTTGTTGAAATAAATTTCTTTTTTATGACATTACGTTTTATTTATTCATACAAGAAAAACAAATAGGTATATTAACTGTGTTTTAACAAAAAAGTACTCAAATAATAAAAATGCACGTCATTATTATTGTTTTATTAAGAAAACGGACTAAAGTACATTTTACAATGTGATATAGAATATATCCACTTAGGTTCACACTAAGCCTGAATAACAATTATCTATTTACACATCCTAAAATAAAAACTTGGATGACGTTTCATTCATTAATTTAAAAAAAAAACTGGTTTTGTTACGGCAAAATGTCGACAAAATTTAATTCGTGGTTATTACTATATGATTTATTATGGATTTATTAAAATGCGATTCACAACTTAGCTTGAGTCAGTTAAACTATACTAAAATATATTTGAAATGGAAAAGTCATCCAAGTCAAATAAATAAATAAATATGGTGTTACTACAAAATGGCTATTTCAATTGTGCGTTATTACATTTTGTAAATTAAACATAAATAAAATTGAGGTTTAAATAATAAATACTTATGGTGGGAGAACTAATTACTTAGATCTAATGACGGGTACCTAATAGATATTTCTTGCAGCCTTAAAAGAGTACCCCACAGAAAATTATTCTAAAATAAATAAATAATTCTATAATTAGGAAATAGTATTTACACTCTTACATAGAGGAATAATAAATGCGTTGAGATACTTACAAAATACTTAAACACTTGTATATTTTAAGATTTTTTCTCTCAATAAATATAGCACCGTATTCGATGTTGATAATATTTCTTTAGGTTTATTTGTTTGATTTATGTTTGGTAATGAGACAGCCTGTAACGGCATGGTAGATTTTAAGAATTCCCCATTATAATCTAAGTTTAATAATAGGTCGAGATGCCAGAGACGTAAAAAAGTCAACTGGTATTCGAATTATCAGTTAAGAATACCAAAAACTTAAAATGGCGTGATGTATTCGAATTTCAAATCGGCGTTTGTCACCAACAGTGACATTTAATAATAATAATTTTTGACACTTCTAGAAATGACTTCCGTATTTGGTTCATTATTGAACCGATCGATCAATGGGGAACGGAGTTCTACTAAAGGTTATTAACAGAGATAATCTGATTGATCCAGCCGATAAACGAGGAGACCTTAACGTAAACTCCTGGTACGTCTTTACGACCACATCCGAATCCCCACGAGACAAGTCCCACTAACTCATAGAATCCATCATCTTGACATACTAGAGGGCCACCGCCATCTCCCTGTGAATTAAAAAGAAATCGTTTAGATTCTGCAGAATATATTTCGACTAGAAAAATTCTACAAAACTATAGAAAGAATTTAAAACATATATAAAATCATAAAACTAAAGTTAATTTATTTCGAGTTATGTATAAAAATTATAAATCTCACCTGACAAGCGTCGTTTCCCTCTTCGCCGCCCGCGCAGAAAGAACTAGCAGGTAGTATGAAGATCTTTTCAGTGACCGCATTAACTTTTCGGATACACTCTGCGTCACTTACTATGGGCAACTCTGCCTCACGCACACGTAATGGTATAGGACCACCTGGAACGAAAAAAAATTGAAAAATTATTTAAATTAAACTAACTAAAACCTAACATTAAAATTACAAACTTCAAAACGATTCTGTAAAATGCAATAACAGTTAGTTTAAATATAACTATATTTTTATTACAATTAAAGTATAATTGATGACTAATTAGAGAATGAAGATGTTATTGATATCCATCGTATGATTTTCTGTTAGAGAATTCATAATACGAGGCGCGCTATCTCTATGGCGTATTCAATTTTAAAAACTGTTTTCATTACTTTGGCGCCTTTTATGTTATGATAACTGCAATATAAAAATGGCGAGCCGAAGCAGTTGTCTTTTTCCAGACGAATACGTAAGACAAGGCGGTTTTACCAATACACTTTAGCGAATAATGATAAAAAAAGTTATAAATAAAACTTGTGCTTTCAGTACTAGATCTGTGAAAGTTTGATAGATATTCACCGTCAATATAATGTGTGAATTGTGTTTGATTTAGGATAGCGTCCTCCGTATCACGGGGTTCAATCCCGTTTTACTAGATCAGATAACCATGCTTTATGATATCCAACATTCTCGAATGTGTAGCACATTCGTATTTTCTTCAACTAAATGTTATTTGGTTCCTGTTGGGACACTATTTTTCAGTAGTGGGTTAAAAAAATGTCTCTTCTAAAAGCAAATTCAATTATTAGTTTTCATTTGGGACCGTTGCTATTCTTACTATTTGTAAACGACGTTAAGAATCATATAAAGCACTGTAAAGCGTCTCTCTTCGCTGATGATTTAAAAATTTATAAAGTTATTAACACTGTCTGTGATGCTGCTCTAGTTCAAAGTGATCTTAATGGTATACAACATTGGTGCTTTTTAAATGGTATGATCCTCAATATAAATAAGTGCTTTCATATTAAATACACAAGAAAAAAAAACCACTTGTTACTGTGTATAAGCTTGACGGCGCGCCATTGAAGGAGGTTCAGGAGATTCGTGACTTGGGTGTTATTATTGACAAAAAATTAACGTTTACATCGCAGGTCAATAAAGTAGTCACCACATCCGCACGAATGCTTGGATTTCTTAAACGGAATGCGGATTGTTTTGGTTGTACGACTAAAACAATTTTGTACAACGCTCTGGTGCGCAGTCATGTTGAGTTTGGTAGTATTATATGGAATCCACTATATGCGATACATTCGCAACGCGTTGAAAGCATACAAAGATCTTTTACGCGACACCTAGCTTTCATAAGCAGAGGATTTTCACATAGACAACCGTACCATCAGCGACTTAAAAAATTTAATATGTTATCTCTTAACAATCGGAGAGCTCTAGCCGGTGTTACATTCTTGTATAAATTGCTCAACAACCATTTACAGAACAGTGACCTTTTACAGGAAATCAAATTTGTCGTCCCTTACTCATTCCCTAGGTTTAAAATTAACAATATATTCCAAATTCCATCTGCCAAAACCAACCTAGGAGTTCAGGCACCTCTCGTTCGAATTCTTCGCGATTTCAACAAATTGAACACAGCGTATCCAGAGCTGGATATATTCGGTAGTGGGCTGATCGGTTTTAGAGAAAGCATTGTGGGGTGCCTTTCTAGAACCTAATTTCGCTGTTTTTCTGATGATTTTTCTTTTTTTTTCTGCACATAGTTGTTGAAAATTTTATTTTATTTTATTTTATGTTTATGTTAAAAAATTTATTTTATTTTAATGTGTGCTTGCATTGTCGTGTGTGTTTTAGTTGTGTTTTTTTTTTTTTAATTTCTATTTGATTTTATTACTGAGAAACTTATGCTTGCATTAACTGTCACACATTTTAGATGTGGGATTTTGTGAAATAGTTGGTGGACTTATGACTGTGTGTGATGTTGTGGGCTTTATAACTAAATAAATAAATAAATAAATACAACAATACTCACTTTCACCCATATATCCGTATCCAGTGACCGTACATCTTTTTCCTGCAGCATGACTCACTCCTCGGGCTGGCAGACACACCAGACATACTCCTGAAAATCACAAAATTGTATTGTTAGATTGTAAAAATTCTAGACTTCTTTCGGCTTTGAGTTCTTTTGATCTCTTATTTTTCTCATGGAAGTCTTTTAAAATAATATTATATTATTAAGATTTTAGTGTATTTAAACTCTTCGATATAATGGTAGGATAACTGAAGTCACTATTTTTCATTTGCTGGCCACTAAAAATTTTCGAAAAAGACAAAAACAATATTATAATTTATAACGAATATTTGTATCTTAAACATAACTAACCTTCCTTGAGCTCTGCCTTGCCATGGAGCTTTAATAATGCGATATCGTTATCAAGGGTCTGGCTGTTGTGATTATGGTGGATGTAAGTTGTAGCCACTCTTAAGGTCTGAGCGCCTGGGGACCCGTATTTTCTCGTGAGGTCATGATCTCCCACCCGCACGTACATTGCGTCACCGGAACGGACGATACTAAAATGATAAAATATATTTAATAATTTTCAAAGATATAGATACAAAAATCACCATAGTGAAATTATTAAAAAAGTGACTTCTAGTGAAACACAGCTGCAGAACTTTGACCGGACGCTTAGGTTAACCTGAATTTTCCGAACAGATTGTTCTTCGAATTTTTTCAAATATAGAAGCAGGTAATTAATAATATGAAAATTAACAGAAAGACAGGCTTTAATGTCCATCAATGGAAAATATATTCCAAAGTATTAATTATATTTGATTTTTTTATTACTGTTATAATTACTAACTTGGTAACACAATGTGCAGCAGTGAGCACCCACTGCGTGCCGACCAACGCTGCTCCACAGATATATTGATTAAGAGAATTAATCAGTGCTGTTTGCCAACACCATTCTCCTCTCTCTCCATCCTCACCTCCCATCACACGTCCTGACCGTGACGATGTTCCTAAATATTAAAACATGGTTCTTAGACTCTCTATGGGGTGGTGCATAATTTTCTTTTGAAGAACACGTAATTCCTTCCGTGCAACTTACCCTTCACACCGCAGACATACTTGTTATACTTCTCAGGAGTCCTCAACGATGTTGGGTAATTTGGCTCGTATGCTGAAAATAAAATAATGTTTGTTCAACATTTGTATGAATCTTTAAAACGACCGTATCTCAACGATACCGACTTAAAACAATTGGGATGTCAAAGCGATTTTATTTATATTATTTATTTCATGACAAATTTTCACACCATTAGGGCTAGCAGCCGCAAACTTATATTGTAATATCATATTATTGTACCCCTAATTGAGTTGATTTAACATTTTCATACGATCCTATCAAGTATTTCTGACATGTATTTTTTTTTATAGGACAATTCACACCAATTGACCTAGTCCCATGTTAAGCTGGTGAAGCTTGTGTTATGGGTACTAGGCAACGGATATACATACATATTATAGATAGTTAGACATATAAATACATATTTTTTAAACACCCAAGACCTAAGCACAACACCAAATGCTCATCACATCGATGTTTGTCTCAGCCGGGGATTGAACCCGGGACCCATGGATTCGCAGTCAGGGGTACTAACCACTAGACCAATGACCCGTCAAATTTGAATGTTAAAATATTGGTAATGTATAAATACACATACCAAAAACATTTTAATATACTTATTACTTACGCATAGGCGTAGTGTGCTGAGGCGTATACGTTTGTGCCGGCGTGTACGTATACGGGGTGACGTACGTGTGCGGTGGATGAGTGACAGCTAACGGATACGTGTCGTTACGACTAACTCCCATTGCCTCTAACACTTTAGATTTGGGCGCGCAACATTGCGTTCCCGCCTTTTTGCATTTGAAGACATCCGTCATTTCTGCGTTTCCTACAGATAGAAAAAACAAGTAATGGTCTATTTTTGATTCATAAATTCGAGGCTTAAAGTCTATAATTAAGGAATATTAAAACGTTTACTTATTGTCTTTTATTAACACCACACATGTAAAAGATACAATTTAGTCAGATTAAAGACGTTTAATTATGTAGGTAAGATGAATTTAACAGACATTTTTTTTGTTTTATTATTGTTTATGTATTAAAACGACTATCCTAAAATACTTACGGAAGCATGTAAAAGATAGCAGCGACACGATACAAGACCCCGGACAATCTGGTCGCGGGTCCACTGGCGCTGGAGTCGTAGTTGTTGTAGTGGTGGTTGGGCGATGAGTAGTCCGGGGAGGCATTCTGGAACCATATTTGTTGGGTTTAAATATATTCAGAGGGGACTCATAGCCTAGCGGTCTTATTAAGTGGCAGCTAGATGAGGGGTACCGGGTTCGATTCCTGGTTCGAGGGCATGTTTTAATTTAATTTAAATTTGTTCTCGGCCTTTGGGAGGGTTGTGCGGTACCGGGCGAGTGCCTAAACCGTACATGGAGGACACGGTCGAATTTCTAAAGACAAGCACGAATTATAAAAAATCCTATACTTGACGCTGGCTAATGCACAAATCGTGCCAGACCCATAAAAAAAAATTATATATTCAGTCCGGATAGAAAACCGACGAGAAAATTAAGGTCGCTGCAGTGCTAGATAACTTTTCACCGACTACATTTGTTATTTTGACAAAATTGGTCCATCATTATAGTTCGACAGTAACCATCTTGATACGAAAAGTTTAAAGAAGATGAAATTTTGTGTTAAATACCTAGTGTTATCACAACAAATGGATCCGCTATGCTTGCAGCTAGTGTGAGAGAGTAAGACAGCTGGTCGCTCACAGAAAGCTGCCATGATGTTTAGCAGACAGTAGCCTGGACAACGCGGTAACGGCGCCTGTAAATTGATCGAAAGAGTGATCTTTAGATAAACTTTGATTGTAACAGTTAATTAAAAAGAATCGTTTTGGAGCTCTCGACTAACATATACATTATATGCTTGTTAATTTGTAGTTTCAAAAACTTGTTCTAGTTTTAAAAAAGTTAAATATTTACGATATCGACACAAAAAGAATAAAACTAAATAATTATATTCAATCGCATTAATATTTAGTGTAATCCTTTAACGACTATTAAATTGTTATTAAGAGATAGGATAATATGTTATAAATAAATTTGTTGAACCATAGAACGTTACATGAATGAGAGACTACAATAAAATAGAAACGTTAAAATTTCAGCAAAAGTAAGTTGTTACATATTTGCATACCGGAGTAGTTGGCCTAGGCGTGGTAGTGGAATATGGGCGTCTGGTAGTGGAATCACTGCTGTCCGAGATACAGCATGTACCTTCAGAGGGACAAACGGCATCTTCATCCACATGGTCACAGAGTAACGCAAAAAGCCCACTAATGCAGTCACCTCGACATTTATGACCAGGTTTCCTTGATGGTGGTGTGGTTGTAAGCTGGAATCATAATAAATAATGAAGTTTTCAGCACTTCTTCCGTACAGGATAGTTCTATTTGGAATTAAGAGGGTCATTTTGAATTAAATGTGCACCACTAACATTTTACTGTATATTTTAGAAAAAAATAAAATTGAACAATTTTACTTTACTCACCGCAGTTGTAGGCCGTTTTGTTGAATGCTTCTTTTCGTTAGGCACAACTAGGTCTGGAGGACGTCTGTCGCCATATCCATCTTTAGAGACACAGCAAAGACGCCCAGTCACACAAAGTTCACTTGAAGTGAGATAAGCCTCACAGTATTGTGTCAAACGTGACTCTACACATACTCCGGGACAAGCGATGTTGCCTGAAAAAAATACATAATTAGCTTTAAAAGGTCAACTAACTATAATCTCCACCCGGGTTCGAGAAACAGAAAAAAACCGAAAGACAATTATTAGTAAAACTATTTTTGCGTGTATATTCCTGTGTTTAGAAATTCATGTATTTTGCCTTATAATTGTTCCTTTTTTATGTTTTTGCACCCTTTGCACAAAAGGTAATGTAAGATGTTTAAAAGTCCAAAGTAAAAGTTTTGAAATAATCAAAATATTAATTAACTAATGAGGAAGGGTGTTGTGCGATTCCTACAATCTAAGAGGATTCTCGGCTAGTCTAACCATTAACTAGCCCAAACATCCTAATGGCTGAGGTTGGAATAACTTTGTAGGTACAATTTCGGGTTTGACGGCATCGTATTGGTTGTAGTCGTGGGTTGCTACAGAACTATAGTAGTAATTTCTTATTCGTCCAAATTTGTTAGTCAGCAATTTGCTCTCTAATCTTGTACTTTATCCTAATACTAAATAGGGTGTACCTAATAATTACCACTGTCTTTGTATTTGTCTGTCGGCCGAGTTGTTGTGTCTTCGTCGTCATAGCTCTCAGTTGTCGTGTAACGTGTTGTGAATGGACGACGCGTTGTGGCCATTGTTTCGTTACCTGAAAATGTTTAAACGTAAGCGTAAGATAAAGGAGTGTATTTCCTTATAGTTTTATTGAAATAAAACCCTATATAGGTACATTTTATTATATTATAGCTTACTTCTTTCCAGTAAATATATTAGTTAAATAAAAAATAACTTATAAGTGTGTGGGTAAGTTATCGTCCACTGAGCGTTGAAGATTCTGATGCTTGAATGGCGGTTGGTGGTAGACGGGAATGTTAAGAGTTATATGTTTTTATTTATTTTAAAAATTAATAATGTTTTTTCAAAATTAAAACAAAAGATCTCTTAGGCAGTAAACCAAAAATCCGTCAAACCGTTTCAGAAGAGTTCGGATACAACAACTGTTACTTTTGCAGATAATTCATTTATTTTACGCCGCTCTAACAAGGCAAAATCGTGTATTACTTCAGTTAAGTCAGTCTAGATTTAAAGTGTTTCCTTAATTATACTTAACTTAATTATACTACTCTTTTTTAAATAAATAATTATTATTATAATTAAGTTTGACGAGAGAAGAGATAAAAGTGAATATAAGGTAGATTTTTCGATCGTATACACTTACCTAGTGGTTCATCAACACAACATTTCATAGACGGCTTGGGGCATTCGACTTCATCAAGAACATTTGAGCAGATAAGTGAAGTGAGCGCGTGCATACATACACCCGGACAATTCTTGGCATCCACTTGAGTGTCTAACGTGTCCAAAAGACCTGGAAATAATTATACATCTTAGAAAAGATTTCTCTCTGAAACGCTTAACTTATAAACAAACGTAATTAAGTAGATTTCTGAAATAGTTCTTAAATAAGTTATAACCGAACCCTTAAAGAATTTAAAGAAATCCTTAAAATTATTTAAATTGAGGTTGCAGCGCCCCAGGTTTCAGGAGTAATTAATGAAACTTGAGTATTCAACGTAACTAATTTCAGTTTTATTAATAAATTTTTACTATGAAATAACAATTTTCTTCTCTGAGCAACGACAGTGATTTGTTTTTGGTTAATTGCCTTACTAATAAAAATACGGTGTCGTAAATTAATGGCTAGGAAGTGAATCGTAAAAAATCCTATTTCAATAATCACACTTTTAAAGTAAAATACTAAAAATCTATATTATACAGATGTATTAATCAGTAATTACATTAACTAAACATATAACTGTGTTTGCAACCTGCACACGGTTTTTATACTGGTTTATACCGGTTAAAAATCACTTATGCTACACACGTACCGGCCGGCGTCCGCCACTTTTCAGTCACTCAGGTAATCAAACATTATTCAAGTTTGATAGCTTTCTCATTCACTATTACAACATTACTTATTATGGTATTGGTTACAATTTGTTTTTGAAAGTTATTTTGACAATTAGTCTGTGAATACAAAAAACGGATCCTTACTATAGAACTCTCGATGGAGACTAAAATGTGCTATTAAGGTGAATAAAAAGGAACGTGTCTTTAAAAATAACCAACAAGATAAGAAACAAATAAAGGTTATGACTTAATTGAAAGCCCTTTGAACACATTTTATTATATTTATTATGACTTTGTTGTATTAATAGTACATAATATAGAGTCAGGTAACATAGGTATGTATTATGAAGGCAACGGGCGGCCTTATCGTTAACAAGCGATCTCTTCAAGGGAACCCTATTAAAGAAAAATAAATACTAAGGGTAACAAAAATGAAATTACAAGTAACAATGTACACTTAGACAATTATCAAACTAACATCTAAGATAAAACTAATCTTCTAATCTAGCTAATCGTGAATTAATGGTTCAGGTTCCAAATACAATTACGATTGAGCTTTAGTATTCAGTAGCTTTAGATGTGGTATGTAAATGAAATGAAATCTTTTAAAAGTTTATGCTTTCTACTATAATTTGATTTTAATTAACTCCAGTTAACGAAGCCGCAATAATCACTGTATAATCTAGTCGAGTTAACTTGGTCAATTTCAGAAAGATGATCGTAATATGGCATTGGAACGACCTTAACTGTAATCCTAACCCAAAACTGGACATACCGCATTCCCAATACCGTTATATCACCATCAGTTCAAAGGAGTTCGGCCTCTGATATAATTTTAAGTGATGTTTCAATGATAGACAGGACCTCTGATACATTTGAAAAATGTAAATTTTTGTTAATGAGAACAGATTCTGTTACGCTTTCTGATGTTTCGCGATTTATAATATAAAAATCTATGTTTATTTGAGTACTTTTTTTGGTAAGGATATACTCATCCTTATCGTCAATAGTACTTATTACAATCATTTTAGCGTAGAGGACGAAAGCCTGACTCTATTTTCTCATTCAATTTGTTAAGCCTTTGGTTTGTGACATTTGAAAGTTCGGATTGATGTAAGAATAATATTAAGCCAGCAAATTTTGTATTTCAAACACTAAACGTGAAAAGCTTTCGCGCTTAATGATATCATATCGAAATCAATCAGTCGGCTTTATGACATGATATCGAAATTATGAACAATTAAAACAGTTATGAAAAACTGAAAATGAAGGAAGTGACCAACGTGAGAGAGCTAATATTATATGTTAAAGTAGGATAATTACAGTGAGTCATAAAGAATAATTCTACGTTGTAGCGTGACTAGCTCGTGAGTAAACAAACGCGCCGTTAGCCGTTACTCAATGACCTAACGTGCTCGGGGAGAAATCGTGTGCCGAAAATGAAAGTACCAGTGACAATTGACGTCTTGGACATTACCTACGTCTCTAAAATAGTCAGCATTACACCAAGCGTATCTTATATGCGGTAGTATGTACTGTGGTTTTATTTCATATAGTCAAAGACAATTAGCGCTATTAAAGTTTGAATAACTTTGTAGTTTGGTGTGAAGTAAGTAAAGTTATTGAAAGTTCAAGACTGTCGTTATAAATTGATAATCTTATCAAAGTAATACGATTCAATGTAAGACAAAAGAGATACACAATGTGTGTTTCCTACATCCACATAGTTAAGCTACTCCATGGAAATGGACAATAGCTAATAACTATAGGTGTGCTCTAAGTGGCCCATGAATAAGTCAAAATGCGTCAATACCCGAGCAGAGTCGGGTTGGCCCACTGTAATAATGTAACTTTCATAATAACGTGATTAGACGACTTGTGTCTAGAACACTATGCGTCGGGCACTTTCTACCGGACCAGTTTAGTACTATGTGCTAATTACTTAACTCTACATTTCTTTAATGCACAGATGCAAAAAAGTGACAAAAACATATCGAAACTGTTAGATTAGTGTTTCATAATCTACAAATTAAATATATAATCTATATAATATCAACTTAAGCGAGCTTAAAACGCGCGGTACTTTTATAAGATGCAATACTATGAAAGGATCTAAATATGAGATAAATTATATAACAACAGTTTAGATGCAAGTATCATGCAATATGAAGTGAGACACCCATCAATTAGTTGAGAGTACATTCACCTCGCGAGAAAGCATTGACTACAGCGCAGCGTTCAAATCATTGTGACCAATATTGTGTTGTGATACTTAATTAGAATATATTTAATAGAATCATAAACTAAGCTGTATGTAATAAATAAATTAATGAACGATACATTTTGAACTTTATAATTATAATATAAATTAAATTCGCCTAGTGTAAATAAGACGACGATTCGTAGAAAACAAACGGTGATAAATAATAAAATAATTAAACATATTTACGAAGTTTATGAGTAATCATTATATACCTTATAAATAATAGAATGTTATAAGGTATAGGTAGGTATATATTAGTAACTAACACAAGTATCAATTTTTACTTTAATAACGTTACGTTTAATACAATTCACCTAAAAGACATACAAAGAAACTAGTTGTTATTTAACTTTATAATTCCAATAAATTGTCTCAGCAACACGAAGCCGTCCTAATTATCAGTTTATTGCACTGGTCACACTATGGCAAAATTATTTAATTAAGAGTAGAATTTAAATGAATGCTAGCCTAATCGCACTGGTTCAAGATGATGGCTACCTCAATAAAATAAAAGTCATCGCAGCAGTTAGTAATTATAATATATTTTTGAGGCCTTCGAAAAGTTGCGTCACCCCAACCGGCTAGCGAGTGCTGAAGAGGTGACGTCACTGCACTTTCTCCATACCCCTTTCCCTCGAGTCCTTGTCACTTGACATGTATCATACCAATTATACCGGCTTCACTTGAAATAGTTTAAATGAGTTACAGTTCGCATAGTAATGATTTTCATGCGCATGAATGATTCGGAGCAGAATTGGAGATATATGGAAACATCTCATCTGCGAGTATTAGAGTCTTAAAAATAGGGCAGACTGTAGTGATTCTTAACTTTTTGTAGACACAAATATTTCACATGAACTTCTATTCTATTTCACTTGTTTATTCAAATATTTTTATCAATGTTTTCGTAAATGTAGCATCAAAATACTAATAAAAATAAATAAAACTTTTTTTCTTAATGTTAAAAAGCAGCATTATAATTAGCCGTTTTAGTAGATTTCTAAAAAGAATGTTGTATTTGTATGTTAGTGCATATTTTAAATTAAAAAAAAAGTGTTTAAATGAAAAAAAAAGCCACCCGTATCTAGATGGTGTTGCTTTATAGCGGAGGCACAAGTCTTTTCCATCACTAGACAAAAGCCACATGATCTGCCTAATTCCCAATTCTGAAGACCACTTTGCTAGCAGATCGCGTGTTCGCTGTGTCCACTTGTATTATGGGAAATTATAACGTTATTTAACTGTTAAGTATTCACGCTAAATCCATATATCATAAAGTTTCTTAGTTAAAATATATTAAAATCACGAATGTTTAGTTGAATCACTTTTGTTTATTTTTTTATATGTTTACACAAGTTTAGATATTAAGATATTCCAATAAGTTAAGTAAGAATAAGTGAATAAGTATGGAAGACAAGAATATTTTCAATTTCTCATAAAGAAGCGTTACGCGCGTTGATGTCTTTGCGTTCTAGGCTTTGAACTCCTGCAATCTCTAATTCACATGCAGTACTAAATTAAGATTATAAATAATCGTAAATACATTTAAATATTAAGTAAATAATGTGTAAACATAATTCAATATCTTTCAATCTGGAAGTGCTTGTTTCGCTAATAGATACTAAATGAAAATACAGTAATTTCCCGTCATCATCACACAATGATAGCAAGTGGAATAAATTATCACATAAATAGTAAATCAAGTTTAACGGCGCCCGCGCACCGTTACAGCGACCCATGTCTGTCAGGTATTGTCTAATCCGTATATATATGTGAAAAATAAGTTTTTATTTCCTTTCGTAGTAAAATATTACATTTCGATCCTAGGTATGTTGGAATATCAAATTTGTGCCCAATTTACTAGACAGAGATAAAGACATTATACAATCGGCTGTCTCTAATATTAATTAACAAAATGTAGATGAATTACAACGATATTTTAGATTTGATAAGACCCTAAATAGTAGGTATTTTGAATAGTTGTACATTTCAGAAGTCATTATATTAATTACAGATACATAAATTCATTCCCGAACTCTATATCAATAGATATTTCTATCTTTAAATTTATAAACTTATTAGGATAAAATATAGTTTTGTAAAAATTTTCTATCAAGACGAAAGCATTCGTTAAGAAATTAAGTCAATCACAAAGTCAATTTTGTAATTTATGATTCTGTCAAAAACATCATATTTTGTATATGAATTACGGCGTATTTAGAGTTCTAGAACGTAATGTATTATAGCCATTGCAGTTAACATAATTTATTTTACAATTACCACCGTGACCATCCGTTACTCTCGAAATTATTGAAAGAAACAATACCGCCAATACGTGGAGCGCTTCTAGAGAGTTACCCCGTTACTAGCCACAGGTGCTAACGGTAAACACTCGCCAAATTAGTTCGGAATTTATTCATTCCGTACGCATCTGACCTTGTTTTACTAGGTCAATTATTTGACCCACTTATTTAACCCATTCAAACAATTTTTAACTTGTATCGGGTAACAACATTTAACTGCCCACCAAGCTCTGACCAGCAACGGGTGAAAAGTTTTTGTTGTATAGACGTACCTGATAAAAAGGAGCTGGCAAAAGATTCATCCTGGGCGGTGGTGAAAGGCAGCGCCAGCAGGAAAAACACAGTGATCCCTGTCATGGTCACTCGCGTCAGGATATTGGCATGGCGTGCGGCCGCCGCGTCGCGTCCGATAGCACTAGTGAAAGAAAGAAAGGTGCCAGCGTCTGCGCATGACAAAGATTAAGATATGCACACGCAGAACTGCTAAGATATAATATTGTAGCTTAAATAACATTTCTTGTTTAAAACAGAACTCTCTGTTTTTTGTATAAATCTTTTTACAGACAGAAAGGTGATTACCAAGCACTGAACTTTTTTATTAATACTGTTTCCAGAAAATCTTAAAGGATCATAAATATATAAATATCCCTACTGTTCACTGAACTATGATCGCTAAAAAATAAATGTAAGTTAATAAGATTTATGAAGAAGTCAATGTAAGTTTTACCATTTATATCGAAAATACCTAATAGATACAGATTCATCTAACTCAGAGAATATCACATATATCGCAACATTCCTTGTTTTATATATGATTCTTAGAATTAAAAAAATGCTATTAATACATTACTAATTCCATTTACTTATTTTATTAGTAATTTCTCACGCAGTTATATGATTGCAATATCTGTTTTAATAGCTTCTATGTTAGTTAGCGTTTATGGGCATCTCGCCGCTCACTATATTACTTACGAATTTGTAATGAATGAATATAGCCATTGATTACTATCTAGATTACGATCAAGCCTTCCCATGGTTTTTATGTACGATGTACAAGTGTTGATGATATTGTCGTAAACTATAATTCTAGGTCGAACTTTTTTCTTGTATTGCATATAATATGTAGGTCTTGCGAGGGATATAATTTACATTGTATATTAAAAACACATTACTTGATTATGATATTTGTATAAACATATCTGTAAATAGGAATATAAGAAACATGATTTGAATCGAACCAACGACCGAATAAGTCATACATAACTTGAAACAATGTACAATCCATTGGAAAATCAAATTACCTAATGGTGTAAAAAATTGTAGTGTAAACAATTCTTACCGGTTTTGTTGTTTTAAGTTTTTGATACTATGACGTATCTGTGCAGTACTCAAGTGTATGTTTAATAGTATTCGTTTAGATTATATCAATATTATAAATTTAATATAAGACGTCTACAGATTATATAAACAATTAAATTCATTAAAGTTTCTTGAAAACTAGCTTTTGAATACTTTCTAATACATAATTCTAAACTTTCCATTAAAAATTTTAATCTTTCGCAGTCTTTTTGTTACACTTCGTGAGTCATAAATTTACATTTGCTTTATAATTTAAGATATATCTTAGATACTTATATCGTATAGCTAGGTACGTAATAGAATAATTTTGTTTAAATCTGTAAAAGATTTATAAAATTTTAATACAAGTGATAATCCTAGGATTATTTTACCTACTATAATCCAAGTCTAAGATAACATTATTAATTCTATGACAATTACTTTTCCAATTTGTTGCAAGACCTTACAGAAAGACAAATTTATGCTAGAGGGACAATCAGATTAGACAGGTTTGGAAAACCCCCTGTTATAACAGATAAAGAAGGAGCAAAAAAGCACCCAAGATTTTCTTACCATGTAACCAATAGTTCGAAAGATGTGGTGGTCCTGAAGTGGATGGATAATAAAAGTGTCATCTTAGCGTCCAATTTTGTTGGTGTTGGAGAGCAAGACGATGCTCGAAGATGGAATAAAGTCCTTGGATACTTTATTATAGTAGTATATACCAGTACCACGCTCTGAGCTAGTAAGATTATATAATAATTAATGAGAGGAGTAGATAAAACAGATCATCTAATAAGTCTGAACTGTATCTTTATTCGATCTAAAAAATGGACGCTTCGTATGATATTCCATGCCATCGATTTATCACTATCTAACAGTTGGTTGGAATATCAGGCAGACGGTTCCATCTGTAAGATACCTGAGAAAGATATTCTGGATTTACTCGGCAGTGCAGCAGATTCGCTGTTAAAAATGGGACAGCCACTAAACAACAGTAAGAGAAGTCGTCCATTATTAGGAAGTAGCAGCCCCACAAGCACTCCAACATCTACACAAACTCGACGACGTCAAGTTGAAGTGGGGCCAATACCTGAAGTTCACTGTTGATCATTTGCCAGAATACGATAAAAAAAGGAAGCTACTAGATGTAAAAAAGAATGCAAGGGCAAAACACATGTTTATTGCCTCAAATGCGGAATACATCTCTGCTTCACTAGTGACTGAAATTGTTTCCGTATTTTTCACCAAAAATCATGATTAAATTTATGTTAAGTGTGTTAGTAACAAAAAAAATTCCTTGATACATAGTTTTTTTTAATTCAATAACCTATCCATTGAGATAAAAGAGTAACATTCTAAATAAAAAACTTGATAACGGTTTGAAACGCGTTTAAATTATTTATGCTGACGCTATAAAATAATTTAAATGATTATATTTAATACACGTAAAAGACAATATAAGTAACGTTCTGTACTAAATTTAATATTAATTTAGTACTATAAATCCGAGTACACATCATTAAGAAACAACACTAAGAACCTGACGTCCATTTCAGTGGACATACAATTTTCTAAAAAACTATAAAAGGAAAATTATATATTTTTAACAAAATATGTTCTTTATTCTCTAATGAGCTAATAAAACATAAAAAATAATTTTTATATCGTCAATACTTAATGTAGGTCCGAAGGGGTTAAGCTGCAGTCGAAACTAGTTTTTGTTTTTATAATACTATTTTGTATTCTGACTTGAAGATTACTATACAACGTTACGACCAGAATTAAATCAGACAAAAAGTTGTTCTCAGAGGTATTAAAAGGCATATATATCATTAGTGCTGAAATTGATGAGTCTAGAAGAGTGAAGTAAATGTGAGGCACGGCACATACACTATTTCCAGCCATGTCTAAACATAAAAATTGTTCTGTGTATATGTCGCAGCCAACTAGCTTAATTAGCCGTTTAACAGCCTTGCCTTTTAACTTAACGGCGCCGGCATGAATGATGTTCAGCCTGTTGATCAAACAGCTAGGCAAATGACTTGGATCGATGACGTTTCTTGATAAGATTTATTTAAAATTCTCTTGAATTAAATCTTATCGAGTGTTGAGTTGTTATATTATGAAAACACTAACGTCACACGTCTTGCATCTATTGGGCCATGGGGCAGACATATGCCTATTTTAGGATTTTTTTAAAGAGTGCCTCTTAAAGCACATCCTGGATTCTTAAGACAAATAAAACTCCAATCAAAGTTTTCATAGTTTATTGGTATACTAAGATAAATATCGTTATTTGATAATAACATTTTGCCTAAATTAAGTCTACATAAAGCAATTTATCCTCGGTGGATCAAAACAATCATTATTTAAATTTATCTTTTTCATTTCATTATAATATTATTATCAAAAAATATACGGTCGAAATATCCCACAGTATGCAAGTTTCTGCTAATATTACTGAATGCAAAAAAATCGTAAAACACTAGCAAATAGAAATATAAGTCTGGGTTATTAAATATAGAAGTATATAAATTAATAATATTATTTTTAAAAATGATAAATTTTTTATGAATTGTGTTTAGTGAAATTATTAAAATGGAATAAAATAAAAGGAATGACAGTCAACTCAAGTGTAAACTTTTGCACGAAAAAAATATTTCGACCAAATAGTTCACAGCGTAATAATGATAGCCATACAATTGAAAATATATTTTTTATTGTTAATTTTACATGCCATCCAAATTTTTCCCTTTGAATACTTAAGGAAAGACGATCTTAGTAAGAAATGGTTAAAAAAAGGAACGTTTCGGTAAGTTTATTCTTAAAATGGTTAAGCTATTGATAAACATGAAATTAAATATTAAATTGTATTTGTATGTATCCAAGGAGTGATCGATTTGATGTCATACAGGAAAAAATCTGAAAAGTATTAACGTCTCTACATAATATTAATTATAATCTACAGTCTACACTCCTATAAAGTTTTACTGAAATCGATTCAGCCGGTTATATAATAACACCGTTTATAAAGTTAAATACAATTGAATTAACAATTAGTTCTTATTTATGAGCGGTGTGGTTTTCTTTACAGAGAGTGAGGGTAGTTTCGAAGGTTTCTTAAACGTCATAGATCGGTTCATGTTTTCCTTTTCTTGTGTTGTTTTCTGGAAAAAAAATTATTTATCTTTAAACGTATGTATATAGACAGAGGCAAATCCAATTTCACTTGAAAAGTACAAATTTCAGATAGATTAAGTAATTTATCATTTACTAAATATGATGTTAAAAAATTCCATAAAAATATTTCTTAAAAGTTTGTTTGATTCGAATGTTATTTTTAATTAGGTATCATGCTTGCAAAGTTATAAGAAATAATATAAAATTATACTAAATAAACACTTTTCTATGAAAAATTAAGTCTTGTTGCAGCGCATCAACTAAAGAATTCATTGTCTTCCAACACAATTAGGCAGAAAGAGACGAAAGAGTCATTTTGTCAAACAGATTCAGTTTTTATAAAAAGTAAATTTTTAAAGTTAGTATAAAAATCTTACTCGATTAGCAAAAATGTCGCTCTCAGACGTGCACTTAACAATAGGAGGCGGCTGAACGATGGGTGGAGATGGCGCTTGTATCACCAAGGCCGAGTCTTCGGATTCCGTTGACTCCGAATCACTCTGGAATACCAAATTAAATAAAAGGTTGATACAAAAATACAAAAGAGGAATTCGCATTAAGATTAATTATATTTTTATTTAGTATTGAAAATCTTAATATCGGATGTCTACATGTTTCACAGTTACTGCAGTAAGGATTATCCTTTACTTAAACAATTTATATGGTTTGACTTCCATATGTCAAAAATGTATTGGATTTTTAGTTGGCTCTGAATCTTACCTTAAGTCTATTGTCTGTAATATTACACACAAAGCAAGCTTTAGTCATAAAAATTAAAACATAAGAACCTTTCAGTGTTTCAGTTTTTCAAGAGATTTTATTTGAATCTGGCAATCAAAATTATAAATTTTTCTTCAATTAACTACTATTTGTACGAATTTATTAGGTAAGAAAATTATTTTTTTGACCGCGACTGAATCTCAACTATCGATGTAAGAAAAGTATAATTATTATGAACTATATATATATAAATAAAAATTACATTACAATATATTTTTAACAATAGCTATTTACTATAATCATCTCTTAAAAGACAAGAAAATAAGTTTTGAAGTGCAACTTTAACTAGTGCTTCAATTAAAATTAAAAAAAAAAAGTTAGATTAGAGATGACTCGTATTGCTCATACATATCTAATTGAAAATATATTAATAACCGTTTTAAGGAATATAACATACCAGTGTGACGGTATCTGTGTCATCTAAGACCTCAAGTCTTGCAGCGCGGTACCTCGCAATGATTCTCTCGTGGGGCGAAGTTGCTGCTAAGTCACGTGGGTACTTGTACTCTTTACGGGCCGGGGTGTTGCCTAGAATATTTATTGTTTTAAAATATAGGAAATACAGGAAAAGTTAAGATAGTATGCTTATTTTGCATTTGGTAAGTATAAACTATACAATTATAGTTTCGCTAGGAAACCGAATAATTAAATAAAAAAATAATTTTTCACCAATCAATTATTATCACAGACCTGCTAATCTTAGATCAAGTCTTTGACCCTTCGCTCCCGTTTTTTTTATTTTTGGAGCGATTGCTTTAAAATTTCCTCGAATCGTGATTTCCAAACAAATGAGCGGCCCAAATTGTGCATATTAATCAAGTCTCAAGACATAATAAAATTGACAATAATTGAATGTTAAAAGAATAAGTGCTCATTTCATTTCAATCAAGTATGCCAGACTGCCAAAGGGAGAATGGAGCGTTCTATTCTTCTTGTATGGTTGAAAATTAAGTCACAAGATTTTCACTTAAAAACCGATGATGACGAACGAACGAATCAAGACGAACTTGATGATGAAATAAAATAGAAAGCAGGGAAATATGGGAAAATAGTAGGGAAAATAAGAGACAAGTGGAAGATCTTGGAGATCTTCACTCCGGTCAGAGGTCTCTCGGAGGTAGTTTAGTATTAAATATAAATAAACTCAATGTAACTTTAAATATCGTACTCGCTACAGGTTATTTTTATTTTATTTATTTTTACACTTACTACTAATTCTCAAATCAAGGGCGTAGATTGGGCGAGAAGAACTGGCAACAAACTCTTTTCAATGGCCAAGATTTTAGTTTACAAGGAACCATTGAAACCATGCTTCACTATAAAAATGCCAGAATAATAAAGCGACACTGATACTCCGATGGGACAAGCTAACCTCAAATTGGAGCAGTTAAATTACATTTGACAGTGGTTTAAGATCAAATTTAAAATTAATAATGCTAATTACAATTAATTATAACTAACCAGTTGGTGAATAAACAGCATATTGTTCCTGCAGACATCTATTTTCGAGTTGTTGCAGTCCCGACACGTGTTGAGTGACACATTCTGTAAAATGTTGTGTTGTCTGTTGTATCGTCATAAGTGCTTCGTCTTGACGGTTCTGTTGTTGTTGTGTTGTTGACAACATATTGTTGTTGTTGGCCACTAGTGTTGATAGTGTTGTTGTTGTATTTGTTGTCAGGTTCTGAAAATAGCAGAGGTGAAATACATTACCTTTTCTATTAAATATGGCAAATTAAGGCAAGTAGATTATTAGTAGTCTGTGACCCAGGGTAAGATGCCATGTACAAGTATGTTACCACTAAGCCAGGTAGACACTAGAAAAATCTCAATTAACAACCGTTTTTAATGTTTTTATATAACTGAAAATGAATTATTTTATGTAATATATAGTATTACGAAAACAGTAATTTATCATTTAAAAGAAATGATAGTGTCAATTGAAATACTTTGTAATGAGTTTTAGCCAAACTTACTTGCATCTCTTGTGTAAGTGCGTTGACAGATTTTTGACAACACTGCGTATGCGCATCTAATACATTCGTTAAATCTAACGTCGCTTCCGTCGTTTTCTCGTCGCTTATTCGTAATGCCTTTGTCGTTTCCTCCTGAAAATGTATAAATTAATTGTTTTAATAATCATTTCTAAAAGAATTGATGAGTCTGTAATTATTACACTTTCCACTCCACCTACATACAGTAGAGAAGATTAAGATCTGCTTTGGTCCTTTAAGTGTCTGCCCATTTGGCTCATACAATGGTCGTGCTATAAATGTGCCAGGCACAAGAACGACCTGGATTACTCCTCTTGAACGTTACAACTCCCAACAAAACATACACGTTAAACCCCAGTGTCATATATAGATATGGTTTTCTAGCAAGGATATTTTTGGCAAAATATTGACGCCGGTAACTTTCAACGCTCTGTGCGTGACACGATGACGGCGTCGAAACGGTGAAGAGGGCGTATACTTTTTCGTACAAACAATGTTGTTCTTGTACACAAATCAAGGGAAATTGATTGTCCATGATATAGACATTGTAATCACATTAAACTTATTATCTCTAGTTTTTTACAAATATATAAAAACATATATATTTGTAATAAACTATAATAAATAACAAGCAATTTAGTTAGATAAGAGTCTGTAAACCTTAAAAATTGTTATAATAAAGATTACGACCAAAGGAATTGTATCCAGGTCAACAAGTTAAATAAAAAAATGGGTGCGTGTACTTATGTACGCGCGTTTGAAGTTATACTTCTTTGGCATTATTAAAAATAGTTTTTGATTGCATGCAAATAATTAATTACAATTAAATAATCAAAGACTGGAAAAGGAGTCATAGTCAATAAAGTTCAGTTTACATTTGAAAAACTAAATAAATAAATATTTATTATTATTCTCTTACATTAAGTGTAACATAAATTCTATTATTATTAGAATGTTGTTTTTAAATTATGTCCAATGTCGTAGCATCTTCCGTAGGCAACTTCATTCTGTTAGTTTTGTGTCACGGTGGGCGCGCATCGTAAAATTTCACTCTCATCAATTTTTCATAACGCGCCTAAAGAAGTATAACTTCAAAAAAGTTTCTGCACTTACATTGACATAAGCCTGCGTGTCCTCTATAGAGCTGACAAAGTTGTCCTTAAGTTGTTCCACCAGTTTCAGCGACATCACGTTCAAATCATCGCAAGCCATCACTACAGACTCATTACCTGAAAATATTAACTCTATATGAAAAAATGTTTTAGTAAAAGTTAATGTTATAAAAATTACTGGCAAGTTAGGTCCATATCAATCAAACTTAAATCTAGTTTCATCTTCGTTTCAGGGGAAACCATATATTGAATCGAGTCGAATATCCTTCATATTATGAATCGAGGTGTAATTTTTTTGTGATATTTCACAGAGCTTATGAGGAGATTGTGTCTTGAGATACGAAGTAGATTATGGACATGGATGGGCGAGATATAGAAAAGAGGCTTAGGGCTACTACCCTCTACAACTACTAACTACCCTCAAAATCCAATAAGATTTTGACGTTCCCGTTCAGACTACAGCTAGTTTCGTTTCTGAATCTTAACCCTATAGTCGTATTTTTAATTAGACGAAGTCATCTGACGTTTACGGTGTTATCAGTTTTTAATGAAATAAAAATAGTGTTGTGATAAAGTGAATGATTGAAAAAACTCCTGAATTAATGATCGGTGATGGCACTAGTCACCACGCCGCGCTTTGTATTAAGCCGTCAAAAAACTGATTGTAGTTAAATACTACTAGTACCTAACTTATATCAGAGCACTTTTATACAATTTTAAAATAGAAATAATATTATTTTATAGTGTCAAATGATTAACTATTCACAATCATTGATCATTCATCTGATTGAACAAGAACTGGACGTATCGCTATTACTTTAAATATGGCAACATTATTTTACAAAGTGACATTAGCTACTGTCAGTTGGCTTCGTCTAATTAAAAATACGACTATAGACTCTTTGTTTCTGATATAAATTTTCTGTATATTTTAATAATAATATTTATTTCTGCAGATATACAATGTAATGTATATGTTGGGCCAGTAATTGATCAGCCTCCTATACCTAACACACTCGTCAAATGTTGAATTTTGAACTCGTTGGTTCCCTTGCAATGTTTTCTACCGTACGAGCAAGTGTTGTAGTAGAAAAATCTATTGATGGACAGCCAGGATTCGAACGTACCTAGAGGTCGCGTTCCTAGTTACAAAGGTCAACAAAAAATATTATACAAGAATGTATTAAAAATCATTATACCTCTCTCACATTCAGTATACATTCGCTCCACGTTATCTCGGTGATTCTCTATCTCCTTCTCACTTTCCTGTATTGAGTTTAGAACTAGCTCCATCTCTTTCTCATTTTCAGCTTTAGTATCGTTTAGCCATTGTACATAGCTGTCGACTTTATTTGCAAACCTATAAACAATAGTAACAATTTAATTATTGTGCTTGTATTATCTTGTATATATTTTAAATTTATTTTTTAATTTTTAATTTCCATTTTTTTTTGTTGTGAAACTTATGTTTGCTTTAATTGACACAAATTTTAGATGTAAGATTTTGTAAAAAAATTAGTAGATTTAGTACTGTGTGTGATGTCGTAAGCTAAATAACAATAAAATACTTTTAAAATAAAATATTAAAAAAAAATTATTACTATTTTTGAATTTATATCTTTAAATATATTAACACATTTCATAAAAAAATATATTAATGAATTTACTATGAAATCTATATATACAATCAAAACTATTTAGGTTTTGTCAAATTCGAATTTTAAGACTTTATGATCATTTATTATGATTTTAATTTACTTATGTTATTAGACCGATATATGTTAGTATTTGCTTACCACTTCTGTTCCTCATCAATTTCAGTTATCCTCTCCGCGTGTGTCTGATCGAGGAACTTCCTCCGTGTCGTCACATAGCTCTCTATACGTTGTTCTAACTCTCTTCTTTCTTTCTCCGCCCAAGCAGCAAGTTGAGCTTCAAGATCTCTTTTTTTCTTTTTCTATGTCAGACAGCCGTTTCGCTATCCGTCTTTCTGTTTCATCTTTATCTTCTTTTATTTGCTAAAGATATTTAACATTCATTAGGATACATTTTAGGACGAAAAAAATATGTAATTGAACTATTCAGATAAGTATTATTTAAAATTTGAGGCCGAGTGCTGTTACAGTTTTTTTCATTTGTTTACTAAAATAAATATAAATTTTTAGCTAAAGCCACGCCATGCCACGTGTTTTTTTTAAAGAAATAAATTTAAAAAAACATATTATTTGTATTAATTTTCGACACTTTTAATATTTTAATGACAATAATTATAAGACAATAATATTTTCCTAACATATCTTCATTTTTTCCTCCCTCTAAAGCTTAGGTTTCCTAGAAAAGCGGTGGCGTTAACCAACGGCCGTCTTTACTTTTTAACATAATGCAAAAAACATCACGTTCGCTCGTCCAAGTCACGTTGGGTACCGCTACACGCGAAAAACGTTGAACTAATGTTTATCACCGCTATTTGACGTTACGGTGACACTAAACGTTCTCTAGAAAACCTACTCCGATGTTATTAAAACAAAAACGTATAGGTGACGTCAACCAACGTTACATTACGGCCGTTGGTTAACGGCACCGCTTTTCTAGGAAACCTAAGCTTTAGTCTCGTAAATCTAAAGTTTACGATTTTTATAAATATAAGCAAGAGTTAAAAATTTAGTTTGCCAAAGAAGTTTCTGACATGTGTACTTTGTACGCACGCACTTTATTTATAAATCACGTGGTTTTTTACGCAACTCTTTAGCAGCGCATTGGGTTAGCAAAATTCATGAGATATTTAATATTGACGAAAAATAAATTGTTCACCGAGGTTCGACCGCAAATACACATTACAATACCTAGTTATGTAGGTTAAGTAAGCCGTCCACTTATATAATTTATGAGAAATAATTATTTTAAATCTAACTAATGGCGTTACACCATGAAATAAGGAAACTTACAGCAAGTTTGTCGTGCACTCTCTGAGCGAACGCGTTGTGTCTGTGTCGCAAAAAGTCAGCCATTTGTCGCGCAACAGTGGCGTGTCGGTCCGTCGTGTCGCGGCAGTTCTGTGCCCAGCGACCTGCGCTTGCGTTTAGAGATGACATACGATGGGTCGTATCGCCATGCTGCAAATTATATTTTTATTACAATCTTTGTATACTAATAGTAGTTTATGCAACTGTCATATAATAGAGGGTATTGGTATTAAAACATAAGTGTAGTTTTTTTTTTTTCAAAAAAAGATTACACGAGTGTTTTAATACCTAATTATATGCAGTTGCATACAGTACATTAGGTAGCTTAAATAGTAGGTACATTAAATAAAATGCAATATAAAAGAAACAAAAGTCTGTTATTGGTCTATTGGCTCGGAACCAGCGCGTTGCGCGCGCAGCGCGCTCCCCTCAAATAATGTGTACTGAAATTGAATTGAAACCTCCTTTGTCGGGACACATTGTACTTTAATAATAAAAAAATTGTTTTAAAGCATTGTTTTGTTAGGAGAATAATGCTTTAATTTAATTTTTAATATTCTTAAAGAAGTATGTAAATAAAGTATGCCAATAAAAGTCTGTATTTGATTTCATAATTAGAATATTACCGAATGGGATTATATAAAATAATTTTTTTATAATATTGTATTTGGTTTACTCGTTACAATTTTACCAAAAACTTCTTTAACGCATATAAATTATACTATGTACATATCACGACGTTTCTAGTTCGTTTCAGCAATTATGGTCCGTGTGAAACTGCCAAATTTTGAATGCTTTAAATAGGTATTTTATTTTTAAATGCCAAGAACGAATTAGATCACTATATTCTATATATTCGGCTCTCATCACACTTTAGCTAGTACAATTTGATGCATATATAAATATACAAATTCGGCTGTACTTTTATCTGGATTATCATGTCTCTAGGCATGATAGTTATTTAATAGATATTATATTCATTCAGAAATAAGACTCGATCTGAATATTACAGTAAAACTTATAAAACAGGCAATGCAGAAAATGCAAATAATCACCCAATACTGCAGAAACGTTTCGAGATCTGCGCACATATCCATATCTGTAGCCCGTTGAAGACATACAGACAAACAGCGAGATAACTCTGAAAACGTTGTATGTACGTTCTCGCGCTGTGACGTCAGCGATGACGTCATGCGTTCTTTGCCTGAAGTCGTCATATCGGTTAAAGTGGCGAAGAGCTCGCTGGCGAGGGAATTAAGCTGTAAAGAACATTATTATCATTAAAAAAAAAATACTAGCAGACCGGCCAAGCGTTGCTGTGGCTAAGGTTTTTGTTATATTACATAGTAGGTTTGCTATTATATATATATATTCAGGGGAAACGGTAGGAAAACACCAGTCATGGGCACCACCATGCTTTTTTGGTGGTTATGCCATTAAATTGTAGCTTATGTGAAACGTTGGTATTTTCAACACAGTGCCATCTGTTAGAATTGTGACTATCAAATAATAAACAAATATTTTGCAATAAAATAATATTGCGGGTATAAATTGAGATGTAAGCTATCATTAAAATTGAATCAAACTACACAAGGTGTGCAAATTTCATTGATATCGGTTCGGTAGTTTAGGAGTCCATAGCGGACAAACAACGTGACACGTAATTTATTAAGATTTTTGTCTTATTATCTAATATTTATCCCAAAATTAAGTAATTATTTAACACTATATACTTTTCTTAAGCATATTTAAGAATTTAGTCGCAATTCATTACCTTGTCAGTAGTATCATTTTCAGACTTGATTAATTGCTCAATTTGGTTTTGATTTTCCATCAACGTTTGACAATTGTTATTGGTGTATGTGCCTGAAAGATAATAATTTCAATTTTAGAAAAATAAATTAGACGAATCTCTTCAATTGGGCATGGCAAGGTCTATGTATTATTTTATTTTTATAGGCTAATTGCCATGTCCGAGATGTATGTATTTTTGGGTCTAAGGTTTTCGATTGCTGGTTTGGCACAGTATTATTAACCAAAATTCCATATATATTTAATTCCTTATTAAGAAATTTAACGCAAAGTATACGATATTATAATTTATTATATGGCTACTATAATACTACTTCAAGATATTTCAGCACAAATGGCTAACTAGAAAATTGTTACGTAGAAAATATATATCACATATCTCTGATTGGTGCATATAATTTCCCTAGCACCCCATTCTGATTTTTTTAATTAATTATAGTTTTTCAGGTCGTAGTTCCGAATTTTATTTTTAGGATGTATATAATTATGATAGTAAATATACAATTAAATCGCCTATTATTGCAAATTTATTAAGAAACCTTTGCAACCAAGAAACTTTTACTTTATTTAATATTTTAGAAATTAAATATAGCCTGTTATTATAAATAATCTAAACGTGAAAGATATTTTAAATAAGTTATTTAGTTTTTGAGTTTATTCGTTACAAACATACAAATCTTTTTATAATATTAGTCGTAGATGTGACAACTTCTTTAAAATAACATAATATAAACTTACTTGCAACATTGTGTATTTCCAAAAGTGCCGAGTTGATATCCGCCTGATGTTGCTGCGTGCGACAAGCAATATTGCTCAAATGTTGTGCTGACATCTCGCGGTAGGTTCGGGTAACCTCTAGGTTGGTTGTCTCCACATATCTAGAGATATAAACGGGACACTTTGCTAAACCATACTTTTCAAACTTATATGCTTCATAATATATAAATAAAATATTTTTACTCTCAGGGAAGAAAGTTTTCTCAGTTTGCATATTCTATAGTTTTCTTCGGTTTATCATTCCAACAACGCCAATGCGTTGCTTAACCTATTCTACGATTTTATATGTCTATGAGTAAAACGTTGTTATGCGTTAAATCTTTATATATATAATTCTACTGTACATGTGTATGTCAATGAACTCCTCTTAAATGGCTGGATCGATTTGAATGAATTTTTTTGTATGCGTTTGGAATATCATGCAAGACAACGTCTGTCGAGTAAATATATAAATATATTCTTAAGAATAATTAAAAGACTCATTTTATTGTTTTCAAATTTACGTCGAACATCTGCTCCAAGTGGGATGGTCCAGTCGGAGTAGAAATATATAGAACAAGCTGTGGCACGGGCATTCTTCGTCTAACTTTGAAGTAATTGATAAAATCAGAGAAGTGAATAATAGTGAATCAAGTAATTAATGAAATGTTTAATTTTCTACCCTTGATCTAACTTTTATTACATCTAATCATAATCATCAGTTGACAGACATCAGCCGCCATATTGTCTTTCAATAGGTTGAATTTTGACATTTCTTAAATGCCTCTCAACATTAAATTCGCTTTATTGGTAAGATAGTTTATAGAGTTAATAGTAAGCTAAGCCTTACCTCCGTTTATCAACACTATCATGAAGGCAATTAGCATCATTGGTAGCAACGTCGGCAACTTGCAACAGTTCCTGCGCTTGCGCACTTAAATTACGCTCTGTGTCTTGTTGCTTCTCCACAACGTGGCGCTGCTCTTCGAAATGCTGACGTGTTTTTTCGAGCATCTGAAATATAAAGTCACAAGAGAATTAATTAAAAATAATAAAATTATTTAAAAAATACAACCCTTTCCCCTTCCCCTTGAAGTTTAACCATACTTAAGCCACTGGTCTTTGATATGATTTTAACTTTTCCAGTTTTTACATTTTACTATAACCGCACTGATTTGAATACATCTAGTACAGTTTATGGTAAATGACACTTAATTTTTTCAACGAAAATAATAATAAGTTCAAAAGAAAATGAAAACCTTACATTATTTGTATCATCAAGCTTATTCTGCGTCTCGCAGAGTTGATTGTAAGTTGCTTCTTTTTGTTGTCTCTCTGCAAAGAGTTGTCCATTTAGATCATTAAACATCTTTTCAGCTCTTTCTCTCTCTTCTTCGATAGCTCTCTTCTTCAGAATCAGTTCCTGGATTTCCTTCCGTTGTTCTTCTTGTTTGAATGTCAATTCCGCATATGTCTCGTTTGCAAGGTACACACCTGAAAATAATGACGATTATTAGTTAGTGTCAAAATGTATTTTTTGTTTTTGTATTCATAGTATTAATTAAATTTAGATATTTTTTAAATCTTTAGTTAAGTACATAATTGAATATGTACTGTGGGGTGTGGCTCATGAGGCACCCTTTGATGTTATTTTGGAGTCTTCATCTTAAGTCAATTCATATTATTAAAATCATATCGGAAATGTATTTTTTTAAATTCATTATAATATTTTATAATTAATTTTAAAAGAAAAGGAATGTATTAAACAACAATTTGTCTAAGAGTAGATTGGGATTTTGCTTCCAATTAAAACTCATATATATTGTTAGCCACTGAAATGGCTAATACTGTGTCATAGCAACAAATATGACTTACCATTCTTATCCCTTGCAGCCTGCAAGTCCCGTTTCAACCTATCAATCTCCTCTGAATACTCTTTAAGTATTGCCTTTTTAGTCATCTTCTGGTTTATTTCTGGCTTGTTCTGTATGTTTTTAGCGCGGTTGGCATATTCCAACGTACTCATAGTTTCCTCTAGGTCCTTATGTCCAGGCGATATAGTAGCTATGATGGATGTTTTGGTCCGACCGCCAAGGGATTCTTGGAGAATACGCGTCAGTTTTGATTCTCTATAAGACAATTTTACTGCATTAGAAAATCTATCAGTAGTAGGTTATTAAAAACATAATTTATTATATTTAAACATATAATTCTTAAAAACAATTATTATGAGCATTTTCCATATTATGATATACCATTTATGCAGTGTAAAACTTACTAATTAAACCTTAGTTTTTGTGCTATTTTTTTTTCAAATAAATCAAAGTATAACCGTAGAGACGTAATAGAATTTTTTGTAAATTACAATAGTATCTTTATTGGCACGTGTACAAGCATTTCTAAGAATATGTACCTGTACGGTATATGTGGATGTCTCTCTACCAAGGCAGTGATCACACGGCCTAGGGTCAATAAAGACTGGTTTATATTAACACATTCTCGAGCCCGCTCGCGCTTAGCCGGGTTGTCTGAGCCAGCCTTACTTATATTCTCCGAACCAGCTAAGTCAACAAGATTAAGTTTCCCAATTTTCACTAACTCTTCACCTTCCGGACTATTTTCTTTCATGTGCACTACAATTGTAAATACTGTGTGGGAACGGCTGTGAATAAAAATTGTTTAAAATTTACTGCATGATAATTCTTTTAAAATATATTGCATCAGAAAGTTCAACAGTTTTAGATGTAACAATAAATAATTGTAGTTCTGAAGTTACATATTGATGTGATTCCTACAAATTACTCATATTTTTTAAAGTAATAGCAATGTATTTTAATATTTAAATATTAAATATTTATCTAAATCCTACAACCAACTACTATTGTAAACATCTAAGAAGGTGATTAAAAATATTAATCAATATACAAAATCTACTAACATTGGTTATGTTCTATTTAAAATTTGTTTTATACAAAATAAATATTGCAGTAACCTGATCCTACATTACATTTTATCAGGTAAATTATGTACTCACAAAGTGTTTGTATTCACTTTACATTGGTTGCTGCAATATTAAATTTTAGTTGAAATAATGTAACAATATTTAAATTTTATTTTTAATCAAAAAATATCTTACCTAGATTGAGAATTCATCAAAGTGGAAGCAACTCTCTTCCTTTCCTGTCCTTGAGCCATAATTTTATATACTTCATTTTTGTTATATACCTAAAATATATAATATTGATCAAGATCTACATATAAACCTGTAATTCTTAATGGCATGTGCATACTTTCGTAGTCTGTTTAGACCTTTTCATGCTTAACCTGATACAATGTGTTTTCTAATTATTGTTGTCAGAAATCAGGTTCTCAGTTTCACTAGGTTGGAATCTCTGTGTGTTAACCATTAACAAAATATGGTGATATATTACTTACTATTTAGACGATATTTATACAATAGGATTATATAATGGCTGTACTAATTGTGGTTTCTCCCTTGTAATCATTGTAAATACTCCTTCCATTGCGTAGTGAAATTGATACAATTAATTAGTTTTTAAATATTGTTATAAAAAACTTACAGTTATCTCCTCCAACCCATTAACAATATTGGATCCCTTTCGAGTGACATCCTCATAGATCCTCAGCTTGGAATTGTCTTCTGAGGTAGATAGCAGATCAAAGAGTTCTTCATTATAAAGCTCTAAATAAGAAACTCTAACAGTATACTCTGTGTTGGTAAGGCGGAGCTCATCAAATAATTGGCTAAGGGCTCGAGGGATAATGCCAGCCTCTGGGTCCTTGAACAGAAGCAACACATGAATATTCATACCTGTTTTCTTCATACGACATTTTTCCAGTCATCAAGTTACAATGTCACAGGAAACAGCATATCTGGGTTCAATCTCAGCTCAGTCTTCTCTCACTACACTGACTACTACTACACACATACTACTACGGTTGGTATTGCATAATCATAATTGAATTCAAAGCTTCATATAAATGCTGAAAGACTAGTAGCACTGTTTTCAATTAAACCTCTAATATATTGTCAAATAATCTTAATAACTATAATTTTACTATATAATATGTTGTTTAAGTTTAGTTTTGTTTGAGTGACAATCAAACAATACCAATTTATTAATTTACTTTTTGAGTTCAGCAATAAAATCTGATACTTACAGTTTGCCAAGAAGTTTCACAAGATGCCGGCTCTCCCACCATAGTGTGGGTCTTGCCTGTTCCAGTCTGTCCATATGCAAACACTGTGCAATTATATCCAGCTAAAACCTCTTCAATCAAAGGGCTTACAACCTCTTGGTAAACCTCCACCTAGTTATATATTTAAATTGATTTAATGTACTAAGTATTAAATTTTGAATGCAAGAAAGGGATATTAAATATAGTAATTAACAGCTATTAGAATAACAAAGCACTTATAAAACATTTTTTGAGTCAAACAACTTATCAAAAAAATTAATCCTAATGTCCAAAGCACAGAGTTAATATTGAAACCATGATTTTATTATAGAAGTCATAAAACATTTTCAAATAAAATAATCCAAGCTTTTATAAAAATAAGAAAGCATAATATAATACCTGTTTAGTATGTGGTGGAAATGCACGATCAAAAGTGAACTTCTTTGTGTGAGAATTTTGATTAGACTGTCGGATCACCACCTCACGACCATTCACCACTTCCACGACGCCTATTGATCTGATATCCTTCTCTCGCTGATTAAGAGGTCTAAAAAAATTTTCAATTTAATTCATTGTTATTACTAAGCTAAGAAAAACTTAAGGGCAGTTAATCTCAATGGCTTTAGCCAGGTTCTAAAATTGTTTTTAGAACCTTGTAATGCTGCCTTAATTACACGTTTGTCTTATATGAATACGTTTTTTCATATTTTCAAATTTGTTATTTATTCATATTGAGACTAGTCAGTTTCAGGATTTTTTTTATTTAATCGAGCAGGACATGAGCCAGAGAGAATAACTTAACGATGCTTTTAATTCCATTATAATTGAATGAATAGTATTGGTTCAGATAAGCTTTAGTAATGTTTTAATAGAGTGACTTCTTTTTAAAGTATATTTTTAATGAATTACAAGATATTAATCGATGCATCTTCCGGAAATACCTTAATCTGAGGAACACTTGAATATTTTGGTTTTTATCTTTCCTGCTTCCCTTTTCCGCCATTGTTTCATTAAACTTAATACACTTTATTATTATCCGTATATTATCTGTCCTATATACCACGAAACAAAACTTAAAAACACAAATTAAAATACAATATTATAGATTAGTAAAAGAACACTCACTCGGAGTCGTTACAAAAGTTTTCGTTACAATTCAAATTTGACAACTGTCGTTTAAATGCGATGCTGTTTGTTGCCATAAAAAAATTATTAATATATTATTTTAGATCAATATATTTAAAATACAAAGTTTAAGATATAGTGTAATTTAACTGCTACCAATTGATTAACAGTTTTATACCTTACGTTTTTTATCACGCTCGTTAAATATTTTACAGTACAGTAATTAGTAAATTCTTTAGTGACATCTAGTTGAATAATGAAGTATACTATTCATGTTTGTAAGTAAGACAAAGGTGCCAATGTAGATGGCGGTGAACACGGTACAACAATTTTAAAATTATTGGTCACTATTTCTTAACATTGTTTTTCTGACTTCATAATTATAAGCATAACCAAAAGCAAAAATATAATTTTTAGAATAAAATGTTACCTTCGATCTTTATTTATTACATTATTTTCAAATAGTGTTTTACATATTATTCAATGTTCAAAGAATGAAAACTTATAAACCATTCTAAAAAAAAATATTATGACGGAATTAGGATACATTGTTAACTTCCTTCAAAAAGATTCACTTCGACGCGTATGGTCCTTTTTTCTCCATAGATAAACCATAATATTGTAGTTAATTTTACGTTTTTCAGGCCTATTAGGCTAATCTCTCTAATGAGGAGATTTTATAGTGCAGTTGGTACATTCAACGTACCAAGGGTAGTGGCCCTTGGTATGTTGAAAGTACATAAGTAGACATTTTATTGATAAAAAGTGACTGGATTACGGACGAATTATTTTCGAAATATTACAATGACGTATTACATTGGCCCTACCCGAGATTTGTGCCTAATAGCCGTCAAACGAACATGTAAACCAGGAAACTAATGAGACTTATAATTATAGAAATACTGTCTATCTACTGTTATGGGTGCAAAATAGATGCGTTTGCTGTTTATTTATGTCAACAAAACCGGATAAATGAGCTCAGTCTTCTTTCTTGCTGGCAACACTCATTACACCATTTCCCGCGCTTTCTTGAAAATTAAAGAGTCGCCGCATTAATTTTATCCGTACGACGTTTTTGCATCTGTTAGCCGGCGATATGGCGGAAAGTTTTTGTGGCCGCTGCGTCGCGCTTCCCAGACTACATCTCGCGGTAAAAACTAGACGTGCCGCTAAGGGAATTTAGAGCAAAAACCATAAGGTTTAGTATCAGCTTAATACATATAGTGTATGTATGTAGTTCAAAATTCACTGATATCAAATAATTATTAATTTGGTGTAGTTTTACATGTCCTGAATAAACTGAAAATTATTTAGATCTCATATTCATAAACGTACTTAAGGTAAATGTCAACTCTCTATCAAACATAGGTAGGTCCCACACCATATTACAATTTCTTTTAATTCAAACACCTCTCGACGTTAAACTACGTTTGTTATGTAACTTTACATCCATATTATTAATTAGATGTTCAAAGAATAAAAGGCTAACGTGGTAATTATTAAATGTCTTCCTGTATCAATTTGCGTGCTGTATTTCCCTTAAGCCTGTCTTAAATACTTTTATTGGCTAAAACTTTTATAGGAAAGTCCAAGCTTTACGGAAAATTGGTGTATGTGAAGCCTTACGTTGGTCGATAACGATGAAATACTATGAGTTCCTTTAACTTTTTACCGCGCTGGCGCTTTTTCAGTGCCATTTGCATCGCCCGCCGCCATTTTATAGTTTTTCCCGCGCATCCGAAATGACGTTACGTTCCGAATACAGTCGTGTAAAAAGTATTCGACGAAATTCTTGTTTTATTAATGCACATTTATGTGTAAATCTTAATGGAATTAATTAAATTTAAATGACATACGTTTTGTTTTTGACTAACTTATTTTTTGTCGTTGGTTCATTTAAAATTATTTTCGAACAAGAAAATTCCTGCAAGAGATCTAATTAGACTGTGGGTAAGTTTTTCTGATTATAACTAAGGACCATGTAACTATCATATTTAATTTTTAAATTTAAAATAGCATGCAGGGAGTGTAAGCAATTACAGATTCCTTTTTGGAGCAAAATATGTAAGCTACCCTAATACAATATATTTAAAAAAAAATAGTTCTATCTAATATATAAAATTCTCGTGTCGCGGTGTTTGTAGTTAAACTCCTCCGAAACGGCTCGACCGATTCTCATGAAATTTTGTGTGCATATTGGGTATGTCTTAGAATCGGACAACATCTATTTTTCATCCCCCTAAATGTTAAGGGTAGTCCACCCCTAATATTTTCTATTTAAAAATTTTAGATAAAAAAATTTCTTTACTTTTTATGATACAGCATTAAAAAATACATACGACCCCTAATTTTAACCCCTCTACGATCAACCCCTATTTTTTATTATAAATGATATAGATGGCAAAACGACGTTTGCCGGATCAGCTAGTAATCATATAAAATTTGGATTTGCCTATTAGTTCATCTTCCTATAGGCTGGTCACGCCTTGAACAAGTTGTTATAAGATAAGTGAAGAAAAGCTTATTGCAAGGCGAGGCAGCGTGAGAAAATACCCATTGGAGAGTCCGCTACCGCATCTGTGGCCACGAAGAGAGCGCAACTGGAATCAGAAGAACATTCTCATACGGATAACATAGATAACAAACGACAAAATATTATTTATCTTTAATAAAAATATTATTTTTAAATGACCCTAGCGTTTGTGTTATATGGTACCTACTTGCTAGTACTGATTATAGTCTCTGTGCTTATGAACTTCGTGTCTATGAATTTCGTGCTAGTGTCTGCCACTCGTACCAAATTCCAATTTGCGCGACTTATATGTAATAAATGATAATATTAAAAAAAATAAAGATACAAAATATACAAATCCTATTGGTTGAAGTATGTATGAATGTCTTGATATGACGTAGGAAAGCATATTTGCTGTAAGTAGACAAAATACCTAAAGTGACTTTTTCCTGCCATTAGAATCAGAAAAAAAGCCCACGAAACCGCGGCTTACGATGAAAAAAATTACATAGCCGTTAAAACCCCGTACTAATATTTTTAGCAAGATTAAATGCTGTATGTAGACCAAAACTAGTATTTCAGACAGACTTACAGAAAAGAAAACTGCATTTTTTCTTTACAAATACTTACTTCTTCCCATTTAAAAACTTAACGCTACTTACAGCATTTCAGGGCGTGTGATTTTTACATTCGTTTACTTACAGCAAGTTAGGGAACCTAAGTTTTGGTTTTTTTACATTTAGACATTTATTTCAACCAAACATTACATTACCAAATACCCACTGCATTTAATCTAATCATAATTATAAACTAATTTACATTTAATTGAAAAAAGTACCAAATACATAAATTTCTGCATACAGCATATTTACCCCTGTAAATGAAATATTTCCGGCGATTTTTCTTCCTTAGTTACAGGTTTAAAGGTTTGTGATTAAAAAATCTGTAACTAGCCAAACACGTACTTATATAATTTGATAAAAAGTTAAAGGAGAGTTAAATAAATATAGTTTCAAAAATGGTAGCAATATATGAAGGTAGACACTATTAATTTTTTCCGAAATTAATAAAGTTTTTGGCTTGTAAAATTAATATGAATGTCTTAATATAAAGCAAGAGCTAAAGAGAAATATCAGTTTTTTACATTATTATTTTTATCTTTAAAGCGAAATCGCCGTTTTAGTGGCGTTGGTTTTTCTGTAAATAATGTCTAAGGGACCATTAAGGCAGTGTAGGTTTTTCCTCGGCCGGTGAAAGGTTGTAGTGACGCTGGCTGGTTGGAAATATGTCGATATGATAAACCTACCACTTGCCAACCAGTACTGTGGGAAACCTTTTTGTGAAAACAACGGAAAAAACTATGAGAACCGTTTTAGAAAATTTATTTGCGCGCGCTTTTCTTTTTCTATGTTTAACTGTTGGAAATTTATTGACTACGATTCTGATATTAATACAGATACTCGTAAGTTTTTATACGAGGAATTGTGAGCGATTCCCGTTTAACTTACGTGGTGATTACTAGTAATAAAGTATGATAGAAAATATCTCTATACCTTATTTATAGAGTTATTTATTCACCTACGTATTACACATTTACCCGATCCTTTGAAATTACACATTAGTTACATTTGATTTTAAGAAAAAACCTAATTCTCAATTCAAATATAAAATATAAAAATTGCGTCAAAAAATAATTAATTTTTATAATAACGGCTCTAGCAGGCCTATAAAAATTTCCCAGGCTCGCCTATTTCTGAGTAAATAAAATCGACAAAAAATAGGTCAGGTTAACCCGTTCGTGGCGGAATCAAATTAAAAAATGATAATCAGTTGCCAAAGCTTAATTCTCGATTGGGCCAAAGTGGTTCGCGGAAATGATAAAAAACTTATAAAATGGCGGCGCGGCAACGGTACGAACTGATTTGCAAAAAACAATGTTTTATAAATATAGGCTATGCGCCGCTTTCTTTTACCACGTTTTTGAAATTGCACATTTTGAAGCTGGTTTTATTAAGACATCATAATGGTCTCGGTGTACTAAAATATGAAGAATCGTAATTAAGACTAGATTTGTAATATTTGTTTTTTTCTAATAATTCAGAATTAGATACGAGAATAATGAACTATAGTCGTATAATATGCGAAAACCTGTACTTCGTAGGAGCAGAAAAGAAGGTTTGTTGATTTTAAAGTATAGATTTTTTATAGACTTTAAAAACATATTGATATGATTTATGATTTATTTTAATAATTAATTTTAAATAGTGAATATAAATAACATTTTACTACATATACTGCAGTTAAATAAGTAAAATAACTTATTATAATCTTAATATAATATATATTATATCTATAAATTACGTGTCACGTTGTTTGTCCGCTATGGACTCCTAAACGACCGATAACCGAACCGATTTCAATCAAATTTGCACACCATGTGCAGTTTGATCTAACTTAAAAGATAGGATAGCTTACATCTCAATTTATACCCGCAATATTATTTTATTACAAAATATTAGTTTATTATTTGATAGTCACAATTCTAACAGATGGCGCTGTGTTGAAACGTTTCAAATAAGCTACAATTTAATGGCATTACCACCAAAAAAGCATGGTGGTCCACATGACTGGTGTTCTCCTACCGTTTCCCTTGAATAGGTTACTACTATGTAATATAACTAAAACCTTAGCCACAGCAACGCTTGGCCGGTCTGCTAGTATAATACCTATATATTAATATACATGATAATCATAGCAATAAGTCATTTAACAGAGATCCGCTTGACTTTTAGGTTCGTATTGATAAAAAAGTCTATACCTACTGGGCATTGTAATGTTATATTCAAGAAATTGGCTACAGTAAACGAAATCAGTGAGTAACAACCATGCAACATATTTTAAATTTAGCCTGTACTGAACTTTATTAGAAGGATGAGCGAAAATTTCTCTTAACTAGTATTCTAAGTTCATTTCACAAAGCTTTTACAATCTTACATAGTCATTACAAAACGTTTCCGTATTCATTTCTTTAAAATATGTTCCATAGAATATGACTCGATCGATAAATGGCATTAAAAAAATGTGTAAGCCGACCCTCGCAAACCCTTTCCGTCCCTACCAGTGCCTTGTGTAAAGACGTAACTATACGCACACAATTTCGGTTATATTCTTTTTTATGTGAAAGTGTGGGTCGCTTGGAGGGGCTGTGGGGTGCTGGGCGGGGCGTTGCAGCTGCAGCGTAGGGCTCCGCTAGCGGCCCTCTGACTTCAGTCGAGTGGTTGGCTTCAACAAGCAAACGTCACTGCGACTATCCAAACGCGAAGCGCGCGGTAAATTCAATTTGAATTTTAAACGCGACTATTTTACTGTATTTATTATTTAGTGTATATATTTTTATTTTAAATTATTCTGTGTTAGTCAATTGTCATGACATATTAAAGAAAAAAAAGTTGTGAAGTTTGGCGGGTTAATGTGTGCGAGTGAGAAGGGGGATATGGAGAGTCCGGGCGAGGAAACGGGACGGGCTTCGCACCCCGCACCGCAGCCCAACGGCTCCAATAAGATTATCGGAAGAAACGTGAATGGAACAAGTAAGCCACAATAATATTATTTTACAGTACTTTCTTTAATTATTATTAAAATTTTAATTCTACTAATTACGAGGAAGATATCCGAACTGAAACTACATTATTATATGTAGAGATATTAACTTGGGCTTTATTATTTAATGTTTCCTTTAAGTGAGTTAAAATTATGAAACTCAAAAAAGTGAGATTACAATTTTTGCATCGAACTGTAAAATTGTATTAATTTTATGGCCTAACGAACTCAAGTCCAAACAAACTTTTACCAAATATTTTTGAGTCGTCATTTTTATGAGTGGGATTTTATTAAATATTTTTATATATAAAAAAATAACTTCCAAATAGTATGTAAGTACATATTATATTTTGCCAGTAGATGTCCTGTAGTCCTGTTGCGGTTTCCCAAGAATATGTCAATTGATAATTTAAGTTTCGTAATTTCAATAAAACAGCTAAATTAAGTGTCTGTGTGGATCTGAGGTCTGATACTATTTTAATCACGTGGATTAGGTACCATAAATTATTATTATTACACGATGTTAAAAATAGGTGAATACTATGATCGGTATGTTATGTGAGCTTTTTCCTGTTAAATAAAAACAAAATGACATTTTGAAAAAACGTAAGATGCCGTGTAGGAAGTTTTTTAGAGCAAGCTGTTATCCTTTTATAAAGGAATTTAATGAATATGTATGTACGGTCGTCAGCACATCCTAAATAACTTTATGACAAACTGGAGTGTTTGTTAACGTCTTACTTTGTAAGACATTTAGGTTTTTTTCTGAATATATTATCCAGGAGGCGCGCCATATAAATATTTCCTACTAAGACCTATTCCTTAGCGATTAAAAAGAGTGGCGGAGTCTTGACAGTTCTTCTCACTTACGGTATGTAGGTACATATATATATTTTATTTGGAACCCTAATTTTTTTTTAAAGATCGCAAACAAAAAACTAATAATTTGATATGATTTCTACAACATTTTAACTGCGCATAATATTTTTTTGTACCAGTGTCGGTGTATGTTGTGAATTTAATATCTTGTCATATTAGATAGCATTTGTAAGTACACAAATAAAATTCAAAATATAATGTGAAACAGTTAAATTATTATTTTACGTCAATATGCCAAAATTCAGTCTAAGAACGCTCTCCTTATAGAAGCACCGTGCCTTTAAAATTCCGATCACCTTCCCTTAAACGCGTTACCTGATCCAACCATAAAGAACAAAATTAAACTTTTATGAACATGATACCAAGAAAATTATTAGCTTCTGGAAGGAGCTAGGCTGGCTTAAATAGCCAGCCTTGCGATTCTGTAACTCACTTTTTAAAAAGTCAGATACAGAATCGCAAGGATGGGCTTGACGCGCAACGGACCAAATGAGCGTCTAAGTGCGGAAACTGAGTCCACACTACACTCCTCCATGGACACTAAGGGTGAGATCATAGTGCGACTTAGACTTTGCTCTGACTTAACATCGGCTAAGACACAGTCGTATTTATAAGACTGTCCTCCTATGTTGGCTTAGCTTAATCATCCACGAAATGACGACTTACCAAAACTTTGACTATAAGCCTAACAAAAATAAGCCCAAAACTTTACCATCATATCTTTTTTTTTGTCGGTTTTAATAACGGTGTTGCCATTTTTATGGAGTTCCATAGATTTGGGAAAATAGAATTTGAATTCAAAGAAATTATAAATATCTTGATAAATACCTATGAAATGCATGAAATAAAATAATTACACATTATTATGGTATTTATTGTTGTTTATTTATATTATTTATGTAATTGTTCAAACCCCATTTTTGAGAAATCTTAAAAATAACTGGTGTGATTTTGTATGTCACCTGGAGCCCTGGCAATTGGATATTATAGTGACAACGAAATTCAAACTATAACCTAACCAAAACATTGGATCTTTAGTAATAAAATTATTGTATTTAAATAATTAATACATTTTCTAAAGGTTACTCGTGAATTTCTAGTTATTGCAATAATAAAATAAATGAATACATAAATAACAATAAATTAAGATATATGTGTACGTTTAGATTTTTAAATATTTGTTATTGTTAACTTTTTTAAAGGATAATAAACAAGTATTGATGAAATGAAACATCAATTGTATTTTGACATTTTCTTTTGGGGCTTAGCTTAATCTCACCGTTAAAATGTCTAAAATACGAAATATAGTTTAACCTTAGTGTAATAAGAAAGTTTTTCTTTCTAAAGAGTTAAACTGGCAAAGTGAGGTAGTTCAATTAAATTATTTTATTTGTTTAAATGGTTCTGTATCGTACGTTAAATGACAGAAAGCCTCTCAGCCTAGTTTTGGAACACAAAATTCGATAGAGACCTCTAAACTATAAGTCCAGACATTGCCAAAAGTAACGTACTGTACACAAGTAGCGACCTTTCTAGCATTAAGCGTATATGAGCGGTGTTATCACATAGTATTAGGCGAGACTGCTCGTTTACCCCCCGTTCTATAATAAAAAAAGGAAACATACAATAGTCGGTAGTTCTCTGACATTGCATCATGATATTTGACTACTCATGCATGTTTCGTAGCGATGACATTTTGACCAGGATTAATATACGCGTGCACTCACACTTACAAAATTAAGATACATATTCGAATGTTTTAACTTATTTTATATATTTTTTATTAATGAAGCCAGAATTTTAGATAAAATAATATTATCGAATAACGCAATACAAAGAAATGCTGCCATTAAAGGTACACTGCAGGGACCAAAGTTTATAAGTTTATTTGAGTTTTCTATTCATCAATTTTTTATTATTATTTAATGTAATTTAAGATTATTGTTAATACTCTATTCGTGTTATATCTATATAGGAATGAAAAGATAATCATAATACGTAGATATATTAAATTAAAAATGAAAATCATATTTTTTTATGGACCACAAAATTTGCCCAAACAAATTGTCGTACTTACATACAAACATGAAAACCGGTGCCGTCCCTACAACATTGCTTTTTATTTGACCGTATTATCTCTACATTATTTACTATCGTTAATTCAAGAAATATTATCATAGGGTCACCTCCTCCGTACACTGCATAGCTTTAAAGCTCGTAGTAACCTCACCGTACAATCACCGCGGGAAAGTAACAAGAAAACTGATTACATAGTGAACTCATCACAATCCTACAATCTTTTTGCTTCGAGTAATCGCGATGAAAAACGCATCGATTCAAAGAAACGCGGGATGGGAAGCCGTTACCGGTGTAATTTGCGTTTTTACACCACCGGGTCTTGGCTCTTTGTCTTCAACGGGCTTTTTGTTTGATATTTAATGTTGTATGCGACTGAAATGTCTTGATACTTCATACAAACCGGAAAAAATACATGTGAACTAGTGTTTTATTGTTGTATTGTTTGTTATTGGCTGTAAAACATAGGTACAAAAAGATATGGAATTTCCGCTTTTTGTAGTTTGTAAACACACGTAGGTTTGCTTCATTTGTTTTATTTTTATAATAATCAGTTAATAAACAATTATTGTACATCATAAATATCTAAAAATTAAAACCTTAATTGGAAGGTATGAAAACCTTTCTTTAAACATCAAATGCATTAAAAGTCTCAAATATCTTAAAGTATTAAAACTTTCTTTAAAGATTAAATGCATTACAAATAACAAATATCTTAAAGTATTAAAACCTTTCTTTAAACATTAAATACAATAAAAACAACACAGTATGTAGGTAATGAAGGAAAAACCGTGGAAATGAAGGAAAAACGATTCTCACATGCGGTTTCGCAAAAACTAACCATTGTGCACTGCATTCATTGTGTTTTTAAATACAATACACAATTTTCTGTACTGTCTAGAATTGTGTATGACAAGATTTTAAGTAAAGTAAAAGGGATTTGGTATACCATAGCATATACTTATTAAACTTGGTTAGTACATAGTGAACAGGAGAATATGTCATTTTCTGAATATTTACATCTACGAGCAGCTCAATTTGTGAGTTAGAACAACCTGGAACAGAAAGCTAACAGGATAAGTGCCTAGTGAGTAATAGCAACTCTTATGCTAAAGCTACTCAATGGGGTTGAGTCGCGACTGTGCTTCAATAGATTCATCAAACGCACGTACCTACTGTGGAGAAAACCATCTCAGCAAACCGTTATGACTACTCAAAAATCGATATATGTGATACAGCAAGAGTATTTTTCCATAAATAATCAGCACATAAATGTGTATTTAATGACATGAAAATATTTATGGTTTGTTATAAATAGCATTTAAACTGTCTTTTTAAATATAAGCTTTTTAGTGATCACTTCAACTAAATTAGGTTTGTGTAATTACTACTAAATTAATATATATATATTTTTTTTTTGTATTCATTAAATTAAATTTTTACTCTTTGAGACGCTAAAATGTCTTTAAAAGCACTTGTATTAAAACCTCCTTAGAACGTTCTTAATATAAATTTAACGAATTTCTTTAAACATAGAAAACTATTCAAATGCGTTTCTTTCCAAGCTGCAAACAAATTTGAATGCAAACATGCTGACCCAGAATAAAAACCAACTTTTATGCAAACATTTGAATAAAATTCAAAAGCAAAAACATATCTTGAACGTGCAGTTGATAATAACCCTGTGCTTTGCGCCGTCTGAAAAACGAAATGAAATAAAATGGCGGGCGAAAAAAGCGCGCGAAATGTAAATCGTTAGCGTGGTTCAGCATGTGTTATTCATTTGGCCTATTCAAATGCGTTCTTATATGTAATAAAATTATTTGTTATTCTATTTTACTTGCTTTTGAAGTAATTTAGGGCCTAGATCTTAAATTTAATAACTTTTTCCACTACTTTGTGACAACTTATATATATATTCGACATACACACACACATATATATTTTATGTTAAATAATATTGCAATAAATCGTACCATAAACCTAAATCGCCGTCACTGTCATTAAAGTGATAAAAGATTCCTCAACTAATTGAGGCTTGCATATTTAAAAAGAAGTTGCATTAATTGCAAAGCGCCGTTGTTGTCTTAGTCTACGTATAAAAGATCAAAATTTTTTCATATTATGTTCCAACCGAAGCTTCATCCAATAATTATTATTTAAGTATTTCAAAAGACTTTTTCCATATGAAAAGTAGAATAATGAAAATGATTTATGGTATGTATGAAAAAGCTGTTTTCCCAATAAGGATCCCTATTAAGGCTGTACACTCGTTCTTTGCAAGTTTTTTAAGCGCTGTAGACGGGCTGGAGCCGGCCGAAGATATAAAGCCCGCTGTGTGTAAGGAAAATTAAAAGAAAACATGGGTTTTTCCTTCTTTATATTTTCTCTACAAAAGAAAATTTTGTTCTATTGCTTTCAAAGAAAACAATAATCTATTAAAAACGTTAAATATAACTTCTTTATAATTTATAACTCTATTATTAACTCAGTGTATAATTAATATATACTAAAGACCATATTAGAGAATTCCATTCCAAGACACCAATTTATATAACGTATGGGTAATATTATGTTTTGTTTACGCACACATTTAAAAACAAAATACACAGACGTAATTACGAATGAGTTGTCAAAATTGCATCTTTAGTATCTTCAGTATTGTCTTATTCTTGCTTGCGAAACGTTGGTTCTGTTTCTAGATCCTAAATAAGTAATTATGAATATTGGTAAAATACTTTGCACTATGGTGTATTCAAACGAAATAAAAAAAACACGTCATAGCAGTCTACTGTTTTTATCTTTAAAAAATTTGCCGTATTTTAAAACATATTTGTGTAGGAACAAAACACTTAATACAATTCAAACTATTGTACTCGCGGGCTCCTTGAATACACTTATGCAAATAGACTCGTGGTTGGTAATCTATGGTAGGCCTGAGGCATCTGTCATATCCCATCTTACGTGTGGATGGCGCTCAATGCACGAGGACTTGGTTTTTTATACTCAATAAAGTCAAAGGAGAGTTTAATAGATAATATTTTAATAGACATTTCTATAATAAAATATTTTTTTTATTTTTACAACTACACAAATATAGCCTATGTATGAATAAAACCAGTGGCCCTAAAATCATTGGTCTCGGTCTTGTCGACTTCGATTTCTGTATCTGTTTCGTGATCATTAGTTTTAATGCACCTTCTGTGCCTGACACACGCCGTCGACATTTTGGTTCAAAGACATGCCGGTTTCTGCAAAAATCCATTGGTGCACAGTCGGCGTTCAGAGTTTTAATTTTTAAAGAGAACGAAGAAAATATTGCAAAATGTATTAAAAGGCACAATAAGAAACATGAAGAAACTGTATGAACTTTGATATAGGTACTAGAAACATGAGCAATTGTAGGATTATTAAAATCATAGGTTTCTTCGACTACGTGAGTATTGCATGACTTACTCCGCTGGCACGCATAATCTGTTTAATTTCCGAGACGAGAAATTTTTACTGCTCCTTGTTCTGTGCCACTGCTTGTAATTACTACCTTTCAGATGCAGTTCTCCTCCACAGTGGATCCCGTGGTAACTGGGCCGGCTGTGATTTTTCCAAAATTCATAGAAATAAAGACGCTTCGCTGTGTGAATTTTCTAGGAACATACATACCATTATATATTTTTTTAACTTAATGTAGCAAATGTTACAACTATTTTGTAATAGTGCTGCTTACTTATTACTAGAGGGTGAACTAGTAATACATTATATTAAGATTTTATTGAGCCAAAATACTATAAAAACGTTTTTTTTTAAAGAGAATATTTTCTTAATTTCTTCATAGGAACGAGCAAAACTAGTTACTGCTAAGGTTTTTACTTGTCCGATCCTCATACACCTTTCATTTTCTCTCACTCATAACTTTTTGTTGTGAGAAAGCTTTTACCAGGTCTGAGGAGAAACTTTAAGGATACATAGTCAACTTTTTATTTCAACTGCTTCAGTAAAATCATTAAAATTTTTGTTCGTAAACGTTCATGAAAGATTGAAAAAAACAAGTAACTTACACGGATGATTTTTTTTACTGGCGGTTCATGGTACAAATTTAATTATTTATTCGGAAACAAACTCATTGATGTTATCAAGTTTTTGAACAAATGGAGTACGGAAGAGGTTTATTTTAATTTCTTACAGTCTACCAATGACTTGATGCCTTATATAATAACCTGTATAAGGCGATAGTTAGTGTAAAATGCGCGTGCCCACGATCATTTAGGGCAGGCACCGGCGCCTTATCAGCTTTCAATCGCTGTTTTTTTATCATTATTGCGCATTCCTTGGAAATTCTTACATAGTTAAACGCACATTTTAGCTATTTACCTGTGATCAATCTAACTTGCTTGAGAAAAGAACCATGCATACAGACACTTTGATTAGTATTTGTTATATTATTTTGAATATTTTCCATTTACCCTCTACTTCCAACAAATATTTTCCTAATAAAACGTCAAAATATCAATCATATTTTTTTAAATTTAATCCTTAATCTTTCATACAGACGCTCTAGTCAGAGCGTCATTCTAAAATATTCTTGTTAACATCCTTAATAATATCGTCACACTAATATCAGAATTCAGAATCGAAAGAATTTAACTTAAAAATTCTTATTAAGACCGGACAAGCGACGTAATTGTGAAATAATAAGAATATTTTTTATTTAGTTAGAATAACGTTAACCATGTATGGAGTACAGCTATAACTTAACACAGGCTATTAAATTTTTTTCCCGCTTTAATGATTGACACGACCCAGTTCCACCCTATTAACAATCTTGCAACGTAAAAAATTCCGCACTGGTAAAAAAATTGCAGCGAAAAATTACAGATGCAAGTTTCTTTAGCGAACTGCAGAGCCTATTATAAATAATTAATGATACCATCTCTTATGCACGATAAAATGCCATTATGGTTTTCATCGGATTTGCAAAAACACCCAAAACCGCCGGTCTCTATAAAAACGATGGTCAAGTTTGTGAAAGGATGTGTACATTTGAGTTCCTTATAGAATAACTGTCAAAGATACTTTTGAAAATCGTGCTGTCTTTACTCTTTGAAATCGTATACCGTCTCTTATTAGTCAATAATTTGCAAGTAACATTGTTTCTTATCTTGATACAATTTGAGGCTAAATAAGTTACTATATAAAAGATATTTAATTAAAGAATAAGTGGTATTTACGGATTACTATCAGGGTGCTGAATAATGTAAACAGATAAGAAAGTATGTAGGCAACAGTTTACCTAAGGTAAACCTAGTAAGAAAGAATAATAAATATACTATAGCAAAGAAGAATACGTGCGAAACTTAGGCCCTAGATATAAAAATATAATAAAGAAGTTTAGATACAAAATTATTACGAGAAAGTATTACCAAAACCGAACTGAATTAAACAAAATCCTTTTTCAAAAAGCATACCACGGATCCCTGATACATAAAAGACAGCGCTTGCATTGCTGGAATTCCTCTATTTCTTACTGCTGCTTTGTCATTTCACTCCTACCATTATATTATGAAGAATTAATAACAAAAAATTTCCCGATAGAACTTATGTTTTTTATTAATATAACAACTTTAACAAACCCTAATTAAACTAACCTATTATTTTAAAATTCGGTATAATAGTACTTATAAACGTAATTTTTTCAGTAATTCACCAAATGTCTCGGCACTCGTTATTTGTAATACCTTTTATAATGTAGGTTAAATATGGCTAATTAGTGTGTCACGAAAATGGCCGAAAATCCGCAGGTGTGTCAACGGCTTTTAAGACTTCGAAACGCCTTTTTCGTCGAATAGTTTTTGCCACAATATTGTGTATGGAAAGGGCGCGAGGCACCACATAATTACGACTCTATAAATATTGTGCTCATGAAAATTCAAGTCGAGAAAAAGCTTACATTTCGCTATCAAAAGAAGCGAACGAAAGGCTGGTTGCAACTCGACGGCAAAAACTAATCTGTTAATTTCTTATACCTTAGGGTGTTGTCGACCGGACAAAGTTTTATAAGCAATGTTTATAATTTTCGTAGAATTTGTTATTGAAGCAATCCGATTCGATTATTTTGTGTTTTTCCATTGTTCTATTTTTCTGATCCATCGCTTTCTATGACGAAATAGTTTTATAAGCCTCACCTTTAGGTTACACCAGATTTGAGGTGTATATCGAAAATCCAACAAAATAATCAATATTTATATACTTACATCTATCGCGGGTAATAAAGTCCCAAGTTGACCCACACCTTAGCAATGAGACAATTGAATAAATCTTATTACTAAATGCGAATAAAAAATTTAACCCTTCCGCGACCACGGTGATTTGAAGGAACGGACAAGTCCGATCTAATCTCGGCAGCTGCTTGGCAGATGTTTCACAATTTTGACGGACAATCATACTGACAGACCCACATTTTATAACCACACAAAATTATACCCTATTACAAGTATAAAACGCGTTTATTTTAATATACTCTCAATTATGTTAACAATTCTTTGTGGGTGAAAAGCTTTACAAACGTGGGCCTTATTCAGATCAGTTAAGACTCTTTTGACCTTATCAATGGTAAGGTCAAAGACCTTTGATACAGATATTCCTATTGATGTTTACTTTTTTGACAGGTGTTGACAATTGATTTTTGACTTATTGATTAGTCTTCGTGATACAATTCTTTTAAATTACCTCATTTGTCACATATTCATGAATATCTTTATGTTCCAGCATGAAAGAAAAACCTGAATATTCATTATATAAAACTTAATTTTTAAAAGATAATGGAAAGTTTTATTAATGGCTCTAATACTTCCTTGAAGGGTTTAACTTTCAATTTCTTTACTAATTAATTAACGATCTAACCACATGTTTTGACTATATTTTTCACGCTTTCTCTAAGAATACGCATACATTAGTCAAGTTAACCCTTTGCCACCTGTGACTGTAAAAAAGCGTCAGTTGTCGGCTTTCCCGCTCTTTCTGACATTAAGGACCATAGAGATTTGTTTTATTTCTTTTTAATTGTCAATTTGAGTTGTGGGTGAGGATGTATTTTTTTGAGATCTACAATTTACCGAATCGGAAATAACATGTGTCATTCGAATTCATTTGTCATTAAAATAATTTCATTGCGCTTCTACATAATTTGATTTTGATTGATTTTATTGCAGTTAAAAAGATACTTTATCTTCAAATAAAATTAGTGGGTTTTTGAAAAAACAAACGGTAAAATTACGCTGCTATGTTTAAATTTGTTTCCTGTTTTTATTTATCTAAATAATATCTAACAATAAAGAGTGACGCAATTCGAAATATTTTTATTTTTTTATACGCAAATAATTGAAGAAGCAATATATGGTCTGTATTTTTTTGGGTCACATACAGCCTACAGGGTTCAAACGCACAACCTACCTTAAACTCTAAGCAAAATTTCACAATCTTTACGCTGTAAAATATCTGGAATATCTTTTCTAAGTAAACAATTTATTTAAAAATACAGTGAAATATTTAAAGCTATTTAACACAGCAATTCTTTAATTTTAAAGACTCATATTTTGTCTTAATGCAACTCTATAGCAGTAAAATGATCATGTACATATTGCGGCACCAGTCGTAAGTATTAAAAAACCTCGTGAGAACGCAAGCGTTTGTATTATTTGTCTGTTTTTATCCAACACCTGTAGCCGAGGGAGGCAGAAGGAAAAAACTTAATTAACAATAGCAACTACTAGCGTTCTCTACATCTGCGGTAATTATCATCGATAAAAACAAATATGTAGTATATATAAATAAATTGTCAGTCTTTTATTTTAGATAAAAATATTTAATCAAATGAAAAGATGTTAACCATAGTCAATAAGACACGCCTAAGAAAAATATTATTTCTAGATGAAGAAAATAATCGTTTGTTAATATTTTATTTTGCAACTTCTTTGTATTGTTCGATCATAAATTGTACCACCTTTACTTTGATATCAGATAATTCCGTTTCATTGAAGATCAGGCCTTTTATTATTCATTCCCAAGCAATAACTCTTTTTATGAAGACAACTGTCCACTCGCGACCCCAATTTTATGTTTTTTATTAGACCTCCATAGAGTCCTCTTTTTGTCTATAGACTCTTTGGTCATGTTTGATGTTCTCACGGAAGAGGTTGAATACAGATTGAATGGACGCAAAGAAAAAATACGGAAGGGTTGTCAGTATCAAAATTATTAGTTTGTTTTAACCGTAAGGTGCTCTGTGTGGGAATAAATGACCCCATATTTAACTTCCGGGAAGATGGTAAAATGTTCTTAATGAGAGGATGTGGACAGATAAAAAATTACTGGACCATGCATCTGTTGATATACTTATTGTGGCATTCTCTGTAAGTTAAAAGAAAACAATCATTATACAAAAACACAACTGGAATTTAAACAGGTTAAGTAATGAGTGACATTTTGATAAACTTATGAAAATAATTGATATAATTACAATTTAAAAGCTTTAATTTTGTCAGGATTTTTCACTAATGTATTATTTATTGTATTAAAGAGATTTTTAAAACTTCAGCGTATCAGAAGTTTTTTTCAAGTCGTTATGTCGTCGGGAAATAAATTTCAATACATACTAAGTTAAACCGTACAATGTACATTTAATGGGATACTTGGAGTACCGTCATAGTTTTTAGTAACAGTCATAGTGTTGTACAATTAATGTAGTAAACTCAATAACAAGATCCTACGTAAAACAAACCTACATATAATACCCAAAAAACGCACTTTCTTCTCACAACGCTTTTTATCCTTTAGAGGCCCTTTCATCTTTGACCACTTTCTTAAAAACAATCTTAACCATCTTCTCAACCTGTCTTATGCTGAAACGTAAAGTATTCTTATTGTACAACAGTTTAAGCATACAATTCTAAGTGTATCTAGAAATTATTATGTCAAGTAACGTAAATATGTCAAATGGCTATGACTTCCAGGCCACAGGAAAACCTACTGTGTGGGCTAGTGCACTTTTTTTTCTTCTCTTCTATATGTGGACTGTAAATTGTATTACGTGGAATGTAACTGAACTAAGTGTCGGTAAGTAAACATATTGGGAGCCAAGTGTCCGAAGGGTGCAACCCTTTGACTGACAGATGCCGCGTACGGTCTAGGGTTGAGATCGTAATAGATTTAGATATTTTAAAATAGAAACATGCAGCAAAACTTTTCACTAACATTTACTAGATGCGTACGTAGAAGTCGTGGATCTAATAATATAAGAAAACACGAACTGGGTTTGAAGACGAGAAAGACAATTGTATAAATGAGTGTGCTTTCAAAATCGGTGATTTTTTTTATAGAACAGGAGGCAAACCGGTCCCGAGTGCGTTATCGGCCTTTAAGGAATTGATTTTCCATTTAGATTATCAGTTTAAAACATTGTATAATAATAGATGCTTTAATTTGCAACATTTACAATTATCGAACTTAAGAGACATTTTATTAGTAATACTACTCATTTTTGTTAAAGTGAACTATTAATACGTATATATTTTTTTTAAACTTTAAGTCTTCCAAGTGACAACCCTATTCGCCTTCTGAGGGTGGTCAAAATTACCTCTCCCCGCATTTTTTCAATTAAAAAACGTGAGGTGCTAACGACGGTGCCCGAAGCTCTCGAAGGATAGCAATTAGACAATTTTTCATTTAATGGAAACATGTGTAAAGGGTCTAAATGGCGCTTCGGGGTATGTTTATGGCTTTTAGTGTCGTTTTGAGATAAGCGAACTTGAAAATACTCCATTATTCCATGTATAAAATTATTTGTGATAATTGTGGTGTATATTATTGATGTAATAATTAAAGAGTAGTCGAAATATATAATAGCCATATATTCGTTATGAGACTTGTACAAGTAAAAAGAAAATCATCGGTTGGCGTTAAATAAAATACCTTGGCAACCCTACGTTTTTGTGTGTCAGGGGAGCAAGTAAAAGAGTAGATTGAGTGACTTTTTGCTGACCCCTTTTAGGGTTACCATGTACTTGTGTAACTTTGTCTAGTAAAAACTCTTAGGATGTTTGGACAGTAACCAATTTTTCTTTAGAAACAATGTCTAAGGTATTAATTGTTTCTGTCAATCTTTTTTAAAAGTTTATGTTTATATCTTGCTTTGAATTAGGTCTATAATTACAACTTCAATATCAAAATTCAAAAACACATGTCCGTCAAACTAATTTCTTTATTATATTTGATTAACCCTTCGCTCTGTAATTACAAAACAGATGCAACACTGATTAATTATTACAAAAAGTGTTGCCACCTGCCGAATATCACTTTCGATCGCTAGGAAAAAATATAGGAGCCGGTGCTTTTTGTGGGTCAATTTGGTATGTAAATCGTCTAGTCATTCTGTGATTTCCGTTTTATAAGAAACAAAGGATTTTTTGTTAATGATAGCAGATGAGTATATCACTAGCCCTTTCTAACATCATAGTACTTATTACTGAGATAATTAAAAAAAAAGGGTCCGTGTACTTATGTACGCGCGTAAGAAGTTATACTTCTTTGGCAATATTAAAAATAGTTTGGCTTTGTTCCACCTCCAGTTTTTGATGTTTCACAGCGATAAGATGAAAACTCTTTTTTTGTATTCAATTTAGTGCAGTTACACTGATTCATCAATTGTTTTTTGTCTCTTTTCCTTATATTTGCTAGATAAAATCAGAAAAATTACATGTTTTGATTAAACAATGTGGTTAATTTTTTAATCAAAACATTACTCGATAATAATAATAATACATACGGATAGTTAACCTCAATTGTATTGAACCACTTAGGAAGGTTGATGAGCACAGTTTTTTCACAAATATTAATTAGTATTGGTTTAAATATTCAATTTAAATCACTTCTGATTATAATTCAAAAAGCATCGCTAAATTTCTTTGAAAAAATAATTAAAACTCCTTTATTTGTTTAAAAGGTAAATGACAAATGTCATTATGGTCATTCAAAATTGTTGGCATACGAACTTCACGCATATTATATTTCTTTTTACTTGTAGATTGTCTTATTCCTATCTCGCTCGCGCACGCTATAATCACACTCCTAATTTTGTGTCACGGGTGCGCGCGCATTGTAAAATTTCACTCTCATAAATTTTTCATAACGCGCCTAAAGAAGTATAACTTCAAAAACAAATCATGGGCGCTACAATATTTTTAGGTCTGCACCTCAGATATCTGTTTCATGATAATTGGTCATCAGTGTGATCAGCCTCCTGTGCCTGACACACGCCATCGACTTTTGGTCTTAGGTAAGCCGGTTTCCTCACGATGTTTTCCTTCATCGTTCGAGCGAATGTTAGATGCGCATATAGAACGAAAGTCCATTCGTGCAATTCTGGGGATCCTAGGGACCTAGGATCTCAGGGATGAGAGTCGCACGCTGAAGACTAGGCCAACACTGCTCTATTATTGCGATGACTAATATGTAATAATAATCCAGTAGGCTTACATCCCTTTAAAGCTTCGGTTTTAGGTCTTCTTTTTCATTGAAGACAAGTCGAGTTTTGGGTCTAAAACATGATAGTTTCCATACGAGGTTTTCCTAAATAGTTGGAAGTGTGGATTGCGCCTATTGCTAAATGAAACACACGACTTCAGGGTTCTGTATTTAAACCCTCGGCTTATACTGCTTATTTGACATTCTTTAGAAGTTCAGTCAGAAGAAAGCTCTGTCCTATAGAACGTTAACAAAGCTTTTGTTTATAACCTATAAATACTGGAGACACAATCTTTTATAAATTCTTATTCAAACCCTATTATTTTAAATCCGCGAACACAGCGTCTTCGCACGACAGTTAACCCTTCTTCTCACTCGTTAAACCTGTAAGTATTAATATTCATAAACCATATTACGCATATCAATCACCGCAAGTGTTAATCACCTAATCAGATGCATGCACACATCCGCTATCTTATTCTAAACGTCACCCGTTCACTGTCAGTGTCATTAGCGGTTTTTTTTCTCTTTCAATAACGTTTTTTTGTTTATCTGAGATATTATGAATGAGGTTTTATAGAAGCATAGACAAGGGGCGTTGGGTAAGCAGGAAGACGGGGCCTAATTACTTTCGTATTTGAATTAGCTGTATTTCACACGATGCAGATGTAATAAGATGCGGTAATGAGATGACGATAATGTTATTACACAATAAGAATAAGATCTACTTTTAAAAAGTCATTTGTCTTTGGGCAGGTGAAGACAAGTCTAAATACTAATTTACAACTAAATAGTCTCTATATTATCTAGTCTACACGAATGAATATGCTTACAACTTGGTACGAAGTATTTGTTGTGAGTAGGTATGTCAGACGTTGGAGTAGAAAACAAAAGCAAGTAGACACATAAAAAAAATAAATCCTTTTTTAATAAAGAATATTACCGATTCCAAAATGATCAAAAAATACTGTTTTCGTATTGAGCCTCGTATTTGTAAAATAATGAAATGTATAAAATGTTAATTAGTTTCTATTTATATAATAGCAACCCCCGCGAACATCATTTCGCTGTAATATGATTGGCAGCTATATTTACCAACGTAAGTTAATATTTAATAAAATCCCAGAGGCTCTTTTATTTTTGCCCTATCTTTGCTTTTATTAAAGATAAGCTGTGTAAAAATATTACTATAAAGGCTATTACTAGGCTTACTATAAAGTTAACGATTATCTAGTAGCTAGGGACTGGTAAATAATTTGCGATATTTGTTTTAAAATGTGGTTTGCCATAGTCATTTTGTATGATGATTTGCTATTTTAAGAGAGTACCGAGAGTTTTTTACGCCGGATTTTGTCTTGGCCTCTGTCTTCCTTGCCGATGACTAGGGATGTCTACCGATTCAAATTTAATGACGTGGAATAAGTGATACCCCTGTATCTTATGTTCCATAATAAACATATTTTATTTTATTTTTTATATTTTCATGGAACATTATGTTAAATTAAGTTTATTTAAATATCACAAAAAAACTAAAATGTTGACTATAGCTAATTTCAGGGTGTCGGTTTTTTGTGACGTTTTGCGCGTGCATCGTAAAAATTTACTGTCATAATTTTTCCCTAACGCGCCAAAAGAAGTATAACTTCAAAAATGTATTCTAATTGGTTCAGCCATCTTCGAGCTTTCCGCTTAGCAACATATTCTGCGATTAATTTTTATTTATATAGATTTAAGCTATTATGATCCATGAGCCCTATTATTTTGACGTTGGTGACCAGTTATATTTCGTTACACAATTTTTGTTCTTCCGAATGTTTACGAAGGCAAGTTTTATGTAGTGAGATTGGTGACAAACATGGACATGCAAAAATTACACGTCATATTGATAACCTCCTATCAAAAGTCAATCGAAAGGTCAAGCTTCGTAAATAATGTAAATTCGCAACCGTTAAAGAAGTTTTATTTAAACATACCTAAATTAGAAGCTTATTGTATGGTACTATTATGTATTGTAAGAATTCAAATAAATATATGTATCGAATGAAATAAATAATTGTATTTCAGCGAGAACCACTCACTCACATTGAAGCCTAGTTAATCAAATATGAAATAACAATAAATACAATCCGTTAAAAAGCTTTTTTGAGGAATAAAATGTCAATTTCCGTTTATAAATTATTTTCTGTATGTTTAAATGCTTAGTTGACAATGTGATAAAGCTTTTATTAACTTAAAAAATACCATTTATTTTTAAACAATTGAATATTAAATTGTTAACAAATGAAGGAGTACAACACCGACTGGATCTTTAGAATCGAACGTAATTTTTCGAAGTATGAAAATTTAGGTAGTTAATTCGGATTTGAATACTTAGAGGGATTATCATAAGTATGGTTAAGCTAAGTAACTAGGAACTTAGGGTTACATTTAAATATAGTAAACCATCAATGTCGCTTCAATATGCATTGTAATATTTTTAATTTGGTCAAATGTAAAACTTGTTTACATTATACGCGTAATTTATTATTTTAATCTGTTATTAGGCTTTGTTTCTCATTACCTACATACAATTCTTATCTTCCAAGTCATCGTAGTGCCATCAGCTGCTATAATTTATAACCAGAGTAATAAAAATATTATGAGTTTTAAAACATAGAAAAAACTTTATTTCCATACAAGAAACATCTTGAAGATAATCAAATGTTTTTGCCAACAAAAAATCTAAGACACCGTGAGACGTGCATAAAATTAACTTTTTTATTTTAAATTAATACAAAACCAAACTCGGAAGGACTACGTGAACAATTTTATAAGTTAAAATAAAAAAAAAGACAATGGAGTTGCCATGTGGTCGCTTCACACCCCTTCATCTAGTTAAAATATAATTTGCATAGTAGATGCTAGTGGCGATTTTTTTTGCAAAAAGATTATGCAAATGTGTTTTTTGGACATCGCGGCGTAGTGAGAACTCTTTTTTTGTGTCTGTGAACACTTTCTTTTAGTGAAGCAAAAAAGTCAAGATTTTTTTAAAGCATTTTTTGTTTGTGAGATATTTTTAGGTTCACATACTTATATGGTTGCATATGACTTGTATTTTAATGTAATGTTATAGAATTAATGATAGTTGTTATTCTAATTAGTCGCTTCTTTTCAAATTGTTATTTTGAAAATATTTTTTTTAATAATAAATAATAAAAACTTTATTAATGACAAAAAGGTTGTGACAAAATTCATCTATGCTAGATAGAATTTGAATACTTAGTTTTTAGTGGATTTTTAACGTGTACATTTAATAGGTACCTATTTGAATTATCTATAATTAATCTGTGTGCTATACATATTTATCTAGAACTATTGTTCTGAACCTAGTTTATACTATATAATTAGAACACATAATATAGTTAACACAAACGTATAAAAACTTAACCACTAAATCGAAATTATATATTTACACCAAGTATATATTTTTTGTATAATTTTTTTACCTGCCTCGACACACCCCACATTTTTTCATACGACAAAAACCAATAGTGTTCGAGGGTTATTCATTTGGGGTGGCAACATTTTTTGTCGCTTGTCTATGATCAATATTTTTCCATCGCATTGGCGGGAAGCAAACCCGTTTCAACAAAAGGGATCTTATATATTCTTATTCATCTATTTTTTCGTTTAACGGTTGGAGCGATTCTTTTCGGTTATTACGAGGGTTGGTACAAAGGGTTGTTTTTTGTTGCACGCGATTTGAGCCAGAACGAAAATTATTATTTGCACGCATACGTCTGGGCATAGTCGGCTTATCGATTTTAATATAGCTGTCAATTTACAAGATGTTTAAGTAAATTAGGATGTAAAAATTCTGCGGCTACATTTAGCAACCACCATTTGATTCATAGACATATAATCATAAATTTGTAATAATCGACAAATCTCGCACTTCTGTTCAAAAATAGTTTAGAACATTTTAGAAGTTATAGAAATAATATTAATTATTTTTTTAAGTCGACAGTTTTTTAATTGTATAATTAAAAACCCCAATCTAATTCCAAAATTAAACATAGTTTTTTTTATTAAATCTTTCCTTGTTTTGTGTAACTAGTTTCCGTTCCTTTAATACTAATTATTTTTGGCGTTCTATTTATTATCAATAATAACTAAAAAGTAACACATGTGTCACAATTGACTAATTATTTAATTAATAAAAGGATATAGAATCAATCTTATTATTGTATAACAACTGACAACATTTGTTTTTTATATTATGGTATTTTTTTTACAACATTTGTTTCTCTTTTCCAGTGGTTGTGACATCAGCTCCATCTAACGAAGCAGAGTTGCAGTTGTATCGGGTGATGCAACGAGCAAGTCTCCTTGCATACTATGACACCTTATTGGAGATGGGTTAGTATCTGTGAAATATATTTATGGTAAAGCTCAAATATACACGCTGGAATTGCAAACTTATTTATTTCTTGTAATTGAATTCACAAAATACCTACATTATTCTTACAGTACTAAGCCAATACGATAATGGCGAAATTAAAAATAAAATATATATATAATATTAAATACAAAAGATAAAGACTATCGCTACTTAGTCAGATACAAAGATGTTGATAGTGTCGGGACTTTTTCATTTCATATCTCAATCAGCATAAAATCAGCACACTTCTTAAGAATTTTTATGAAATATTATTGTTTTAAGTTCATTTCTTCCTTAATAAGGCAATTTCATGAGGTTAATAACGACATGGCATTATATTACATATGCATACCTATTACATATACATACATATTTAAAATTTAAAAACTAGTATAATACAATAATTTATTAGGAACTTATATATTCTAATAAATCTATTTATTTAATTTATTAAGATTCAGCTTAAATCTGGGGATATATCGCAATTTTTCTTAATAATATGTTTATAAAGATAATTTCGCTACCTACTTCTAGACTAAATTAAAGTTATGTGTGAATCACGCGAAAATAAAACACAAGCGTAGGAACATCGAAAAAAATTGCTTCTCATCATCTTCGAAGAAAGAAATCAAAAAATATAATTCCATACAAAAAACTGCGCAGGCAACTCATGCAAATTTATTTTTTCCTTTCTATAATGCTGGCAATTACTGATTTAAGGAAGGGTTCGGCCGGCGGTCCTGCGTCTTTTGTTTTTTTTATTCGAAAAATGGTCACGTAAGAATTAGCATATTTATCCAAATTAAAATAGTGTTTTTACAATACCGACGAAACGAACTTGCAGCGTTACATATTTTGCATATTAATGTCGTTAAGGAGATTAGAAAAACTTAAGATTGGGGATGACCTTTTATCTCTTGAATTGAATGTATTTTTTATTGTGCTAGTTCTCACATGTGTTAATTTTTTGTAGCTTCATAAGAAAAATTAAGAACAATAACCATGTTTGGATTAGACATTGCAACAATATTTTAATATTATAATATTAAATATTATCTATTGTACATAATTGTAGTTCAAACATTAAATCTAAATATTTATATATTTAGAGTTTTAATACAGATTCTTGTACGGCTACAATTATGTACATTATTTAAATCACTTGACGCATTGAGTCGTTGGGAAGTCTTTGTATGAAATATGGGTACGCGAATAAATCCAAGACTGTAAGTCCCAAAATAATTAAATTATTCTTTCGCTTACAAAAAGGTATTATATTTCAGGTGGAGATGACGTACAGCAACTCTGCGACGCTGGTGAGGAAGAATTCCTCGAAATCATGGCGCTGGTTGGAATGGCCTCAAAACCGCTTCACGTTAGACGCCTACAAAAAGCCCTCCAAGAATGGGTGAACAACCCTGCCCTCTTCCAAATACCAATCGTTCCAAATATTTGTCCCACCGAAAATCCTTTTATCCAATGCAACCAAAGACTACTAAATATACCATCTATGCCAAATCTACCCCGCACTGTGGCCTCACCAGATAACAACAGGCCAATGTATAGTCCGTCCCCTGGTGCCCCCGAAAACAGCTGTGGTTCCACCGCTTCAGCCCCAAACGCAAGTCCTGTTCACAGCCAAACCAATACATTTACCAAAATCGTCCTTCCTTCCTCTCCAGTAGCCCCTAACACGAGATCCTTCTCTCCCCAAAGCAATCCTCCAGCTTCCAGCTCCAGTCCAGGATCTGGAACTTCACCCCTTTTAACACCAGTTCTTCTAGATGTTCATGTACATAAATTGGCAACCGCCGCAGACAAACTGAGCAAGCATTTGCCACAGTTGGAACCAAAGCCGCAGAATACTAAAAAGAAAATGTGTAAAGATCTGGAGCTGGTTATGATGATGCCAGAGTCAGATCCAAGGAGGATGGAGGAGATACGAAAGTATGCGGCGATATATGGCCGATTCGATTGTAAGAGGAAGCCGGAGAAACCGTTGACATTACACGAGGTAATTATCAATTAAATAATTTATAATAGTTTAAGTTAAGTTTCATGACATTTAAATATTATGACATTTGATAGAGCTAATATATTATCGTGTCTTAGTTTGTTGCTTAAAGTGATAACCAGAAGTTTATGATTTCTATTCCCATGACAAAACAAAAGGTGATGTTTCTAAGACAAATTTTTTTTTAAATTACAGATGTAGATAATAGTCAACCTCACTTAGATTAATTGTAGCATTATGGTTTGAGTTCGACATTTAAAAATGTTTGTTTCATTGAAGCCTCTATTGATTCTAATGGCATCTCCTAGGTAATGGTAAACGAAGCGGCTGCTCAAATGTGCCGATGTGTTCCTGCCTTGCTCACGCGCAGAGATGAGCTGTTCCCACTAGCAAGACAGCTTGTCAGAAGGGCTGGATTGCACTATTCAAAGCATGGGTAAATGTTTTTTTAATAATACATTTTTTTTGGGTCCGTATTATTTTTTATACAGTAATTTATGTTTGAATTTCTAAATTATCAATATTTCAAAAATTTACTATTTTCTTCCAATGTTAAATCATTTTTTTCTATAAAAAATCATGATCTAATTAAGAAAAACATTCTTATTCGATTATTACGTAATAAATCTGCAAAATTTAACCATTGTTTATTAAACGCAATCAATCTTTTGTCTTTGTCACTCTCATGTCAAATCTTGATAAGACAAGACAAAATAATGTTAGTAATGTTCACTACAGTTTTATTATTAGTGATAACTGACATTGAGCGGGTACCGCGTCACAGTTAACATTACCTCCGTAAATTTATTTAAATTAAAAATAGAACTAGTGTGTAAAAGAGGTTAAAACACGGGAACTATGACATTTTAAGCAACAGTTTTCACGTAATAAGTTGTGAACAATCAATATAGTGTATTAAACAGTGATTCGTTAGTCGTATCGAACAATTTGTTATCCGCCATACCGCGATGGACATTTCCGTTTGGTTGTGGTTAAACATCAGAGTAATTGTTGCAAAAACTGACATAAAATAGTGAAGTGACTTTTAAAAGTGTCTTGTGCTAATCAAGCACTTTAAAATAAAACCTAAACACTGTTTTGGACAAATCGTAATTGTATTATATACGATTTATTCGCAAGTCAAGTAATGAATTGGTTAGCACTTGTAACAAGTTGTTAGGAACACCATACACATTCGTTTGTGGATCAAATCCTGGCGCACATACCTACGAAACGAATATTTTTTTTTTTTTTTTTTAATTTTATAATATTCCAAGATGGATTGTGGTAAATGCCTAAAAATGCCTCTGATACTGAATTGATTAAATGCACATCTTCTCACGGTGTTGCATTTTTCTGCGGATCTATCTGAAGCTGATTTTAAAAAAATTCTACCGATAATAGGAAAAAGTGGAAGTGTGGGAGAGCAAAGATCTACTTATCGTTCGGAAAACAAGTTTAGCATCATATTAAACGTCGATACTGAAATGCTGACAAAATATATGGATACTAAACTCGCAGATCTGAGGCAGCAATGGCGGGACGACCTCAACGTGCAATTTTCGAAGTGACGCGGAAATTTAGGATGAATAATCTCTTGAAGCTCGTATGAGTACCTGGGAGGGCAGACTGTCGCAAGTGGAAGATCAAACGGCTAACAATGAATCTTTGCCAAACAATTTTATCGACAAGCATCTTTCTAATGAAAATCTGATCAATGAGGTTCGAGATCGCAATCAAAGGGAGAAAAACCTCATTATTGCAGGTATACTGAACAATAGCGATCAACGAGAGGAAGGACCGTTAAAGGATGAAGATAAGATAATACAACTGATTTCCACCATAAACCCCAGTCTACCAAAACCCCTTAAGGTCTTTCGTATAGGAAAATTTAATCCAGGCAAAAACCGTAGAATCAAATTTGTTACGAAACAAATACTACGGCTAAATACTTATTACGTAACAAGTCTAAATTTCCAGAAGCCATTAAAATTTATTCAGACTTAACTCCACTCAGCAAAAATATTTGCAAAATTTAAAAAATGAACTAGTGCGACGTCAGGCTGCGGGAGATACTGACATCACTATTAAATACAGATCTGGAATACCCACTATTACCAAAATGTCTCCAAAAACTCGAAGTAACAAATACAACCAAACGCCTCAACACAGATACAAATACCTATGAAGTTTTGCAAAACCATAATCAGCTACAACCACACAAGTCACGCTTATCGTTTTATACCTTAATGCTAGGAGTATCCGAGCAAAAGGCAAATTTAATGAACTCAAATGCATTTTAAAAACAATTTCTAAAACTGTTCATATCGTACTCATTACAGAAACATGGATCATAATGAAACTCAGGCCCAAGAGATGAGTCTACCAAACTATACTCATTATTTCAATTATAGATCGGATTTTAGAGGTGTGGAGTCTCAACTTATGTCCATAACAGTATTAGACATAGTTTGTCGGAGTCAACATATAGATGGCAACAACTACCTATGGGTCAAATTAGACAGATATGCCACGAAATTGACTTGTGTATAATCCTGGAGATACAAACTTCTCAAAGTTTTTGGAAGAACTTCGCTTGCAACTAAGAGAAAGAAAGAGGGCTTAGTCTTTGGGGATTTTAATATAGATCTAGTGAAAAAGAATGAAAAACAAACTAAGCGGTTATGGATTAAGACAGGCTGGATATAACATCATAAATAAAATTAGGAAAAATATTGTACAGTACTCGAAAACAGTAAATCAATAATCGACCACGTGTGCTCAAATTTAAGAAGTGACCGTTTTCATATGGCATTTATTGAGACAGGAATGTCCGACCATAGGCAACTTTATATCGAGTTAAAAATCCAAGGCCCCGCAGTTAATATACTCTGAATATGAAGCCATTGACTATGCTAAATTTAACAAACTATTTACGACCTACAATTTAGATGTAGCAACACTTGATTATTCTTTACTAGAAGATACGATTAAGGACTGTGTAAGGAAATGCAAACAAGTAAAGAAAAGAACTTAATCCACCTCAGAAAGATTGATAAGTGGAGAAGTATTAGTGCAATTCACTTTAGAAACCAATTATGGGCTGAACTGAAAAAGATCCTACAAATATATTGTTCAAGCACAATATACTACTAAAGAGATACGGTCAAAAGGAAAATAAGGGAAACTAAAGATAATTACTTCTCCAAGAATTTATTAAACACGCTAAAAACCCTAAAATGTGGAGTCTAATAAATAAATTGGCTAGTAACAAGCTAAATAAAGATTGCACACCTTCCAAACTTATTAAGACACTAAAGAGTTAACTCAAACAACCGATATTTGTGCTGCTTTTTAATACATACTTTTCTACCATAGGGCTAAAACTAGCCAATGAAATACCAACACAATTTCACATTAATTTTACACTAGACTTCCTCAAAGTCTTAACTCTGAACTATCTAACTTTAATCCATGCACAACACTTGAAATCACTAATATAATAAAAACACTAAACACGAATTGTAGTAGTGGAATAGATGGATCAATACTAAAACAATAAAATGCGTAGTTGATCATATTTCTGAATATCTCTCGTCTGTTTAATAAGCTGCGATAATGGTGAATTTCCGGATTCTCTTAAAAGGCAGAGTTGCTCTATCCATAAATCTGGCCCCAAAACCGAACCCGGCAATTACAGACCAATATCTATTCTACCTACAATATCAAAATATTAGAAAAGATTATTTACTCACGACTTGACACTTACTTGCAAACTAACAATTTCATTTTTAAACGCCAATATGGTTTTAGATCAAAAGCAGCATTTATCAGCCACAACCGATCTCGTTAGCGACATAAAACAAAATATTGACTCTAAGAAATGGTGCTGGGTTTATTGACTGAAAAAGCGTTTGACACCGTAAGCCACAACTTATTGCTTAAAAATAGAATGCATAGGAATAAAAGATCGGCACTAAAATTATTCAAGTCATATCTATCAAACAGAACCCAGATAGTAAAAATAGGTAATGCTCAAAGTTCAGAAATACCAATAACATGCGGCGTCCCACAAGGATCTATATTAGGTCCATTGTTATTTTTAATATATATTAACAACATTCACGAACTCAGTTTACACGGCCGAATCACTCTCTATGCTGATGACACCTGCTTATTTTACTTTGGTTCAAATATAGACTATGGTTGCTCAAGCTCAATCAGACCTAAATGTTCTATCTTCTTGGTTTCAACAAAATCTACTAACAATTAATATTTCAAAAACATCTTATGTAATATTCAAGGCAACAAATAAACTCATTCCTATCTTTCAACCGCTAAAGTTCAAGACGTTGAAATCAATAACAAAAAAATGGGAGAAATATCTGGGTCTTAGAATGGATACAAATTTAAAATGGAACTTTCATATATCACACATAATTACCAAACTAAAATCACTTATAGGCAGATTTTGGTCAATATCTAAATATTCCGCAATGTACTCATTTGATCTATAATTGTTTAGTCAAGCCACATTTCATATACCTAATTGAAATATGGGGTACAGCATGCAAAAACAAAATTTCTACAATACAAACACTACAAAAATAAATTAATAAAAGCACTATTCAGATACAATTTTTTAACACCTACTAATAAAATCTACAAGAAACTAAAATTATGACGATTAAACAACTATATGTTTATAGACGTATCCTTATTAAAAAAATTTAAATAACTCTCTACATAGTACTTATCATTTAATAAAATCAAATACATTCCACTACACGCAATACTCGTCGAGCGAGTTTGCTTTATCTTGCCAAAGCCGCGCACAAATTATTTAAAGAGATCTATTAGGTATGAGGGTGTGCAATTGTTTAATCGGTTGCCGCTAAGCTTCGTAACATAGTGATTGATCAGTTCAAAAGGGCATTAAAGACACACATCAGAATGGGCCCATTAGACTAGAATTGGGCTAGTGATGGCGACGTGTACTCGTTGTAATATATTAATATTAATTTCTCATGTAATAAATTTTTTGTAATGATAAATAAAGTTCTTTAAACATTAAACATTATAACTGATAAGTTTTATCAAAATTAATGAAAGTGAATTAAATTTAATATTCTCTTACAGCCTTCCGCCCACTCCAGCAGAAGATAGAGAAAGAGATGAAGAGGAGACTCCGAGCAAACGGCCGCGACAGGTCTCTCACGTCGACCTCACTGCGCACGACTAACACGGCTTTGTAGCTCTAGTCTAACATTTTAAAACTCCAACTAATACAGCTTGGCAATCTCTATTTTTCTTTCTTAGATTTTTCTAGAATAGTGCCGATTATGACAATAATTACTTACTTTATTTTAGCTTAATTTTCGTGAGACGGATGCGGAAATGTGTCTGACCCATGCTTCTACGAGTTTCTATTTTTAAAAAGATTCTATTAACATAGACAAAACGAAAAAAAATGCCCATAGCGAAGAATCAACTTGGCGCCTTTTTAGCAGATATTTTTTCATTTGACATAAATCGAATTTGAATTTTTTTAAGTTCAAATAATATTTTCTATTTACCATCCGTTATTAATTACGATAAAAATCTCGGTTCTAAGTAAACGTTTGCTGCATCTATTCCTTATTTCTAACTAAGAAACGCCCTACAATTCAAGTGTTCATATAATGTTTGATAATTGAATGTTTTATTCGAGTAAATAAAAAAAGAATTCTTAGAACAAACAATATAAACCGGAACAAAAGGGTTATTAGATCCAACATTGATACATTTTATCTTCAATATTTTTTTTCGTAATGCATTAACCGTTGGTAAGCATGAGTTATATCGTTATCGCCTCGATTCACGTCACGTTTACTTTTAATTTTGCAACTAATCCGGTACTGGTTATTAGCTGGTAAGTAGAAAACTCATTTGCTTCTAATTAATTTTCGCAAGCTTTTCATAATAGAACTTTTTCTGATCTAAATTTAATCTAAACCTAACCTCACTATTTTGTAAAAACATTTCTATTTTTCGTCTTCATTTGCTTATAGTACTTAGAAAACAGCCCTTTTATTTTAGACACACATTTTTATCAATTCTTGCCTTAGCACGAACTTCACGACAATGCCTATAGTTTCATATCATCAATACAATAACTTAAGTAGTTTACTATTACGATAGCTATTCTATATTTCGTATCCTTCGTGCTTAGGCTTTATAGACGAACTAAATTAAAATTAGTCAAATTTAATACAAAGAAATTATTAGACACTCTTTAACAAAATCTCGAAATCATCTGAGCCTATATGTACTAATTTACCAATTTTACATTACCGCACGCTTGGATACGTTAGATTTTTAGAATTATCAAGTCTAATTCTAGAAATGGGAATAATCGCCAGTTACATGGTCACGTGACCGACCAATGGATCCAGCGCATTGCAATGATCACGTGTCTAACCGTGCGGTATTGCCATTTTTATACTATTGTATTTTGTACGATACCATCTAAAGCGTTGACAAAGTACATTGTTTTGTGCCACCGCTACAAAATCCTATGGGTTTCATTCAGAATCGATGCTAAGAATGACTTCCGTATGTCAAATCCAATACGTTTTTGATTTACGAGTGTCATACTTAGCGCCAAGTAAATCCCATTGGCACGCTGGACGGTAGACGCTCTCGCTGTAAATTAAGTATTACTTAAAGTCCTTTACGAAAATAGAGTACAAATTCTAAAAATGCCAGCAAGGCACTATCGAGCCTTCTAGTAGTATCAATGGGCGGCGGTATCACTTTGGTATTCGTTCTTACAAAACTAATAAATATTTAAATACAGGAAGGCGAAGATGGTGTCCGAGCCAGTCCAGACGCAAGAAATTCCAACCATACGTTAGTATATTAATTACTACTTTTTATATCCATTTATTCCTTTTTCCATGATATATTCTTTATTTTTAACTTAAAAAAATTCCAGCTGGTGGGGCATGAAGACCGAGAGTGACGACGCTGACTCTAGGTGTTCATATTCCAGTACCAGTACTCCACCACCTGTAAGTATTTTTGTACATTTATTTATATTTATTATATTATAAAAAGAAAAATCAATAGGAGCGTGTTATATAAATTGATTTCAATATAAAATGAAAACGCATTTATCAGATTCAAAACTCAATCATACGAAACATCGAATGTGCTATGTATTTGCAAACGTGAAATTGGATATAAAATTAAATTCTAAATTTCTATCTGAGAATCTTTAACCTCCAATAGCAAGCGATACAGATGTTTTTGTATGCAAATTCGATGTCGTTCTCTCAATATACGTAATGCTGATGTCGAAAGCTGATCGCGCAGAACAAAAACTCATTATTGAAATCGCTATTGGCCGTTCCGAGTTCCGGTATTAATTTAGTTGAAATAATGTAGTACACGTGAACAATTAAGAGGAGCGCGTATGCAATCTGTTATTCTTCTTTTTGCAGGAAACGGAAGAATCCCGTCCTCAAGTAGTAGCAGCTCGTGGTGATAGCATCATAGCAGTTGCCAATCCAGCTTTACAACCACTTCCACCACCACATCCAGCGAGAAATCATTCCAACTGACTGCCAGAAGGCGTGTAGCCGAAAACTTCTCACAGCCCGCACTCATTACATTATTTATATTGCATAATTATGTAATTAGTAATTCAATGAAGAGACGACTAATTACAATATGATGTAATTTTTTTATTATCCTTCTAACAAAAAAATTACATCTAGCATCCAGCGTTAAGTTTTTGCTTTAGTTTTCTGCGCTGAGCAGTAGATTCGGAGTACAAATACAACATTTTCTTTTAGAAAAGTGTTTATCAAAGAAAATTGAAACTTATGTGAACCTTTACAATGTAATTTCTATAAAACTAAAAATGAATTGACGAAATTGATGACGCGAACTACCGAATGACGTTCCAAATTGAATCAACTTTTGAGCTCGTTATTGTTAGGAAAGTGAAAAAATAAAAAAACGAGCAGGTTTTAAAAAAAATGATAAGTCAATGAATGAGACAGAAGATGGATAGTGAATTGTCTATATATTTAATTCGCGTCAACCCTCACCACGTCTCTTGGACGAACGCCATCACCACCCACCAGCATCGTCCGTATCGCCAAATTACCCCTTTGTCGTTTGACTCGAGCTTATTCAAGAAGAAATATTACTAAATGAAAATCGATTTAAATGTGTGCCTCTATGGATATCCAGACCTAATTCCTTTATCAGACTGCTCAATCTGGGCATCGGTGAGCTTTGACCAAAATGCGTCCTTCGGAAAGGAAGGACAAATGGAATGAATTATGAACTTAACAAGTCTCTTATTGAGAAACGTACTACGATTTAATGTTTTATGCTGATCACCTTCTTCTCTTAAAATAAATAAGCGATATAAAAATAAAAATATATTTTGTATCGCTATCTAAGTCAGTTATAGTACGCTTCAAAATTCTAGGACAATTTTTAGTTTTGCAGATAGCCATGAGTGGCACTTCACCATTTTTCTCACAACTTCGTCACCATCGTTCCATACTTTGTCAAACTTATGGTAGAGATGCCATGTTACGAACGTAAATCTTTTTATTTAATGTAAACCACCTCTTCTCGGAAAGCGACGATGACGTCACGTCTCGTGTCTGTGATTGGGCTAGAGTGCTGTTGACCAATCGCAATCAAACGAACTATCGTAGGGTCTTTCGTTTCAAATACTCACTGTATTTGAAACAAAAGACGCTCCCGATACTTGCCTAAAAGAATTGTCTCTCATCCTTAACTTTAGATTTCTATTCAAAATAGAACTAGTAATTTAAACGAACCGTACAATTTGTATTATTACATTATAGCTTGAAGATGAAAAAGCCGGGCGCGTCCGTTTAAGCAAATTATTTGGTTAAGTTTCTACTTAATTATACGAAGCGCTGTAGAAGTAACGAATAACTATTTTATCAATAAGGTGATTGTAAAATATTCTGTAAATAAATATATTTAATTTTAAGAAAGCCATAGTATGCCTTTTAGTCATAAATTAAGTTATATATGTACATTTTAGAAATAAAAACTTGTATATAATTTGAATTATTCGTTTCAATCAGCCCTAACACATTTAAAGCATTTATTTATATCCTAATTTTCTTACAGTAAATTAATACTAAAACAAACGAAAACTTATTAATACAAAATTTAAAATAAGAACATAATATACTGGGTGGCGCAAAAGTACTGGCACTAAAGAAAATTTGTTTATTTTTTTATATGACGATAGTTCATTCTGTTGTTGAAAATTGTGTAGTGAACAAATGTAAAATACACTGAAAATAAACATGGACCGTTTTACTCCCCAAGAACGTGGAATAATCGTGTCAATGTTATTACGGAATAATTGGTCAGTGATAAAAACACACGACGACGATTGCGCAAGACGAGCGTAAATAGTGCTTCTCTACTTAAATTTGTATGCGCTTGCGGCACTGTTAGGAATTGCAACCATGCCGAGTGCGATTATTTGGCACTTTCAGCCCCAGTCTCTCCAACATTTCCGCATTATATACCCCCGAGGCCCTTAAAAAAATAAAGTATGATAGAAGTAATTACCTCGAACTCAATATTTCTCAACGTGAATTTCAGCTTGTCATCATAAGTTTTAAAACTTTTCTTACTGTGTTTCGTTAACAATTTCATAATAATATCTTCCTAAAACCTATTACTTAAGTTTTTAAGTGAAAAAATTAATTTTTATTAAAATAATATAAGTTACATAAGAGTTTAGAAAGACTAAGAGGGTGAGAGGCAGTGCTCTTACTTCGTGTATCCTACCATACCATTACCAAACATAATGTAAACCTTAATGGGTCGACATTATTCAGTAGGTATCAATAATTCATTTGTTGATTGAAGGAAATACTGAATGGATGCATTTTCATGCAGTAGTAACTATGTTGAATTTTAAATTAATATACATACATATGAACGCACTAAAAGTACTAATATTAATTTCCCGATACACCATGTCATACGGCTTTCTCAGCTTGTCACACCGACCTTATAGATCAGAATAATTTATGACTCAATATGAATTAGTAATACTAGGCTCTAACACCTTGAGTTGACATAAAAACTGTCTCCGGGTAATGTGTCATTAATAATTTATTTAGTAGGATATAGGTGTAAGTCAGTGTAAAATAATTCATATATAACATTTCCGGCTTAGTCCTGGGGACCTGCAGTCCCGGCCTAACAATCAATGTAATAGGTGTTCTGATAAATGAATCAATAGAGATATGTTAGCCTAGCGGCACAGCGTGCATGACGGATTTTTTTCTACGAACGCAATTACGACATTGCAACAAACATTACGAGAAGACAAAATCGATGTTATAGGCTAATAGCGATGACAGCCTTTGAATATGATATAGTATTTGCCATTCCTATAGTAATAGAGTTCTTTAATATGTACTCTATAATCTCGGGAACGTGAAGGAATTGACGAATAATCTCCGAAGGCTTTGACGTAGTGAAACTTACGTAATAATATTTTTCACCCATAACTAATCTTGTTTTCACAATTTGTAACAGTTTAATGAGTTAATTATTTTTAGAATACAGATAATAATAGTTGTTATTTCGAAATGTCTGTCTTTCAGAAAAAAAGTTAAAGAGTTTGAATTAGAATTTAAATCAATGTAAAAATAGAAATGCATTTAAATATGTAATGACTAAGTCATGACTATGTCTAATAGATTAAAAAACAGTCAAAGCTAGTTAAAAAAACAACTATTCAAAAACCCGTAAGTAAAATTATAACCGAAAATTGATGAATATAACTCACCTCTCACCAACTCACCTTTTAAATGACATAAAAACCTAATGAAAAATGCAGATAAAACAAAAAATAAAACAAAACTTCATTACATCAAAATATGGCAGAACATAAATATTTAAGCGTTTGTGATATTTATAGAGCTTTGACGATTTTAATATTACGTAACATTAAATAAGTTTTGAATTCTCGTTAAATTTCATCAAACTTCCAGAATATATCAATGGTCACATGCGTAATGTCATTAAAATGCATTCTCAGTTTACGCAACCACGGTCATCTTGGTCACTTCGCAGAAATTACCGGGAAATAAAACGAAATATCTACTGATTATTAATTGAATGGCATTGAGTTCTATTCGTATGAATATGTGTATTATCTGGGTTTTACCCCAGCGGAAGGAAGTTTTAATTTTAGTGTTTTTTAGTTTAAAGATTGAATTTTTATAATTGTTTCCAGGATTTTAAAAGTACCGAGGTCATTGTCCATTGGATCAATCTAAGGTTACATTTTAAAATATTTTGACACACAGCCCTGCGATTCTGTAACTCACTTTTCGAACTCACACAGTGGTTTGAAAAGGTGGGAGCTTGTATTGCTGTATTGTTTATCAGAATGCCAAATCATGAAATGACTGCTTCACGACTGATTTGAGAGCGACCGCCGATGCGAAAACCGCTGTGTGAGTTCGAAAAGTGAGTTACAGAATCGCAGGGCAGGAGTCATAGATCGTGCTAAGTCGCGACTAAACCTCATCCTAATCACCTACTACTAATTACGCAAAATAAGATACCTTAAATAAAAACTTCTAGACGGCTCTTCTAGTATAGTAAACTGCCTCAGTACGCTGGTGGCTCCGTAAGAGCTTGGCCACAGTTTCTGGCGGTGTGCGGCGCGGCAAGAGGGTCTGCGAGAGGCGCGGTTTGCGGTGGTATGCCACAGCTCGACCAGTTGCGACCGCGGCGCCATCAGCGGTGGACGTATTTAGAGTATATTAGTTAGTTTTATTAGTTTTATTTCGTCCCACAATTTTTTTTATAACATGCCTATATTTATGATGTGGATGTTTTGACATCCATATTGCTGGTCTACTCAGTATTTCACTAATAAATTGTTTTGTATCCATTATTTTATATGAGCTCAATGCGCGATAAAAACAAAATTATTTGTTTTGGTCGCGCGATGCTAAATGCGTCCACCACTGCCGCGGCGCGCGCCGCTCTTAGCTGTGGCCGCCTCGATACTCCCGAGTGATTTGATTCACTCGAGCCGCGCAGACCCCGCCGCCGCCACCGCGCGGGTGCCACGGCGAGGTCGCACCGCAATGGCGTCGCCGATAGCTGTGGCATACTTCATACAATTTTCTCAATTTGTTTTGCGCTCGCCGCATCCGCGCGCAGGTGACTGTGGCTCCGTAACGTCTAATCACTATAGCGATAGGGATCTGACGTCTTTATAGCCAATTCCGATATACATAGTTCTTTCAATATCCGCTGATATCAAAACCCGTCCGCTAGTCGAATTGCTTTCTGTCGAAGATGGTATAATCAGAACTACAGAACCAATATGCTCCGAATAGTTGCTAGAAGAATGAAACAGCCACAGAAATGTGTTTGCACACACTCCATGTGGGAGACTTACGTGACTTTCAATGTCATATTTAGAGTATCTAAATATCTTTTTTCTTAGTCTACGTTCCTCATACATCTTATAATATTTTTAAATATTATATATTATATCTATCTAAAATATATACATTCCGACGTATTTAGATATTTTTGATAGCTTTGAATTCGAACTCACCTTCACCCCGTTTTATCACAATTGATGAAATTCATACATGTATTTAATAATTTTAGAAAGTTTAGTAGATAAAATCTGTATTTTCATTGAAACCGCGGATATAATCAAACGCATATTACATATTTTTTGTGGATATTTCAATTTAGTTTGCCTCTTGGATTCTTCGTATTCGGTCAATAAGTTTACCCTATAATGACAATTGACGGTAAAACTATTTGCAAACTAATACAGTCATTTCCAGTTTTGCTAATACTAGCTCAAAAACACGAAAAATGTCTAAAAACCCCTTTCATATACAAACCTCCAACTCCCACGCACGCTCCAGAATACTATGAAGCATATGATGCTTTGATCCAGAATCTTTTCGGTCATGACTGCTATTACAATAAGAAATCGCACGAGAAAAAGCCCTGCCATTACCCAGAACACGAAACCCCGATATACGGACACGGTTCACCCACATACGCCCACGAATATCCAACTTACGCCCACGAATATCCATCTTACGGCAGCGAGTATCCCACTTATGGCCCCAGTTATCCAACGTCTGGCCATGCTATTTATGGGCATAGTGATTCCAGTATCTATCCAGTGCTTTCGGAGGGAAACCAGGCGTTCACCAGGAATGGATTTATAAATAATATGACGAAATATACATATAAAAGCAATTACGCGCCCAGTCAGAAACACAATGTAAAAAGAAGAGTTAAAATTGTCGTGAAGAGCAAGGGAAGGAAGAGATCGCAGAAACTCAAAGGTTAGTTTAACTATATACATTTTTGAATTGCGTAACTCGCTAAATAAAAGTAATATAAAATATGGTTTTTTGTACCATATATCCGGTGGTACTCAAATTCAAGAATAAGTATCACTTTTATTTTAATATTGAATAACATAGATCCAAGATCTTTCGCTCCACTATGCAGTATAAAGTGTTGTCAAAGCGAGCATAAAATTGTTATATAGCACCTCCACTTTACATTTATAATAATTATTAATCTACTGGAGATAATTTAATGGCCAAAGCTTTAATACGTATTTTATACGATTCTCTTTTTATTAATTTTGTTTGTTTTATTTCTTGAGGCGATTATCTGCTAGCAATTTTTCTGCAACCTTGTATACTGGGAACCTAAAGCGGTTATAATTAAGTAATTAATATAGTGATTCACGTATCCCTTTGATTCAGATATAGGCGACATATCGTTGGGGAAATTTCGATTCCATTTTAAGTTCCGGTCAGTGTGACGTCAAGTAGTGACCTTCTTTAAATATCAACTAACTTGGTCAAGATTTGCCATCTCAGTTTATAAAACTGGCGGCAAAAGACGCACGCTTTGAAAATTCTGTGCTGCAATTTAATTTAAAATTAAACTTAATAGTGTTAATAATGTTGCGTGTATTTTTGTGTATTTGTTTGTGTGTTCCGGTTGTATTTGGACAGTTTGGTGAGTTAACGCAGAAGTTTTTACGCCTTTTACGTTTATTTATAAATTAATTCATATATTTTGTTTACTAAAAAACTGATGAATATGTAAGCAGTGAATTGTTAAACCAATTAAACTTTTAAACGTGAAAACCAGAAATACAGAGATCAGGTATACGCTCGTAACTACTTATGTATGTTTAAGCAAAAACATTTATTATTATTGATGAGAATAAAGTGCGTATCTGAATAATACAATAGGTAATATTTGACCCATATATTAAAAAGATACCAAGGAAGATAAACACAAACCCAAGAGAACAAAAAAAATATGATTTCGATTTACGATTTCTTTTGTAATTTATATGTTATTATTAAATTTACACCAAAAATAAATAATTTTAAAGGTAATGAATGAATAAAGTACCAATGAAGTACACTTGATATTATAATAAATTTTTTAGACCAATAAGGTTGATATACGCAGCGCAAACACAACAAAATAACAATACTTTTTTCATTTATTTATCAAAAATTACTTTTATTTCCAGCCGGCATTAAAAAGGAAAGTTATCTCTACATTAAATAACGAAATACATATAAATGTTTAATTGCCTAATCTAACAATTGATATCAAAACGAAAAGTAATTTGGTTTATTTCATTAAATCCTTTAAAATAATTTTATAAAAATATATTAAACTCTTGAATATAAAAAAAATTATAAAAGTCTTAATTAATGATTTATTTCTTTAATTTTTGGTGACCAACACTATAGCTTGAATTTGCCTGGCCTGCCTATTAAAATTATGTTATTCATAGAATTATTAATGAATCTCAAATTTTTAATACAAATTTTAAAAATTTCCTAACAATTTAACATAATAAAATAATCTAGTTACATCAAGTCAGTGATACAAAAATAAAAACTGGGAAATTTAATAGTAATTTTATTAAAAGATGTTATGAAAAAAATCAATTATTTTTTTACTTATGCTAAAAGTTTCATTGACTATTTGCTAAATCCTTGAGGTGTTTCATTACCACGACCATTTAAAATTGTTTTTTGTGGTTTTTGCTTTTTTAGCTTTAGCTTAGGTGACCTTGAATCCGAACGCTTTGCAATAAAGAACTAATACTCATAACTTATATTTCAAATGTCAATATTCGATTTTATTTATATTTTTCACATACTAGACTATTCTGTATTTTCTGCTTAATATTTGCACATTTTAATTTATATTTATAAATATATTTTATAACATATATATTTTATTCCTTGATAACAATTATCAGTACGATAATGAAAAGGAAAATTGTATTATACCTAAAAATCTTATATTTAATAATGATATTTATATATTTTAAATGTTTGCCAAATCGAGCAGTCGTTGGCCCAGTGGCTTCAGCGTGCGACTCTCATTCCTGAGGTTTGAGGTTCGAACCCCGGCTGACAAAAAACACTCTAAAAAATATGATGTCATCTTCAATAATTTGATCTTAGTTAATATTATGTATTATCTAGCTATAATTACAGATGTTTATTTATGGCTTTTAAATATTAGAAAGCTATTTTATTTTTCTCTATTTCACATAGGTTTCTACCCGAACGACCGTCGTAATCGACAGCCATACCAATATGGATTTAGTGAAAATATTCTAAATCCTAGAAGAATTCAGCAGAAACTTAGTTCTTTACTCAGTTTCCAACCTGAAACGGATAACAGCAACGCAGCCTTCATCTATCCGTTCAACAACCGACCTATATCCCACAATCCATATAATAACTATGATAACAATTATTATCAATCCAGCAACGTGAGATTTCCAACCTCGGGAGACAATTTTAAACCAACATATCCTGGTGACAATACTTTTGGACCAGATTATAAAGAAGTACCAAAACAACCAAATGGTCAAACATTACAAGGCTTCACAACGAATCCATCTTTGGGTGACGACACCCAAGATGAGCCTATCACCAATAGGCCTATTTTGAATTATGGAACTACGCAAAAAATTAATTACAATGAAGTTTACAAACCAGGCTTTTCAAATCACAGCAGTGGTCTTATAATGGGTAGTGTATTAAATAAACCAGTGTTTGGAAGTTTTATAACACCAGATTCAGCTACAAACTTTGATACCAGTGCTAAGCCTTCTTTTGAAGATAGAAACGGCGAAGAACAGACAACCCTACCAACATTGACACCTGTGCCGCCGTCAGATGCAAGACAAAACATGAATTTTGGACCAGCTGGAATATTTAGTAAATATTATATATAGTGTATTTATGGTGCATGGAACAACGCAATAGCTTTTATATTGGTGTTGGTGCATGTGGTATCATTCATACCCACGCTTTTACCTAATTAAAGTTAATTAAACAGAGGTAAATAGAGTTTTATAATAATCTTTGTTCTGCTTTATTGTAGAGCGTATTATTATAGTACTAAAGATTCTTATGTAGTCCTAGTCATGCTTTTATTTAAAATTAAATTACCTTAAAAGTACGAACTAAAAACTGAACGCTAATGAAGCCTTAACGTGATTGAAAGGTGACGAACGAAAGGTTGATGACTTTGACGCTACAGGTTTTTGTGTATTTAGACAAAATCTTTTAAGATATTTTCAATCTATTTTACGTGAAATCCTACTGCTTTTTATTTCGAATTAAAAATGTATATTAAATTGTATTACTGTATACAGTATATATGCACTGTTACCATGACATAATTTTATAAACCTGTTGTCCATATACGGTGTAAAGCAATTAGTAGACAGATCACAAATATCAATATTAACTATCAACTTCGGGTTTGCGACTATTATTTAAAATTCACTAGCCAGAACAGCTAATTCAGATTTTTGTAGTTAAATTGTTTTATAAATTAATAGTGAACATTAATAGTAACGTTACCTTGTAACTTAACGTCATATTACGAGTAGTAAGACTAAAACGAACAGAGTATAACTTGTTATAACGCTATCAATACGGCCAAAGTCACTAAAATCAAGATCTTTTCCTCGACGTTGAATAACACGTTCGAAGGCCACGGTGGTCATCGAGTGGGTCAAACGTGTACTTAATTCGCGCTATCACAACGAATCGTATTTTTGTATCGTTAGTACGCGAGGTGATTCCCCGTTTTTGTTATCTTATAATCTGTATACATGGGATTTCATATAGCTATTAACTGGAACATATTATTAAGGTTTTCTAGGTAGTAAATAATTAGTCTAAAATTCCTTTAACTTTTATAAAATACTCCAGCAACGTAGGTCAAATCTGATCTCGTAATCTATTTACGAAATTACATTTGATTTTTAAATTTGTTTATCCAGCCAGCGTACATAATTTTACAGTTGTATGTTCTTAAAAAAAACTACTTTGATATTGATTTATATTTAGCATTTTAGATAAACAAAAACAAAATCATTATTAAAAAAAATTTCATAAGAGATCAAAGATCGGAAAAATTATTTTAAAATTTTAAGCAATTCGGTGTATTTGTGCCTTTATTTGAATGGCCATGTAAAATTAATAATTACATCTTAAATTTTACGTACAGCATCTATAATTTACTAGCTAAGTACCTCCGCGAACCTTGTTAGCCTTAATTTTTTACCTTACCTTTTTAGTAGCTAAATACTGTTCGCTTTCACGGCATAAAAACCTAAATAAAACTAAATTTTTGACTTTTTTTAAAATAAATTTCCAATTTTTCCCAGCATAAAAACCTTCGTCAGAGTTCAAGGAATAAATGAAACAATACTCGAATTGGTCCAGCCGTCTTCGAGTTTTACGCTTAGCAACATATCTTGCGATTCATTTATATATAGACAGAGTCTGAGATATTTTAAATCGCTTTTATACTTCTAATGAGTTCAAAGACAGTATCCAAATTATTATTATGGAAACTAAAGTCGTATTAAATCCATAATCGCTAAAATCAACACAAAATCATCCATAACTTTTAAATCTAATTAGTGTGAATAACAATTATGTGTCATGCTTGGTGGATTTTCTAATTTAAATGTCGTAAAGTTTAGTTTCATATTATAACCACGTATATTTAAATTCTAACTGCAATAAAATAATATATTTACCTATTGTATTACACCCAGCAAGAAAAAGTTCCTTACCTTTTCTCGCTGAGTGTAAACTAAATAAAAAAAACCAGTTCAATTACTTTTACTTTTATTTTGACTATATTTCCCGTATACAAATGTAAAATAAATTTCGGGACGATTATTTAGATTCACGCAGGATTTTAGTACAAAACTGGTATTAAAATTGGAACGATTAAGAGATAAAGGAAGGATAAATTAATTAATGTTTACATTATTTACAAGATCCAGACATGAGGTTCTATCTGAGAGTTAAGTTAATCTTTCTAGAGAACACATGTGAGACGGTGGATGGCGGAGTTGGAAATTGCATAAAGATACAAGAGTGTGACGTCTACTATAAGCTGCTGAGGGATTCTCGGGATAAGACGGTTGTAAACATCTTAAGAAAATCGCAATGCGGCTTTGAAGGACAAAATCCGAAGGTAATGTTTTGTCTACTTTTGGCTCTGGCCCTGCGCTATTTTTAAATCCATTTAAAACTATCCAACCTTTTGTACTATTTGTATATTACAAGAGGATTTTTGTCTTGTTCAACGCGCTAAATTAAGCGGAAAGAATAGGAATGGAGTCAAGTGTATGAACGATGAAATAGAGTTTCTTTATAGGTATGCTGTCCCTTACCCGGTATACCAGACGAGCCACCAGCTCCACAGACCACAACAGTTGCTCCTACGCCTCAAGCAAAGTCCGTAGACACAGATGGCTTGACACCAGTGACGTCACTTCCGGAACCGCCAGTTTGTGGTGTGAGCGAAGCATCGTTTAGTCGAGTTGTTAATGGCGTCCCTGCTAAACTTGGTAAGGTGTATGATATTCTAAATAGTTACAAAGTTTGACTCAAAATACAATTTTTATTTGACCTAAAAACATAACAAAGTTTGACGCAAACAGTTCAAGCGTGACATGTCTGACCAAATCTAATATTCACATCATTATTTAATACGTATTCAAACCGTTAAAAATACAATAAGTAATAAAATCCTCTACTGTTTCATATTACAAAAACATAAATCTGTCAGCCGGGTTAAAATAGTTCTATGTAAAACGTGTACTGAGTACACGAGTAGTAAGATTTAATAAAACATTGATCAACATCGCCCACTCCGTCCTTAATATTATTAAAATAAATTCTGTATTATATTGTACCTATTATATCGGACCTATTGAGAGTCTAAGTGCGGAAACTGAGTCCACAAACCAATAATAATTAGTCTGCCTCATTCTCACTTTACCCCAGCTTCAAGAAATAACATGAAGCGATAACCACGATTACAACGTACTACATGTTTTGTAGAAAAAACATTAAAATTGCTTTAACAGCTTTTTATAGATCTATTTATCTAACGCAGACAAATTTGCGGTAATTTATTACAAATGACTATCTTACATAATTGCTGGTCATTTGTGCCAATACAAGTGTAATTACTGTGATTAACTTGTGTATAGCTAAGTGCAATTTACCACTTAACCTTAGTATATCTATTGTTTTGTTTTACTATTAGTAGCCAGCGAAGATTCCAGTTTGCTAATATATCAGTTACTTCGCACACATAAAGTTGACAATATAATAAATGTAATGACGTATATTATTTAAAACAGACAATCTGCGGTAAAGCGGTTATAAATATATACATATATATAGCAGTATTGGCCTGGTGGCGTGGGAATCTCACTACCACTGGTTTTTTTTTAATAAAATGGCGTACATAATAGAAACTACGCGCCTCCAAGCTAATATACATAAGGTAATCTTGGCGATAACTATGATTAATTATCGTCATGCCAACTTGGAAATAATACTTTCGTTAATTTCTGAAGCCTGAACTTGACTTTAAAGGTATTTGATGTCTACTGTAAAACAATTTTTTGGGCGGACTTCTGCATCTTCCAGCTATCGAATATATCCATAATTCAATTTCGCTAGGCCAATGCTGTAAGACTGTTCTTTCAGGTGACTTTCCCTGGATGGCACTGCTGGGATACCACGACAGCCGTGGAGGGCCTGAAACCAGGTGGAAATGTGGAGGTTCTTTGGTGACTCAACACCACGTTTTCACAGCTGCCCATTGCATACATGGCCATGAGGATCTGCTGTAAGTCACCCATTTGAATATGATGAATATAAAGTCACTCATACAGAACGTCAAAATTATTTTACAACTTTAATAATAACAGTTATTATTATTTTACTATTATTATTATTATTTTATTTTGCCTTGTTATAATCCTCTTTTGCGGACCCATGCGACTTCTTCGATACAAAACGTCCCCTCGGGAGATGTGTGCTGCGATATTGCGGGCTAATTATTTATGAGGAAGTTGCATGGATATGGTTAGCGCTGCGCCTCCTTAAATTCTCATATCCCGTGTATATCTTAATATTTCTATAACATAATTTCGTATCATATTGTCTTCATTTTAACATGTGTGATGTTTGAGTGCAAAAATAAAAATTTAATTGCGCAAAATCATAACAAAATTGACTTCCAAACTATTGCTTAGGAAAAAAAAACAATAATAATAAATAAAATGAATTGAAAACCTAGTGATTTGTACGGTACACATGCGTTCGGTATTATTGAGTTAATCGCGTTCATACAAACAGATAGAGGGATTGGGAACTTTACATTCTAATGTTTTAGACGATGTGTCGTGCCCTTTAATAAATACATGGTTTAACTTATTACTTATTTAATGTTTTTTACACTTTTTATTGTAAATCATGCTTTGAAAGTACTTCTTTACTTAAAGACTATAAAACCCCTCATTCATTACAAACTATGCAATGTATTAACCATATTGTAACATGCATTTATTATAAATTGTGGTGTTACTTAGTGACTCTGATTTCACTTATTTATCGTGATTCCAATAGGAAATATATATTATACAAATACAGTAGGAATCCTTGGTCCAGACCCTTGCTAGATAAACAACATACAAATCATTTATTTTTCGGTGACTTGGACTAAATACCTTAAATAATTGTTAACGTTTAACGAACATCATTAGGCACAGCAATCTTATTTCTAGCACGGTTACACACAATCATATATAACTTAAATGAATCCAAAACCGAATTAATAATTCATAATACGTACTTTTATCTCACTGACGAATCATTGTGACTGAAAATCTTGAATATCTAATATTAGAACTGAATCATATCCTTGTATTGTACAAGCTTTGAATTTTTATTTTAAAGGTGATGCAGTAATCTCGGAATTTAATAGGTAAATAAAATTTGTAAGCGTCCAAGAGTCTTTATTACTGTATAAGCTTCTAGTCTTTGTAAAAGAAGAAAAAAAAAAAAACCACCAAACATATTTAGTGTTGTTTGTGTTGTTTTAGTTTTTAGGAATGTTTTTATTTGCTTTATTTTCCATATCGAAATTTACATTTGTGTATAATAAAAAACTGGTATAAGTCTCCTTTGTTAATATAATGTTTTTGTTATAACAAGTAGTTAATAACAGATTTATATGCCTTAAAATTGCCAGTCCGATATTTAAGTTGATATTGCCAAACGCGAACATCCGCATTTTAAGCGTCGCAATTTAAATAAACACAATATGTGGCAATAAATAATAATTGTGGTATGGTACGATGATGATACCTATTATTATTTATTACAATGGCAACCTTCTGCACCCAACAACCTAACTTTTTAATACAATACTATATAGTCATTAATAATAATCCACTGGCGCTACAACGCAATATGAATCTTGGTTCAAATTATATCTGTATCTTCGTTCGTTCTTTTTTCAAAACTCATCGTGTTAGAATGATGACATGGCAAGGCAGGTTTACTCGCGTTGTTTATTCTCACCGAACAAGCAAATACAGAGATTCACACAACATTCTATCAAACACAATCTTTTAAAAAAAGTCTTTGTTTTCGGATCAAGCGTTAGGTCCAAGAATAAAAGCCCGTCATAGTGACTGATTATTATTACCTTGTTTTCGTTTTATAATTGAGTGAGTCTTGGTTTTATATAAACTTGGTTTGTAAGCGTATGTATACTGATCCCAAAAAATCTTCCATTATTCACAACGTTCATAATGTGAGATCTATGAGAGAATTCATACTTATAATCGAAGAATTCATACAAAATAGTACAAAAGTAGCAATAAAATACATAATCTTTTCAGGTATGTAGTGCGTCTAGGAGAGTTGGATCTAGCAAGTGAAAACGATGGAGCAGCACCAATAGATGTGCTAATCAAATCAAAGATCAAACACGAGAATTACGACTCATCAGCCTATACAAATGACGTCGCTTTACTCATTTTAGACAAGGACGTACAGTTTACCAGTAAGTTTATTTTATTACCACACTATTGCATAACGTCTCAGGTTATTCAAGTACTGGTGTATCGTCTTATGATATATGCGTTTCATATGGTTTTGCAAGCCGTTGTAAAGCACTTAAAATGACACAAGGTAACCTCCGAGTTCTATAAAACCGGGAACGCTATTATGCAAAGAGAGACACATTTTTTTCAGCTCAATTTAAACGTAAGCTGTAGGTAAAAGGAAAACTTCGCATTTAACTTCTTCGGCAAAAATATTTTGTTTTCCGTTCAAAGCTATACAAGTTTAAATTAATTGTGTTTTGTTTCAGAACTAATAAAACCAATCTGCATCCCTCAAAATCAGAAATTACGATCTCTCACCTTTGAGAAGTACAACCCTCTTATAGCAGGATGGGGGGATGTTTCGTACCGTAAGTATAACATTTAAGATATTATACATTTAAGACTTTTTTGTGGAATTTAAGAAGCATATAAATAAATTCATGGTTTATTTTTTTTATTTATTTAGTTATTAAGCTTACGACATCACACATAGTACTAAATCTACTAATTATTTTACAAAATCTTACATCTAAAATGTGTGACAATTAAGTAAATATAAGTTTAAAAAAAATAGAAATTAAAAATTAAAAAACAACACAATTAAAACATATACAAGATAATACAAGCACACAATAAAATACACTAAAATTATATAAATTTGTTGGCACCTAAAGCAAAAAAAAAAAGAAAAATCGTCAGCAAAACAGCGAATTAGGTTCGAGATAGGCACCCCACAATGCTTTCTCTAAAACCGATCAGCCCACTACCGAATATATCCAGCTCCGGATAAGCTGTGTTCAATCCGTTAAAATCGCGAAGAATTCGAACGAGAGGTGCCTGAACTCCTAGGTTGGTTTTGGCAGAAGGAATTTGGAAAATATTGTGAATGGTTAACATATAAATAGTTTTCGTAGTTATAATATAACCATGTTAACAAAATAAATCTATCTTAGCTTTTCAAAAAAGTTAATTAGAAAGAAATCTAATAAATAAGTAAAATATTATTTATAAAATCGTATAGACGCAATCACTTTCATCTTTCATTTTTATTTTCCAAAGAACAAAGTAAATTATTCTTCTATTGTTTTCAGGCGGTCCCTCGGCATCCCATCTCCAAGTAGCCCAGGTACCTGTAGTAAGTAACGCAGCGTGCAAAGAAACGTACAAACCGTACAAAAAGCAGGTGATAGATGAAAGAGTGTTGTGTGCCGGTTGGAAAGATGGAAGACAGGATGCCTGTCAGGGTGACAGTGGAGGACCCCTGATGCAGCCTATTGTGAGTATTGGTCATACCTTATTGCTTGTAGGAGTTTTTGTCTTGTTTTTCGTTGTAAATACGTTTAGCACATTCGAAACAGAAATAAGTCTGATATCTAGGTAAGCTCTGCCTTGCGATTCTGTAACTCACTTTTCGAACTCTCACAGCGGTTTATAATCGATAAATATAAACAGTAAACTTCAAGCTCCCTTCTTATCAGAATGCCTAATCGTAAAATCACTGCTTACGACTTGGCATTTGAGCGCGACCGCCGCTGTCGAAAACCGCTGTGAGAGTTCGAAAAGTGAGTTACAGAATCGCAAGGCTGTAGAGTAGATACTAAAACAAAACCACTTAAAGTTGGATCCATTTGAAAATGAGATTATTAACTATAATTATATATATTGTAATTACGTGTCTAGGTAAAGTAGGTTCACCCGCTTTAGAGCAAACATTACATTTTAATAACTTATTTTTTTACTTTTAGTGGAATTCGGAAACCTACGAGACATTCTTCTACCAAATCGGCATAGTTTCCTTCGGAAATAAATGCGCTGAGCCCGGATTCCCCGGAGTCTACACACGAGTCACACACTTTGTTCCATGGCTAGAAAAGAAGATAATCGGATCTTAATATATATCCATCCAACTATAGCTACATAACGACCGAATTTCTGCAATTATAGAGCATATTATTATCTTTTATATCTGGCTGCTGGAAGCTGGAAGACGCTTTGGCTTGCATTTTGAACTAGAAACAGTATTGAATTTCATTATCATAAATCTACAATAACTATCAATTAATACTACTGTTACTACCACTATTTATCTATAATGATGTACTTATCATATTCTTGTTTTATAAATATTTGTGGTTATTGTTTTTTTGAATAAGTAAATGGACAAATTTTCGATTGGTGAAATTTCACGAATGTATTTTAGTACGAAACATCGTTAAAATGGCGTTTGTTTATATATTACTGCGACAATTGAGACCTTATTGTATTTATTTTTGCACACAATATTGCATATAGTTAAGATACAGAAATGTAAAAAATTCTAATTTATGTGAAGTGATAATATATTAACCGAAATATTTTTAGATATTAAAAGTATTAAAATAGATTTTTAAAAATCTAAAAGAAAATTTAAATATCTGTTACAAATCTGAATAATTATAACACATTGGTATAATGGCCCTTGTATGGCCCAACATGAGTTAAAAAGGAACTAATTTTTGTATCTACATTTTTTTTAAATATCGAAACAAAGGATAATAAGCAAACTTTCATTGAACGTTTAACAGTTCTTACGTTCGCGTAACTTAAGAAATATTTAACTCTTAAGTTAAACTAAGTTAAAGAAAGATCCTTTTATGTGAGCTCTAATAATAGTTCATAAGGTTGTGTATTAAATTATTATAAATAGTATGTGATATTAGTTTATATTTATGTTACTTAGAGTCATTCGTTCTGATTTATCAATTAAAAATTAATTACGATCAGAAAGTTCACAAAAATCCAATCGGAACAGTCAGTTGCGAAATCCAAATATTTATTCTTAAACAAGTAAAATTTATAGCATAAACCAATGTGGTTTTAATTATATTTTAATGATTTACTTGACTTAATGACCTATAGCCCCTAAATGGGGCAGAAGGCGTCTTCGGTAAGTCTCCATCGCGTTCGGTCTTGAGCCTCGTACCTAGGCTCTCTTTGCCTCATCTGTAAGTGTACGACGCTTTTGCTTGGGACCACTACGCTTTCCCTTCTTTGCGGGTTCCAATCAAGCGCCTGCTTGGGGATATAATTGGAATATATATGGTATATTTATTATTTAAATTCGATGACTCCAAATTGACTGTACAAAGATCAAACAAATTTTATTGTAAGGCCCAACAGTATTTAAAACAAATCGAGTGAAATATTCAGCATTTCGGATGTCCAAGATTGAAATGAATTAGATTAGTAGTATACCTATTCATACTCAGATATTTTATACAAACATTGATAGCTGGTTGTTATTAATAACTCATTATGGCAATAAAAGATTTTGTATGTTTTTGTTGTAATTGATCCAAGCCCTTCCGTACTTGTAGTTAATCTCGTGAATACTTCCGGAATATAAATTAAAACTATTTGACGATACTGAAATTTCGTATTATCTTAGATAATTGTGTTATGACCTAATAAAAGGTCTTTAATCAAAAACGTCTCTGTAACTATTCGTTCATGTAATTAGTAGGTGATAAAGCATAAAATAGCAAATATCAGGAAGAGATATAGCACAAACCTGATAATGTAGATAGTGTATAATTTTATACGATATGCAATCACTAATCAGTCCTTTTTGGCAATCACAACTTTATTCACTAGAGTAACATTAATAACGAACATTTGTATTTCGTTTCAAAATGAGCGGTAAAAAATATTGTTTTTAATAAATTTTCATTGTATTGTTGTTGCGTAAGTGCATACGTTTTAGTGATAAAGTTGTAGAATACAAAATGATATCAAGTGAGTATACTAATACTAATTATGATTTTTGTAATCGGAATTAAATATTTTATGATTTTAATAATAATATAAAATAAATTTATCCGAGTAGTAACTTTTCAAATATCTGATTAAATTCTGTTATTAAAAATAAAATAACCAGACTAGTAACTTTTTAAATATCTAATAAAGATTAAGTTCTGTTATTTAAACGATTAAATTTAGTTAAAAAAAAATTGTGTCAAAAAATATGTTCAAAAGTTGCGTCTACACTCTACAGTAGTGTAGACTGGGTACGGTTGTGCCAGGGTACGGTTGTGACAGTCCTTATAACAGCAAAACTATACGGAATGCGGGTAAGGGTCCAAGGGAAGGGAGAAGCGGCATATGTTTAAACGTATTCCCACATTGTGTCAGCTAGCGCGGACGCTAACGTAAGCAGGATCTGTATTGCTTTTTAATAGTCAAAAGTAAGTTTTGTTGATGACTATTTTTTAATATTTACCTAGTGTCTGAATTCCCGTAACTATGGGAATTGTGAAAGCACATTCTAGGTGCACATTTATAGAATAGTTTCTTTATCTGAAGATAAAATCATCTTTATGTACCTACGGACTTAAAAAAAATTATATATAAGGGTTCCGTTACCGCGTAGTAATATATGTAATATACTGGTAATATCAACCAATTTTCAGTAGTACTAAAAGGATGGGAACTGCTTAGGAAGTATATATTGACCATACCTCGCTTCGATCTGTTCCTGCAAGGAGCTCTCCTCATCGTCATTTTCCTTGAGAGTAATATCTTTTTACTGCTGCGAAGAAATGACAATACAGGATTTATACATACTATTAACCAAGGTTTGTTTAAATATGATTTGGCCAAAAGGCCGTTTGAGCAAGAACGGCAAAAGTTTTGAATAACCACACATTTCTAAAAAAATAACTAGTGCGCAAGTATATAAGTTTGCTTAAAAAATAGCTTTTTCTTAAAGATTTCTAAAATCATATTTGGATGGAATCAAATGAAAAAAATCTTTTTAGTTACCAAACAAGAAATGTTTTTATTAATGCGATAAAATATAACACGTGTGCGTTATGCTAAATTGTAACAAATATTTGAATACTTACGTTTGTTATAAAATAAGTATTGACATATTAAAATAATTATCCCTTTTTTTAGATTGGGTAAAAGTTGGTATAGGTGTTGTGGAGTTTCTTCTGGGTGTTGTAGTGGCATGGCAAGGGAAAGGCTGGCGTAACTTCACACTCTCCTTCTGGCTGGGAATTACAGCTATCTCTGGTCTTATTATACTGGCCTTTCCATTCCCTAATATCAATGTACCGGAAGTTGGTAAGGTTTAAAACAAATATTAGAAAACTTTTTTTTGACATTCATAAGACGTGTACATTGTGTTACCTATATGAATAAATGATTTTGACTTTGACTTTAAAGAATCGAAATCCCATTCGGCTAGCAAAAGTTTTATGCGTTTTATGAATTTATACCTGGATAGTTTGAGATTAGATAAAAGCCTTATACTACAAGCAAGTTTTATTACTAATTAATAAATTCAAACGTTATACAGTCGTCTCTCAGTCTTTTATTTTACATAAACAATATTGGATTAATAATCAAAATATAAATTAGGCTACGAAACGACGCCCAAACATGGCAGGAAGAATACGTGAAAATAAAGTATAAAATGCCCTAATCCCACAATGGGGCATGGGACACACATGTTTCAGCATCTACTTCATTGATCATTATTCTTTAGAAATAGTTAATTTGTCTGGACACACTTCAGTTTCTTCGCGGTGTTTTAGCCTGAATAAAATAAATAATAAATCATTTATTTGCAAGAAAGTACGTAACAAATATATGTATTAGGTCCTTACATATGAAATTGGCGTTTTGTATGGGAGGAACAAAAAGTCGAATATTTTTAAATATAATATATTTAATTAATCAAAGTATGAACCATTGTTTTCTATGCACTTTTGCCATCTCATAGGTAGTTCATTGATCCCTTTACTAAAAAAAACAGTCGGACGGGAATCAATAAAAATCTGTGAAGGCGATTTGGACTGCCCCATCAGAGTTAAATTTTTTCCCTTGCAAGAAGTTGTCCAAATTTCGAAATAAATGGTAATCTGTTGGAGCAAGGTCCGGGGAGTACGGAGGATGTCTTAGACATACCAATTGAAGCTCTTCTAATTTGGTAGCCGTCTGTTGTGCAGTGTGTGGTCTAGCGCTGTCGTGAAGTAGCAGTGGCGTGGAGCGATTGACCAGCCTAGGTTGTTTAGCCGCTAGCTTTTCCATCATGGTTTGCAATTGCTGACAATAGACATAGGCCGTAATAGTCTGGCCAGATTTGAGAAAACTGCAATGAACAATACCGGCACTAGTCCACCAAACGCTTACAAGTAACTTTTTTGGGGTTAATTTTCGCTTGGGGCAGGATTTGGCTGGCTGGCCTGGGATGCCCCGCCCCCCCCCCCGGGGGGGGAGGAAAAAAAAAACACCCCCCAGGGGGGGGGGGGGGGGGGGGGGGGGGGGGGGCGGGCGGGGGCGGGGGGGGGGGGGGGGCCCGCCCCCCCCCCCCCCCCCCCCGCCGGGGGGCGCGCGGCGGGCGGCGCCCCCCCCCCCCCCCCCCACCCCCCCCCCCCCCCCCCCGGAGAGAAAAAAAAAAAAAAAACCCCCCCCCCCCCCCCCCCCCCCCCCCCCCCCGCGGGGGGGGGGGGGGCGCCCCCCCCCCCCCCCCCCCCCCCCCCCCCCCCCCCCCCGCCCCCCCCCCCCCCCCCCGGGCGGGGGGGGGGGGGGGAAACCCCACAAAAAAAAAAAAAAAACCCAAACCCCACCCAAAACCCCCCGGCAACCCCCCCCCCCCCCCCCCCCCCCCCCCCCCCCCCCCCCCCCCCCCCCCCCCCCCCCCCCCCCCCCCCCCCCAAAAAAAAAAAAAAAAAAAAAAATAAAATTTTGAAAAAGGGGGGGGGGGAAAAAAAAAAAAAAAAGGGGGGAAAAAAAAGGGGGGGGGGGGGGGGGAACCAAACAAAGGGGGGAAGGGGGGAAAAAAAAAAAAAAAGGGAAATTTTCCCAAAAGGGGGAAAAAACGGGGGGGAGGGGGGGGGGGAAAAAAACCCCCAATTATATTTGGGGGCCGAAATAAAAAAACAAAAAATCAAAAGGAAATTTTCTTTAAAACCCTGCTTATTTAATAAAATGATGTGTGCGAGATTTATGCGTCTATTCTAACTGTTATAGTTTGTGCGTGTGACGATTAACCTAATTCCGCCGCTCCAATGTTACTGAAATTTGTGAAAATATATTTTCTAAACGAACGCGCACTGAAAATAAAATCATTGGACCTCCAGTCGATTATGTTATGTTTATAATATTATTCTTATCATTATTTTTTCCGATAAATTACTAATTTAAGAAATAACAACATGAAATATTTCATCAATCATCTTTGTTTATCACAGATTACAGTATAATTATTATCAACTTATTTATGTAAAAAATATTAATTGGGTCTTATTACATAATATCAATAAATGACGTCAATGAAGAGTGTGTCTAATGATTATTGCCTATTTGAAAGAAGCATTACTTTAATATGCTTGGACGGAAGATTGCAGAGTTTAATATTATGTTTAAGCTACAACCTTTTAGGTATCAGTTTAAGCTACAACCTTTTAGGGTAGTGCCTTTGATTTATGTATATGTTTCGTCATCATTTGTTTTTTCTGATTGGCAAGTAGACAGTCTGTGCCTGACACACGCCGTCGACTCTTTGCCTACGGTCAAGGCATGCCAGTTTCCTCACAATGTTACCGTACGAGCGAATATTAAATTGTGACAAACAGAAAGTCTATTGATTCAAAGCCCGGAATCGAACCTCAAAGATCATTATTCTAATTTATTGCCTGATTTAGTTACACGTCATTTGACCCATATATTTGTTAGCTTATAATTAAGAATGTATGTAATTTTATTTTATTGCTAAAACCTTAAAGAATACATATTAAAACTGTTTTTCCCTCTAGAACTATGTGCTGGTGGTGCGATAACAAAATACTCAGAGGTCATAGATCCTCATCAAGTCATACGTGGTGTGTTTTTGGTGATCACAGCAGTGTTGTGTGGTCTTACAAAGATAAGCATATGGGCACATGGTATCACGTATCTGGATGATCATGAACCACAAAGTGGACCTTACTTTTATGGTGGGTAGTGTATTTAATATAGTTTTGAGCCCCCAAAACATTTTTGTAGCATCAAACCTAGAAATCTAGAAATTGAAATGTTAATATTCTTCCTCCCCAGGTATTCTTATCTCAATTCGTCTATCCCTGGGCCTGAGTGGCACTAACTGGCTTCGACCTGGGTCAGTTAGAGAGGACTGGTATGAGGCGCATGTGTCCCTCTCAATGCTAACTCTAATGTTCAGTATTCTTTACACTCTCTTCCCGAGGCAGATGCCTTCTTATAAGGAGATTGATCCGCTTGAGAGAACATGTAAGAATTTATTTAATTGCCATTTTTGTTCGTGTTTCATCATTGCTCTTTAATTAATAAGTAATCGCCTTGCGGCCAGATTATTATTCAGCGTTTTTCTAGGTAGTTTTTGCCGCGTACCACTGTGTGGAACCAGCTGCCCACTGAAGTATTTACGAACCAATTCGACTTAAGGTCCTTCAAGAAAAAAGGGTACCAATTCTTAAAAAACCGTCCATGGGCAGGCGGTATCACTTAACATCAGATGAGCCTCCTGCCCGTTTGCCCCCTGTTCTATAAAAAAAAGATATAATGTTAGTATTCCATTACTAGAATACTACTAGTTATAAAGTATACTCCTGCAAAAGCGACAATATAAATTTTCGTTACATAAAATATACTAAATTATAAATATATCATATCCTTATAAAATCTTTTTTCTTGAAGGTCTACTCCAGCCTCTTCGTCGTGTGCTGAAGAACAGGGCCCTGATCCTGCAGTCGTTAGGCATGTCCTTCTTGACGATTGCCATTTTTGGTTTCAATAATTACGAGACTTCATTGTTACAGGTTTAACTACGTATATTGTATAGTTTATTATATATAAGTATAGAAGACATTTATAGTAATCTCAGATCTCTTTTAATCAATTCATTTGATTCAGTTTATTTTACATACAATTAACAGTTTATTAACAAACCTCAGGTTTTTAGACATTATATTTACAATTTTTAAATTAAAAAATATACCCAAACCGGATTAAACATGTATAGGAAGAATTACTACTGAAACATTATGTACTAACCAATACAACTTACTAATAATTTATTGGTATATGTGGGGATGTGTAATGTGTTAGAGTTTTTAAGAGTGTAAGTGTGCGTTTAAAAATGTACAATACTAATATATAAGTTATATAGAAGTGATACTACATGGCCGGGAATATATTTTATAATAGTATTATAATATTGTTTGATTTCAGACAAAATTCTATGTGGAAACGATACGTCAGGATCCACGCACATCTCGGGTCATTATTGACATCTTTAGATCTCTAGTTATTATCTTCTTCGTATCTGTAAGTACCACATTATATTATTTTACATTTAATTCGATATTTTTACTATTCCTTAGTTTATTCATATTAAAATTTAATAACCATTAGTAAAATTCTCGTGTCACAATGTTAGTTATCATACTCCTCCGAAACGGCTGGTCCGATTTTTATCAAATTTTATATGCATATTCAGTAGGTCTGAGAATCGGCTATCTATCTTTCAACCCCCTAAGTGATAAGGGGTGTCCACTCCAATTTTTTTTATGATACAGCTCACAAAAATACATACAACCCCTAATTTTCACCCCTCTACGATCAACCCTTATTTTTTATTATTGTAGATAGTTATTTTAATTGAACTAAAATAATATTTACAAAACAAATGTTTGCCGGGTCAGCTAGTACTATATATATTTAATTATTTTTGAATGTATCTTCAGATATTCCGCATGCGTTTCTCGGGTCGGCGTAACGACGGTGTAAAAGCTTCAACAGCATCGAAGGTAGGGGGAGCTGTGGCAGCTTTTGTTGGAGTATTATTCTGTGTGCTTGCCGGTCTTAGCTGTAACACAGGAGACATGGCAGGATTAAATGGCGAATACCGACAGCCCGAGTGCAGTATGCAGTGCGGGTATGTATTTTTATTAAGTACGAAACCATGAAGATACAGTAGCTTCGAGTGTTGAATCTATTTCTTCTTATACGAGTACCTGTATATAACCTAGGCCATAATTTCTGAAGCGGGGTTTCGAGTTTCTTTTAAAAGGGGGTCGCAGTCTGTTGAAAAATAATAAATACGAACTACATAGGTAGGAACAAAAGACGCAAGACTGTTTTACTTAACTTTTTGGATTTTTCGTGGGTCGCGACATATCAATGGTTGAGAAACGATGACCTAGGCCCTTAATCTATAAATTGTAGTGGTACCAACCACGATCCCAATACCCATAGGTTTTTTTTCTACGCAATACCAAATTTGCGACATTATTACGTGTATTGAGAGAACTACATCCAACTTACATACAAAAATGTAGGGATCGTTGTAAGCTTTTTAGACGCTAGAAAGTTTTGTGAATGTTGGCGGGTTTCTTAACCATTACAACTAAAAATTAAAATTATCCTAATTCCTATTCCTTAACTGTATGCGTTTTGACCTACAATATTTAAGCTCAATTGTGGAGGTGTTTTCTACATGATATTATTCAATTTATAATTCCAAGGTGTTCTTCGGAGTCGTACGGGTTCAGTCCTGTATGTGAAGTGGATAGTCAAACCACTTATTTTTCTCCGTGCCACGCTGGTTGTAACCAATATGAGGATCTCAATGGATTCTTGTAAGTATACGTTGTGCTTATAACCGATGATGTATCCATAATGGGGCCTGACAGTCAGTGGCTAGACTGGTCGAGAATCCTCTTAAGGTTGGAAGTACAGTATAAGGTGTACTGTTTGCTTTATCCACACTTATATATCTTAAAACACGATTTTAACAAATGGTCATATTATAAAGCGAAACTTATCAGTACATATTTATAACATACTTAGTCATATTGACTACTCTAAATTTGATATATTAAACGTAAATACAGAACTAACACCCATACGTTTTCAGGATCTTACAAAACTGCACGTGTGGTGCGCAGACGCAACGCGCGGTGCGTGGAGGTTGTTCATTGCTTCCGTCGTGTGCTCTTATCTATAACATCTACCTGGTCTTCTTCACTGTCATGTTAGCTGCTGGAGGTACAGTGTTATTATTTCCGCCTTTCGAGGATGAACTGAGTAACTTTTAAACTAACAAAAACTAAAAATGCACCGGTTTCGCACGCATAAACAATCCAGGCATCTCTTGGTAATCTATCTTTTCGTAAAAAATACACTATAATGAGCAAAGCCTCAACTTAAACTTTGTAACCATATTTAGGATGATTAGAGCCTCGATTTTTGGACACGAAGAGCGATTCTAATCACATTTAAATTATCTATAAATTTTAGCAACTGTATACTAATAATAATAATAATATAGCCTTTAAATTCCGAAACTCTGTCATTTTATATATCTGAACTTTAATATATTTTCACTCCAGTATATCTCGGAGTTCGGTGTGCCTCTTGGCAAAGGCCTCCTCTAACCCTTTCCACTGTTTTCTATATTTTGCGACTCTTTTTAGTGATTCAGGAGTTCTTAAAGTCCTAATATTGAGGGATGCTATATATATACTGCTCAAAACAATTAGCGGAACAAGATTTTTCTCCTTTCTATTGCTTAAACTAAAATTAGATTTAAATTAACTTGAACGCTATTTTTTACCTTGTTAATTTGTTAATTACTACAATTAATAAAAAAATTCAATTTGTATTTTTTTTATTAAAAAAAAATTAAAATGTGCATTGTAGACGAAAAACAAAGTGACGTCTTTGAATTTTCATTACTTTCTAATCACAGAAAACACATTTTAAGTAGTTTTTTTCAATCTTTTGAGTATTAATAGAAATTGAAGTGAGCCTTTTGAGTATTGTTATTCATTGAAGCGAGTGAGTTTAGGTCATAATGCCAGATCTGACTGAATTGCATGTCTCCCGAGCTATCGCTTTGCTTGAAGAGGGTCGAACTATGCGTTATGTAGGAAATGATCTAGGAGTAGCCCCTTCTGTTAATCACAGAACTTTAATCACAGAACAGATTTTTTATTTTTTTTTACTTATGTAATTTTAATGACGTTGTGGTTTATGACTTTTTCCTTTGAATAATTGTAATGTAAAGGGAGGGCAAACTTGCTGAGTTTCTTGCCCGTTCTTCTCAGAACAAGGCCTCCTGGTAGTTTTGCGAACGGATGGCGTAGTCTTGCTCTTTCGTGAATTTTGTAAACGTTGTTGACATTCATAAGCATGCTCTAAGAAGCATCTAAATTGAATAAACGTATTTTGATTTTGATTTTGATTTGTTATCTACAGACTTTGGAAGCGATACCGTGAGACGGGAGAATACTCACGAAGGCGTGGTCAAGGTTGAAAGAGAAAAACTACACGTTTGCAAGATCGCTACATCGTCAACTGTGCTTTACGTAACCGCACCACAACTGCAAGAGATCTACAAAATACACTAAGGACGGCTACTGGTGTAGAAATTTCCGACCAGACGGAAAGAAATAGGTTGTTGGAATCCAATTTGAGATCACGCCGACCAGTTCGGGCTGTTCGTCTAACAATTCAACATAGACAAGCTCGCCGACAGTTCGCGCAAAATCACGCTAATTGGCAACTTCGACATTGGAGGCCAGTGCTTTTTACTGACGAATCACGATTCCGTCTAACACGTTGCGATGGTCGTCTCCGTGTTTACAGACGCCCAGGCGAGCGATACAGTGCAGCAGCAGTCCAGGAATATGACAAATTTGGATGTGGCTCTGTGATGGTTTGGGGCGGAGTTAGTTTGGACGAGCGCACAGATCTCGTCGTTGTTCCCGGGCGCTTGTGTGCTCAAACTTACATTGAAAATGTGCTCGAAGATCATGTTTGGCCGCAGCATATGGTATGGGCCCAGATTTTCTTTTAATGCAAGATAATGCCAGGCCGCATACTGCAGCCATCACGTCAGATTACTTACGACAGCAGGAAATCCCTGTAATGGAGTGGCCTTCCATGAGCCCTGACCTAAATCCAATTGAACACATTTGGGACTTGCTTGACAGGCGCATCCGGAAGCGTCCGATTGCACCTCAAACACTGCAGCAGCTCACTGAAGCGTTGATTGAAGAATGGGAGCGAATTCCACAAGAAGATATTCGGAGGATCATACGAAGCATGCCGCGTCGTTGTCAAGCCGTGATTAGGGCTCATGGAGGCCACACACGTTACTGAAAGTCACTAAAGACGAATATTCAAACGATATAAGAATATTTCTTTGATGGACCTTTTTTATCACCAATTAGTTTTTCGTCTACAATGCACATTTTAATTTTTTTAATAAAAAAAATACAAATTGAATTTTTTATTAATTGTAGTAATTAACAAATTAACAAGGTAAAAAATAGCGTACAAGTTAATTTAAATCTAATTTTAGTTTCAGCAATAGAAAGGAGAAAAATCTTGTTCCGCTAATTGTTTTGAGCAGTATATATTATGTTTTTTTGTTAGAGGGTGGTGGTCTGATCTTCCCGCGGCGACCAACCGTGGTGGGAAGGCTTCTTGATTAGGTTGTTTTAGAATGTGTTTCTTCCATATTTGTTTTGCTTTTCCGGTTTTAGTTGTTGTTGTTTTTGTTTTGATAGGTTGCTCGCGTGTTTTGTTAGTTTTTTGAAATGTCGGAGGTCGAAAACGATCTATCTCTTCCTATATATTGTAGTATGTTTGGTTATAATATTTCTTTTTGTCCTGCATTGTTAGTTTTAGTCGATGTGTTTTCAAACTTGTTAGATGTGTTCTGTTTTTTCTGTGTAGACAAGTTGGTAGATACAGTTTTATCTCTCTTCCTTTTTTCGCGCTGGTTATCCTGCAGTTTTTTAATCACCAATTGGTCTCCTCTCAAAAAAGATTTGTTTCCCATTTTCCATTCTTCCTCTGTTTTTGGCTGTAGTTGTTTTCTAGTTTCTAGTACCTTCTTGGTGGGGTTCTCTTTTTCAAATGTGCCTTTAAATACTATAAGTTTGTCGTATCTTATAAAAGCAGTATAGCCTTTCTCCTTTTCTTTCTGTAACTGGACTTGGAGTTCCTTCCGCCTGTTAAGGACTTCAATCGGATAATCCTCCTTAATGTAGTACTGAGTATTTTCTAGACAGGATTTGTTTTTCAGAATATGTAACTTGTAACTCATGCTGTTAAACGTTATAACAACCGGTCTTATGTTATCACCTTTCTTTCCCAACCTTCTGACAAGTTCAATGTTATTTTTGTCACATTGAAATTCAAAGAACATGTTTATTATATTTAGGTACTATAATATTCTCTAATTCAAAATAAGTATTCTCACTCTCTTCTACTCCGAACATGACTAGGTTCTTTCGTCGTGAATGCCTTTCTAAGTTATTTAATTTGTCTTTTTGTTCTTCAATAGTTTTTTCTAATTGTTCGTTTTTCAATTCAAGGTTTGCAAATTTCTCTGTACTGTATACTACTATATATTTAAAAAGCTCACGTAAATAAAACACTGAAGACCATCTTGTATATGTCCAGAATTTTTAATAAAGCATATATACAGTTACACACACATAGAATGCATGTAACATACACCCCGTATGTATGCCTTATTCCTGTAATTAACAATTTATAGTATTAATCTTATTGAATACGTATTTTGATTTATTTCAGCTGCATCCTTGTTGATGCAAGGCATGGTTGTTCTACGCTGTACGCGTCGGCGTGATAAGCCGCTGGCTGTGGGAGTGGCGTTTGCGATAGTTGGTCTGGTATCACACGCTTTAGGTCATCTCTTATATATGTTAATTAGTGGTAAGTGGGGTTATATTTTATTGCAAATACAGTTATAAAGTTATACTAAATTTGCTTAGAAGAAAACAATATTAAAAAAGCATGCGCTCGAAATTTTCCCTTTATGTTTTTCGTACATAAAATCATAATAAATTATATACTTAACCTTTAAAGAAAAAACTGTTTGACCGGATTGAAGTTATGTATTATTATAAATTTACAACTATTTAACATAATTTTAAATTTATCCGACGTTTCGCGTGCTTTACAGCGTGCGTGGTCACGGTGACTGAAGACAAAAGATGTTGGATGTCAAAAAGTATCACAGCTGTAGAGAAAGTTGCCTTATCTGTATTTATTACCCCGGGAGTTGGTATCGGGAACCCCTCCATCTTTTAGTCAATTTATAATAATACATAACTTCAATCCGGTCAAACAGTTTTTTCTTTAAATGTGTAAAGGTTATGTAAATCAAAGACAATACTATACTTAACCTTTCTCAAAAATCACCGAGATCTTTTTAATATGTAAGGAACTAAATTTAATCGGTCTACTTTCGCCTATATAAAAACTTACACAGCAATTATGTTACAAACAATTTATCTATATCCCATAAAGTATTATAAAATCCGTTCGTTAGGGATGATTTCACTGCGGCGGCAAGCGCATCTACGCTTCAAAACTTAAATTAATTATAATACATATACTTTTTTGGTTACAAGTTGAACGCTTAAGGAAGTGATTTTAAAGTTTTTATAATTTTCCAGAATTAACCTGTGCCTACAAAGTGAATGGCGTATGTATATTCCACGGGGACATTGTATGGGTCATGCCAGTCGTGAGTGTAGTGTTCTGTCTCATATCAGCAGTGTTAAGTTTCGCAGCCAGCCGGGCAAGTGTCAACAAGGTCGTCGCTCTTAACGGCGTTAGCTGATAGTAAATAATGGAAATACTATAAATGTTTTATTATACCCCTCTTAATTCCTCCCCTCGCTTTCCAGTTTATGCAAGATTACCACACTTTATTTTTTAGTTAAAATTTTATTTATTTTTCAGTTAAAATTTTATTTATTTTTCAGTTAAATATTTATTTAAAAGGGAAAGTGTAGGTCCATCTTTTATAATGTTTTTTAATCAGCATCCTTTTGTTATATACTCCTTAATTACAAAGATATTAAGTAAAAATCAAAGACAAAATACGTAAAACTCTTTATTCCCCAATGGCACTCATTCTAACATGAAAAATATTAATATACAAATATTAGAAAAAGATTGATTATACTTACATCCTAATATTGTGCTTATCCATTGAAATAAAATCCTAAAACATACTAGTTGACACATGCGTTATATATTTTATTAACACTTTGCAAATTCAAATATGTCTTGCTCTCTCTTCTAATATATGATAGAGACGACAATATCTTGTATCTACTTATAAAAATAAAATTGACTATACCTACAACTATGGAAATATTCTAGTATAAATAACAAGAAGAATCAAGAAATTTGTTTATCAAAGGAAAATTTTGATTAAACATTGACGAAATTTTTAATAAATTATTTTATAAAGGATAATATAATAAATAGATTTTTTTACGAATTAGTGATCTAATATACGCAGGTTTCCTGACACTATTTTGTTTTCTAGCAGGGCTCCTGACGGGATGTCGATTCGATCACCGTGATTAGCTATTATTATTACTGTACCCTGAAAAAAAAATTATTATTAATAATTAAAATGTCATGTCATTCGAGAAAAAGAACATTTATCACACTACAAATAATAAAATTACTCTTAATAGGTTTTTTTGCCAAAACCAGATTTATTTTATTTCTTTAAAAAAATTATTTGTTTTTATAAGCAAATGATTTTGCAAAATAATTTTAACGATTCTAATGAATAAGATATACTTCGGTCGTACAGTGATTAACAAGACGTATAATAAGTAGTTAAAATCTAGAAAAACGTTATAGTTATCGACAATACAGAAACCTATACATTTTAATCAAAACGTAATCGATGTGTTTACAATTTGAAATACCATATTTTTCTCGTATTTTCAATCACTTATCAATAAATAAATATTACTTCGAAAAACTTATAAAAGTTTAATAATGTATCTCTAATATAAGCAGTTTGAACTCACCTTCAAAGAGACACCTCTCCCAAACGTAACATCACCGGACACCGTCAAATGGTCCAACTCGATCAGGTCCGGAATAGTCGCGAATCTATTCAAAAATTCCTTAACCTTCGCAAAATGATTGTCACCCAACTTCACTAGAGGCGTAGACGGAAACATGCGCTGTGGGGACATCACTAGCGATCCGTGCGACAGACTGTACAAATTGGACATCACTAGCAGCAAATCTGACGTCTTCTTCACCGGTAGGAACCGGCTCCTTGGCACATTCACCCCGATCCCACCCTCGAAGCACTTCATCGCTGCACCGACTGCCGTTTCCAGCTGGATCACGTTGAGACCGTCAGCCAAGCTCTTGTTATTGACGATTATCTCCATGTTTAGGGATCCCTGTTCGACCACCCTTTGAATGGCGTCCAATTTCGCCCATAAGTTGTTCGTGTTGAAGAATTTGAACTGGCTGACAGACTTGAAGTCATCGACGTGTTCCTTCGGCACTTGGGCAATTTCTAACAGCCTCAATTTGTCTTCGTACTGGATGAGAGTGCCTCCTTTGACATCGGCTCGGGTCTTGTCGGTGACTTCCATGACGAATTCAGCGCTCTTCTGGTCAGGATTCAGGAGTAGACTTAGAATGTTCAGGTCGACGGTCGCTCCGAGGTTGTCGATGTTGCTGATGAAGCAGTAGGTTCGGCCTTCTTTGATGAATTTCTGGAGGAGACCTGAATTATTGAAGGATTCGTAGAAGTCTCCGTGGCCGGGGGGATACCACCTGCAAATGGAAATATTTTGTTAATAACATTTTACGTTGGCTCAAAATTATACAAGTTTGATATCGAATATATATAAAAGATTAATACACATAAAAAAAAAAAAAGGGGGGGGGGGGGGGGGGGGGGGGGGGGGGGAAAAATCTCGTTTAAATTCATTGATATAATCTTGAACGAGAGTTGGACACACTCTCTACTAAGCACTGTAAAATATCTACGTAAATTATGTGTGTTCACCATTAAATACTCATAAAATTTTTCCAAATTCATTGTAAAGGTAACAAGGATTCGAAATTCAAATTCAAGATAATATTTAGAAATCTGTGAGAATGTTAAACAAAAGAGAAAACGATTTTATTCATTTCATTTTGATTGGTCAGGACGTATCGTGTCTATGATTGGTCTAGAAATTTTTAGTACAGACTGAATACAACTTCAATCATTTTAGTACTTACGCTTCAATATCATTATGTACGTCTACATTCTTTGGCACGGGCAGCAATGACTCCCTATTGATTCTCGGGTGGCACGATTGGTTAAATGTATGAATATCCAATTTTAAGCCCTTGTACTTGCGGATCACTTTCTGAGTATCTTCGTCCGTGTTGAACGAGTTCATTAGGACCAGTGGTACATTACATTTGTAGGTTTTGTTAAGGTGCTGGAAAATAATAAAATATAATGCTTAAAATACTTTGACACACGTCACAATAGTGTCAATGAAAATGCTCCCTAAACAAATTCGTTACATTATTTGTATTGGCATCTTGTTACAATATAACATGCATATATAGTATATAACATATTTACATTAATAAATTTAGTTTTGAAAACATAATATTAAAACATTTCTCCATCTTTTTTGTAGATAATTATTCTTTGTGAACTTTTTGACTTTTTGTTTTACGCTGATTAACCGAATTTATCTTGAATTTAGTTTCAAATTTTTCTCATTGTAATCCATGCATTATTTAAAAATGTCTATGCAAATTTCGTCAAAAGGGGATCAACAGTTCAAGCGAGACAATTTAACTAATACATTGTATACTTTCTCACCTCAATTTGTTGTACAGTTAAATCCAGGAACGTAAGCTCATTCCGAACCTGAATCACGGACTTAGGTCCTTTACAACCCATGGAAGTGCCAAGACCACCATTTAACTTTACTACGACCAGCTTATCCAGCATATGGTGGATGTTATCTGTGGTCGGCGTGCTCAGAGTGGAGTAGTCGATGACAGCGCCCTCGGGCAACTTCTGGATTTTCTCCCATGTTACAGATGGTCCCTCTGTAATTCAAACATAAATATATTAAAAAGTGTACATTTTCGTACTCTGGTATGGCAAGCGACACACGTCTAGTGCTTGAAGATTTCTCTTTATCGACATGTCGCTTCTGTTTAAACATGTTAAACTAATAAGCCTATACCAATTAAGTCCCGAAATCTCTTGTTTCATTTAGGACGTTCGAACTTTAATCAAACTTAAATGAAGTTTCAAGAGCGGTCAAAACATTTTTCCTGTATAGAATTTAACATATTTAACAGCTCAAGACGAGATTGTTACTTGAAATACGAATTAGAATATGGGCCTTAATGTTTATACAATGTATAACAAACTTAGTTTCTCCATCGAAGTATTTTGTCAAAAATAAACAACAAAATAGGTAACAAAAAGTAATTTGTTTTAAACATTTTAATCTTTAGGAAATTTCATTTTGTACAAAAATAAGATAATAGACAAAGATATCTTTTTAGCCTAAGAGATATCTTTTTAGTATAGGTACATTAGATTTAATATAATACTCACGTTCAGCCAAGAACCTGCTAAATAAGTTCTTAAAGCCCTTGAACTCCTTCTCGACTACTGGTCTCTTGGGTTCAGGAAGGGTTGAGAGTAGCCTCTCTAATTCCACCTCCAGGCGAGCTAGTGCATCCCTTTTGGTCGCCTCTTTGAAATCTCTGGATCCTGATGGTGTTCTTTGGTGACTCCGGATCTGAAAGATGGGAAGTAATCATGTTACTTTCGTATTTATTCAAACGGCTTAATTTAATTAGACTTGGTTTCTTTAATTTATTTATTTACTTACAGCCCATGCATGGCCAAACTCAGACTAAAACTAATGCTTTATAACGACTTTATTTGAAAGACTACTTGAGGATTTGAGTTCCATTACTGGCATTTAATCTACCTACTTCCGTTAAAAACCCGCTCCGTCGGGTTTTTAACTCCTACTACTCCTAACGTCAACTGATAAGTTACTATTATGGGACTTCACATTATCAAAAACAAAGTTGCTTTGCCATTACTAATCAAATCTACCCTCTAGACTCTCTTCTCATCATGCGTAGGCAACGGTTGGGCAATAGTAGCCATTAGAAGTTTTTTTTTTCATACAAATACTTAATAGGATTGAGCAAAATACCGAGAAAAATACACGAATAACATAATAATATACTTGACGTTAATGTTAGTTGTAACTTAATGACATCTTGCGGTCGACTACACCGCAATTATTTTAATTTGTATTTAATATTTGAAATCTTAGTAAAAACACGAAAATTCCTTTTTTTATTAGTGAACTAAAGGTCATACAATATGTGGAATATATTTGTTTACGTTAGTAAATAAAGTAGCAGTTTGACAGAGGGGCCTTGAGCACAGTACGCTAGACGTTCATGATTCCAAAAAATACGAGAGCCACAGATTCAGTCAAGCATGACAAAATGGAAGTGGACGGTACATGTGGCTAGACTTTAATATGGGAGAGGGACAAGACTTGTCACCTCAAGGAATGGACCTAAAGGTAAACGGAGCAAAGGACGACCCCAAATGCGATGGGAGGAAACTGGACGTCCTTTCTAAAATTCCTGGCCTATATTGGCTCCGGGCCCCACGTCTATACCTGTGAAGGGGGTTCCTCCAAGTTATAATTAAATATAAGATATTTTTAATTGTGTGTAATAAATAATAAAATGATATATTTAATTATGTATCTGAATGAATAATAAAATGTTATATTTTTTGTAGATAAACAATAATTATCATCTATTAATAATAGTTTATCTAAAGGAATTTAAAGGCTCTTGTATGTTATTTATTTTTTGTTAAAGGACATCTTTTAAAGGCATGATATACTATATATAATGAAGTGTACAAATAATTGATAGAATTGAGTCCCTTTAGTACATGAACAAAAAGCAATGACCTTTAACCTGACCTCTGCTATCAAACACGATAAATGGTCAGATTGCACTGTCCTCGACTGCTACTGTTAATAACAGATTCCAAAATTACGCCCAAAAGTGAATACATAAATTTAGTTTGCATTATATCAGATTATTTACAACGTTAAGGTATTAAACTTAATAAAAACATGAAGAATTTTCGTATTCATTAATAAATAATTTTAAAAAATACTAAATTAAATTTTTGTAGTGTGTGTGCTTTACAATCGAAATATTAAATCTTTGTAAACCGTGAAAATCCTTTGAGTCATGGCATTCAATGACACGCATTAATCAATTTAAATGATACAAACATAACCTTGATATTATCATGAATGATACTCTATACGCATAATAAAATGCACAAATAATGACTTATATAATTGTTATGTCACCTTGAGAAATAGAAATTATGCGAGTAATACAGATATAAATAAAACCTCTTTATATAAAATCATTATATTATTTATGTAACTTGACATTTCGAGCGCTTTTAAATGTAGCCAACACATAGAAAACCAGAAGATTTAGATTTTATAATTATAAAATTTTTATTTTCTAATTAACTCGAAAACTACTAATTTCCGAGTTTCGAAATTCTTTCACCAAGCTACTGTCTAATATGTCAAGTGAAGAAAGGCGTAATGGTTGCAGTTTCTATTCTATTAATGGTTCAATTTCCTTGCAGACCAAGACATGGCCATAAAAAGAGTGATGGAGTCTTGCCAGTTCTTGCCTGCTCTACGCCCTTGATTTGGGAACTGGTACTAAATGTTAATTTAAATCTTCCTTACCAATATGATAAAATACATTGCGATTTAGAATTTTTTCTAGTCGTAATGACTACTCATTTTAGATTGCTAAATTTTGTATACTATTATCATGATAAACTAGATAGTAAATATACGTAGGATGAAATCATCTATACATATTTTGTAAGAAATTGTGAAGCTATAAAAAAAGTTATACTTTGCTTTCGTGGATTTCACAAAAAGTTATAATTAGCTCGCGACAAGGAAAACCTAAGAGGGAAAATTTATAAAATAATGTTTAATTCGATTTCACGTGGATATTACGATGATTATTATAAATATAAATAATTTTTAATCATACGTGATATTAAAGATACTATTCAAGTTATTAGAAGAATGAATATTATATATGTGAGTTAGTACGACCTCTGTTAACCATTTTCATACTATTTGCTTAGTCGCCTATTTATTTAAATTTAAATATCAACTATATTTCATTGAAAAATTCTACTATAAAATTAATTATAGTGGTTTTGGATAACGTAATTTAGTCAATTGCTTATAACTAACTAATTTATAATTCATATCTAGGAACACATACCCATGAACGTATAAATTCTGTCTCACTTGCCATCACTAATTAATTAATATATCAATACAAACTAATGCCTGTCTCCAAACCAACCCAATTTAAACGCAATTTTTGTCTTATAATTTGGCTAATACATCTGGCTATGGATAAGATAAAGAACACACGTAAGTTACCTCCGTTGCGCGCACGCACACTAGATAACTAATCGTAAAATCTTATATGTACTGCAGATAAAAATATTGTGCGCCTAATTAAATTCAATTAGCTTTATAAAATGACAGCGTATTCAAGCTTACTTACAATTGCATATCAACAAGATAAAACGATATACTTACTCAAACTAAAAAGTTTTGCAACGAACGGCCATGTTTTCTTTAAATTCTACTCAAAAATCCATATTTATCTCCTAGTTTTACAATAAGTAGGTAGATAAAATTATACAAACATAGAAATAAAATATTGACTATATTTCAATAATAATAACTTGTGTTTAGAGAATAATAAAAGTCGCATCGCATATACTGTGTAAAATTAATACCGATAAGTATAAAATGATACTTTTAAATTTTTATATATGTAGAAATGTATTCGCGATAGTCGGATTTTGAAACAGGCCGTACTACAGTCAAATAACTATTTATAAAATCCTTTTTTTCGTAATTCATTGAATTTATCATTCGCCTGAGACACTGATAAGAATTTTCCAGAAGGTTTCGTTTATCGTTTATTGTTCAGCTAATTTATAAGCTTCAATTGAGTCTATTACTCGAGCGCAATAGACATCGAGAATCGGCGACACGCGAGACGAATCAAAATATTTAAAATAACCACAGTATATAAAAAAAATTTTTTTAAATAAAACCTTAAAGCAATATTATCAGGGCAGTTCAATGGTACATTCCAAATTCTAAATAAAATAATGGAAAAAAAGTACATGTAAAAGATTCACTGCCTAGTAAAAAGAAATAAGAACATTTAAACGCCTGAACAAATCTTCATAAATTGTAGCTAATAACCATATTGATCATGACTTGATGACATTTTAATATTATATAAACGGTAGACATCAATGTCGAAGTAGATCATATAAAACGTATAATAGATGTAAAATTTAAATCCTAAAAAGTATTATACCCGTTATGTACATAATTATTGTGATATATTTTATCATAAAGAGTCATCGTTATGGGCATTTTGGTAGATTATCAATAATTTGACTTAGTGAAACGAAAGTCAGGCAAAATAATTATTCTTTCAGTCATGATCACTTTGAAAAACTAATTACAATAGATAGTACCCTAACAATGTGGACGTAATTATTGTGAAATACTTTTATCATAAAGTCATCGTTATGGGCATTTTGGTAGATTATCAATAATTTGACTTAGTGAAACGAAAGTCAGGCAAAATAATTATTCTTTCAGTCATGATCACTTTGAAAAACTAATTACAATAGATAGTACCCTAACAATGTGGACGTAATTATTGTGAAATACTTTTATCATAAAGTCATCGTTATGGGCATTTTGGTAGATTATCAATCATTTGACCTAGTGGAAGGAAAGTCAACCGAAGTAATAATTATTTCAGTAGGTACGCACGGTGATATATTTGGCTATTACGTGAATTAAACAACGAAGCCTATGTCCCATTAAACAAACAACTGAAAACCAAACTAATATTTCGTCGGTCCATACACCAGATACTAACTAATGAACATTGTAACACCTCAATAAAGTTTAAGGCAAACATTAATTGTTATATGATTTAACTGTCTGATTCCTTAATTATTTTCCGTTTATGCGAGTATGATAACAAGTTCAGGATTTGTGCATACTTTATTTTAAGGATGTTGAGTACTAGAATATAAAGCCAGGGGTAGATAAAATCACTGATGAATTGTTCAACATGTCCTCTACCATGAACAGTATCTATAATCCTGAGATGGTATAACAAGGAAACATATACGCAAGAACGCGTCCCAACAGTATGTAACTATATAGAATTACCTATTTAACCTTGCAAGTATATAACGACATAATTTACATAGAGAAGCCTATAATTTACATAGAGAACAACATTTTCGTTTTTAAATAACTCTAACAAGAAGTGTTTATATGTTAACTGCACAGATAATAATTAGTGAGATTTAGCGCTAAGAACCTATAAATCGAGATATTGAAAGCTGGTTACCGTAAAGTAACCCTAATTGCGCATTTATACGTGGACAGATAGCCTTTACTTAGAACATATATATTAATTTTTATATTTGTTCTCTCCTCTTGATAGAGTTGTGGTAATTAGCACCATTAACATTATGATAACTTGGTTATTTCAGTTATCGTAACCTATGACCAGATAAACCTTATTATTTATCTGTAAAGATACGAGACGGACTTTAATTATCATTTACTATAATTTTATTTTTCTATATATGTCCACCTTCGTACGGGAGATTACATTATTCAGGGTAAGAAAAAATAATGAATTTATATAATTTTTATTTTACGTATAAGAAATAGTTAAATAAAAATAAATTCACCGGAGACGTGCCCCAAAATGTCCGATTACGAGTAATATTCAGACAGGGGCCCACGCTTGATAAATAACTTTACATATGCCAAAAGGAAGATCTTGCATTGGTACCTTGGCAATGGTATTTCAAAGAGTCAATTATGATTCCTAGATATCAAAGACCAGGCAGGGTATTTCAGGCAGTTGTGATTTATCCGTTTGTTTGATACACTTTTTTCTTTTTTTAATGTTAACCGAAAAGTTGCGAATAAATATTTTTCGAATTATATAACAATTCATATTCTAATAGTTATCGCACCGGCAATTACTTTGTTTTATAACTACGATAACAAATTTTAGTTTTAAAATTTGTACTTAAAATAATGCGTATATTATTATCGCTAGCTAAGGAATAGTTTCCATTTTAATACATATTTCTTCTAGAATAAAAATGGTTATAACTCATAACAAATATTTAAAATGATTACCTTCGTTAGCAAATCCATTTGAATTATCAATATCGCGATGAGAAAAACACAAAACTAACGTCAAGTTAAAGCGACTGTTTAGCTACAATTAACTTATCTTTTTATATGTACCTACATAATAAACGTTACGAGTTATATAAGAAAAATGTTCCGAGTAAATTAATAATAAAAAATAATATTTTATTTTTTATGATTAAACAATAATTATTAAAAGACATTCCCTCTAACAGAATTTTCAGAATTTACGACTTTAGGTAACCGGTAGCCTCTATGTAAAGTATAGTAACTTTATTATGTACGGAGTGTCAGGAGACATTCCGAAATGTGTTTATGTAATCAATAAATAGCTTGCAAAGCTTAATCCTTTATCGTATCCTTAGTGAATCTAGGGATATCTGCACCAAGAGACCAGAGCCATAAAGCCTATGGGAGGACGAAAATTCTCCGTCATAGTCCGTTGATTTCTCACAGCTATCGCGAAAGCACAACATAAAATATATATAATATTCATGCAATAATAGATACAATATATAATAAATAGAGTCAAGGAAGAAATAGCTAAAGTACGACGCATTTTATTTAAACTAACATATTATAAACTACTAGTGTAGTATTGTCTATGTATTAAATATAATTAAAATCTTAACTATACTTTTTAAACTAACTGTGATTAAAAAATACTTACATTTATAAGCCAATCCATTTTATTTAAACTCAACGGTTCTAAGGTCCTTATAACACTACTTTACACTTGTGTTCAGTAAGCAATTTGCCTTCTAACTAAATATGTAGTAGACAGTACAAGAGTATTGTTTATCTATGACATGATTAGGGTAAATGAGACCATAAGTACTTGTTGTATCAGTCATTGACAATTAGTAGTAATGTAAACATAACTTAAGTAATATTTAAGTATGAAAGAAATTTTCTAGTTGGCTATGACTGACAAAACAGACACTGAAGTAAACTTGCCTCAAGGGGCAGAATCTTTAAATGCTGTTGAAAAGCTATTTAAGAAAAAATGCTGCTATATCCCAAAAAGATAATAAGCTTCACTGTCATAATTAATTTGACAATAGAAATATTGCTAATGACTTTTAATTACCAGATATTATTAATTCAATTACAGTAATTAGGTAAATGGACATTCACAAATATTCATTAAATTTTTATTTAATGTTTTCCTAACGTCTAAATTTTGTTTTCTATGTAAACCATATTACAAACAAAACATGCATTTTAATAACTATAAATTACCATGGTTTATAAATAATATACCTATGTATAATGGATATATGAAATTCCACATGTGCCTACACATGCAAAATATCTACAGTAACTTTGTAAATGGCTATTCACAGAATGAGCCCTAGGGTCAAATTAAAAATTAATATCACAAAAGTATTCTCTTACATCATGATTGCTGAAACATCCAGGTATGTAAATAATTCAACAAATTTGATTATAAAATTTATATTCATTATTGCTATAAACATTTTTATAAATAATTATATAAAAGATAATAAAGTGATTTTTTTAAATAAGGGGCCGTTCAAGTATTACTTAAGCACTATAGGGGAGCTTTGGTTTTCTTAAATTGCTTTTTTTATTATATTTTCTTTTTTTTTAATGTTGGAAAAAACCACATACAATATTCACTTGTTTTATATGCAAAAGTATGTACATATGTAAATGTACCTAATTGGGTTTATAAGTTTTCCAATTCTTTAAAATGCTTTTATTTTTACACAACTGAATAAACTACACTACTTTTATCTTTTAGGGCATTGCTGAATAAATATATTGATACAGGTGATGCAAATATATACGTTGAACTTAAGATTCTTAAACAATTATATAGGTTTATCAACAAACCACTGAATATACCAACTACACTAGTACACACACACTAGTAACACTAGTAATGTGTTACGAGTATGATTTAAAAAAAATGTTGTTTCTGTATGCTTTACCTATTTATAAAATACATACTATAAATCTTAAATACTTTCATGCACTCCTAAACAATAGACTAAAAAGTTTCTTCATATATACATATATGTTTATCAAAATAATAATTATGAACTAAAAATTCCAAAACCAAATTAGTGACAAAAGAATGATCTACATAGACCTTACCGCTGGTTTCAGCCTGTGGTCATCTGCCTGGAATTTTGAATTTAATTTTCAAATTTAATCTTTTCATACTAATATTTATATTACATCAGGGTCACATAAACAATATGAAGGTTATATAATAGGCACATACCACCCTATCTTCAGATGACCTGCAGATGTTTTTCCAAAAAAAACTCAATGTAACCTCATTTAGATGTAATCTTCCAAGGGGCAAATGATATCAAATATAATCAAATACTTTTTCATTATATGCAGTTTTCATGTTGCTCAGTTTACTTAGATAAGGGCATTAATATGGTTTTATTAATTGCTTGTAACGACCATAAGCAAGGTCACATGGAGGGCACCACAAACAAGATAGTCATTATTTGTATGACATATGTATTGCATAACGTAATAATATAACCTACCTTAGCTTCACATCTATCGCCCATGTTTTTGTTATCAAGTCGTATTTACACTTTGTTATGATAATAAACTACGCGAGAAAAGCCGCATGCAACACAAAGTTTATACTTTTGACAATCAGATGTTTTTGAAAGTTGAAATTGGCACTTGAAACTTGACAGAGGGCCTTAATAATATCATTACAGCAGATGAATTCGGGCATTTACCGTCTAACTCTCAAAACGTCAAAAGACATAGGATTTTGCTCTACAGATTACAGAGCCAAGAGCCAAGTGCCCGCTTAATTTAGTATCTAAATTCTAAAGGTTCCATTTAGATGGAGAGAGTTTCTCGTCTCGAATGTACGATTATCGAAAGCATATAAAAAAGTTTTTTTGTCTAAAAATTCACACCTCTCGCTCTTCCACTTAGGGGAGAATAGCCTCGCAATGGAAAGTTTATTGTGGCCGTGTAAACAGAATTTCAAAAGCAATAAAGTGCAGTACTTGAGGTGTTTTAATTATTAGTGTAAAAAATAATTAAACGAAAACGGAACAAAGAATTTGGGTTCAAAAATTGGTTTTAGTAATTTTCTTTTTCAGTGTTCCACAAACACTCGTAACTTCTATAAAGTTCAATTAACTTAATATTATCGGCAGCCCCAAAATTAAAAGGATTTTTGTGACATTTTTGAGAACAATACCCTACTAAACTCGAATGAAACATCTCGCACTTAGTGTTGCCCAAATACAAGACCAAGACGAGACTTAGGCCAGTCTTGGTCTTGCGTCAATACACCTGGCCTTGGTATTGCGCTCTCAGTCTTGGTCTTTCAGAAAGAGTCTTGCTAGTCTTGCAAATACCTATTAGCCTATTGCTATTTATTGAACACGTTAGTTTAGATTTTAGATTATATTTCGCGCTGTAAGACGTATGTAGTCACAGAATAATTATAAGAATGAGTTTGACCTTGAAAATGTCATTTTTTTTAAATAAATCCTCGACCTTTATGAACTTGGAGGGTTGTATTGATGATTATGATTCTGTAACTACATACGTCTTACAGCGCGAATAATATTTTAATGAGGGCCTTCCCACTCGGGGGGTACTAGTTGCCCATAATTGCCACGCTGGGCAGGTTTGGCGGCAAACGGGGGACTACGTACTACTAAATAATTTATAATTTTTTTTTTATAAAACTATAAAAAGTAAAGTAGATACCTAAACTCATAAATATTATGTAGGTATTTATGAAACACCCTTATTTGCATTGTTTTTTTCATGAATTTACAAAAATAAAGTAGGTACCTACGAGAAACAGCTAGGTTCTTTACTTTGGTAAATTACTGTAATTACGTAACATATTTATTAAAATAACATATTTAATTATTAATTGAGTACCTTGTATTTACGTAACATATTTTTTTCTTACCTGTCTACTTTTTGCAGTGGTTCTTAAAAAGCTTGTGATATCTCCACTTTGACTTTGACTTAATGTTGGTTTTCTTACAGGAAGAAATATTTGCGATTCCTTCTCGTGAAAAGATAGTAGATGCTTCCTTAAGCCTGAAGTGTTTCTGTTTTTCATTTTTATTTCAACTTTCTTATGTTGGCACAATTTACACATACCAATTTGGGACGCATGAATTATTTCGAAAAACTCGTCAAATTTGCTTTTAGGTCTTTTAGATCTAATTTTGCAACTCTCACTACTCCGACTAGAGCTATTTGAATCTTCGTCACTCATGTCAAATTTTAAACATTCACTCCGAAAGCAATAAGGATTTAGAGTACCTAGCTAGGTAAATGGGAGAGAACAGTAAATAAGATAAGACTCGAAGCGAAGCTCAATTGGAAATGACTGAAATGGAAATAAAACTCATATTTATAAGCACAAGCCGAAGACCGACAAAGGAAAATGCGGCATTCTTTGATAGAGAGAATAAATCTTTGAAAGATTAAAAAAACAGAAGTATCAGAATCAGATAGATTTTCTGCCTACGCAAAAATAAAGTGTAGATAATTATGCAAATAATATTGTTTATTATGTTCCTCTTTTATTGGAACTAGGCATGTTCCGTTCCGGTACGTTGCCTGCCGTTTTTATGGAGGTTACTCGCTACTAGAGTAGGTACGATAGAAATTGATAAACCGACACTGCCAATCTCGATTTTTGGAAGTATGTGATTTTAAAACAAAATGCGTAAAGCAATATGACGTCGCTCATATTTGGAGTTTTTCCACGTTTCAAGTTTGTTAAAAACACCCACTTCCAAATTTGCAGTGCAATGTCCTTTAAAAAGGTATAATAGGTTATAATAATAAAATAAACTAGGTATATTATTATTACTACAATTTTTATAATATCTACCTATCCTTACGACTACAATCTTCCTTGCGAGGACAACATAATCTATTTGTGTCAGTTCTGAGCACCTGGAAACTTATTTTATTCTTTGGGACATGGGCAGTGGCGGCGACCTTTGACATGGAAGCGACGGCGGCGACACAAAGTCTAAGAGCGGACTAAATTTTTACCTATTTTGGTAGGGTTGTCAAAGTTGGCATTAGCACAGAAAAATAAAATTAAGTAAACACAACGTTTATCAACTTTTTAATAACCAGGTATCCACGATAGAATATTTTTTCTACTAATTTCCTAACTACTCAGTCTTAATATATTTTTCATAAATTTTGTTTTTCAATAATTTGTTGTGTGTAATTGAATAGTAAACTCAAAATCTTACTTGAGCTTTATTAAAATAAACTTATGGAAAGCACTGACATGGACTATACAATTTTCAATCTTGCTGCTCACATTTTGGTACCTAGGTATATCACTCACTATCTATCATTTACCGATATTAACAATGATTGTTTCGAAATCAAAATATTCGCAATTCAATAGCTGATGCAATACCTACTTAGTTATTAATTATCATCTCGCCCGACAGCTTTAAACGTTGTTGTGTTCGAATTCGAGCCAGTGTGAGAATGTATTTATACAAGAAACTCAGAGAGATCTTCAAGGTCATTTAATTTTATTCTCCTGTACCAACCCTACCAAAATAGGTAACAATTTTGTGTGCCTCTGTCCGTACACTTTGTCGGCGAATGCGGCGCTCAAACAGTGTCAAATGCTGTGATACACTTGTTGCAAACCGCGGCGTCTTTGTCGGTAAATTATCAAATAAGTAGGTATACACCGACCGACCAACAGTTTATTCGCAGAACGTCACATTTTCCCAAGGTTGATACCTTGAACCTTAAATCTTTTCGCGATAAAGTTGTAAATCTCTTAAAGAAATTTGACAGATTGTAGTAGCTTGATGTTCTGGCGTCTGTACCATAACATTGGCTGCCGTAGAAACTGTTACTAAGCCTACTCGACTCGCTGTTAGTTTTAAATTTTGCTGAATAGAAGAATAATATAAATTTTGAAACATAAGTAGGTACCAACATAATGTTTATATAATTTTGTTGGCTATAATTTTAAGCACATACCAACCTACGAGTACTAACGTTAGATCTGCACATTAGACATAAACAAGCATAATATTATAGGTAGATACCTACAAGGTATGAACTTTGCTAGAAAGTTATTCTAGGTACATTTTATCACATGGGATGATGGGAACAGATTTGTGAGTATTAACACGCTACCTACTTATTAAATAGTTGAAATATAATAAGTACTTATCTACCTACTGGGGAACGTCTCTAAAAACGGGATTGAAACCAAATACCTACTTAATAACGCCTAAATCTCAGTTTGTCTTAACTGCAAGACTCTTGAGTCTTGCAGGCTTAAGTCTTGTCTTGCTCAAGTCTTGCAGTTTTCAGTCTTGGTCTTGCGAAAATGCAACAACAAGACCAAGATTGAAATACCAAGACCGATTTTGGGCAACACTACTTGCACTCAAAACGGTTCAAACCGATTTGTACGATACTCGCATGAACATAAAAAAATGTCATACGAGATCGTGTTTATACTAGTCGAGTTTTTCGTAAGTAAAAATCTTCTTACTAAAATGCCGATGTGTAAATAGACGCAGGAAATTATCGCCTAGCCATAAATCCCTGGCGATTCTCGTATGACATAATCGTAGGCGAGAATTTAGTTCTTGCCTGTATGTAAACATTTTGATACGATAACGCTATGGCGATTATTGCTGGCGATAGTCGCGTACGATTTCTCCATCTAAATGGGCCTCACCCTTTGAGACAACGCTAATGCATATTATTCAACGTCCGGTTAGGCTTAATTAAGTACCTATTTAAACCATACCTACTTTTTTTTTGTATTATTTTTTTCCTTTATCCATACCTATATAATATAATCAATGATGTTGCCCTATGTTGCCATACACGGCCACAGTTTCGAAGGCCTATCCAACGAATTGGCGAATCATCGGCTGTCAATTTTTCTTTTTACTAATAGTAAAAATGTTGATGCCATATTCCATAATAGTCCATCCCACCAAACTCCCATTCCAATGACGTTTGACGTATTTGACTGCGCTCGATACGAGATTGTGACTTTAAATACCTATAAGAATATACCTGACTTTTCTCGCTAAGCTTGGTTTCTTAATGTCACGCTTAGCGTTAAATGTTACTATGGCGACCCGTATCGTAAGTCAATCACGCATTGGTTACTAATACACGTTTGATCTAAGGATAATTCAACGAACGTTTGTCAAAATCAAATAAGTCTCTTACAATTTTAAGAGGTGACAGACATTAGGTTTAAAGACATTTATTCTCATAACAGACAAGAGTCACTTACATGAGAACTTATATACTAAATATACAATTTATCACGTCGTGGGTCATTGAAGAGCTTCAAGGATCAATTAGCGAAGTAGAACTTGGGTGGACTTTCATTTACGCAGGTAACTGGGATCACTCAAGAGATGGTCTTTTAGTCTAAATTTAAATATTGCCAGACTGTCTGCACTTTTTATATTTTGTAGAAGTCTAAGTCTAAGATTGTGTGGGCGTCGTGAACTGCGCTTATGAATTTGATTTATTTTAGTGAAAGTAATGTTAGTGTGTATATAGTTATTTAGAATTTTGTAGATTAATATGCTGGTATTGTATTGAAATAATTGTTTTATATTCATGAGTTTTGTTTCACTGTAGATTTTTGTCTAGAAGTTAAGTATGGGTACTGAAAAGCAATTTAATTACTTTATTTTGAGCAATTTGAAGGCGAGAAATGTTAGTTTTAGTCGCGGCTCCCCAAATTTCAATAAGGTAAAGAAGTTGTGATTTTGCCAAAGAATTATAAATATGTATACGAACTTCACGAGGAAAGCTTCAAACTATGTGTGTAAGGGAACCTCTTAGAGAAGATATTCTAGTTATTAAATGATTTATGTGCGTTGTCCATGTTAAGTTATTGTCAATTTATAATCCAAGATATTTTTCGCTTTTCTTTTCAATTAGTGGTACATTATTTAATGTTATAGGCGAATGTGGAGAAATTTTAACATTTTTAGGTTTAAAAATTAAGTACGATGTTTTAGCAGTGTTGATAGTTAGCAATTTCGACTGAAACCACAAGTATAGATAGTCAAGGTCTTTTTGCACTCGAGAAATTATATCATGCACAGATGAACCAGTGTATAGGAGACAGGTATCATCCGCATACAAGGTTATCTGTCCATGTAAGTTAAGGTGTTGTATGTCATTTAAATAAATTAAAAACAATAATGGGCCCAATATTGATCCCTGAGGTACTCCACAAGAGATAGGTAAGAGTTTACTTTGACAATCATTAATTTTAACTACTTGGAATCTATTGTTTAAATATGATTTGAACATTTAAGTAGACTAAGGAAGAATAAAATATGTTTTAGATCATATTTTTGTATATAACCATTAATATAACTTGTAGTTTAATTATCTTACATTTAAAGTAAAATAAATTATACATTTGTTAAAATTAAACTATTTTTGACTATTGTGTTGCTATATAATATGATTCAACCATTTACAAGGTATTTGTCTCGTAAATTAATCATTACTTCGATATAAATCTTGAAAAAATTTAAACTAAAAAATGTTAGCTAAAGATTTCTTTATTGTTATTGTCTTTGGTAATACATTTAATTGTCACAAACATTTACTAAGCATGAAAGACTTGCTGTAAAGCTTTAATTATTAAAAAAATAATGAACTTATTTATAAAACTATATGTATTGTTAACAAATTAAGTTCTAAAGAATTTTAACAACAATCAATCTTCAAAAACTTTATACTCAGAAAAAGTTTAGCGATTATTTATAAAATAGAGTAGGTACATGTCATTTATCTCATTAATTATAAACACTTATTAATAACATAAGCATATAATTTTCTAGTACAATTTAAATTCAGCTGTTATACGTAATAACACGTAAATTTTATTTTTAGTCACCCTTAAAAAATTTGTTCAAGAAATTAAAATTTAATGTCAGTGTCAAATATTAATAAAATAATTATTAAAAATAAACCTTAGGTAGAAAGACAAACTTTGATCGAGTTTCTAGGGAGACAAAAGGGAATGACATCGCCTCACGCTTTGTCACGTACAAATTCGTTTGGTGTTAGTACGTCACGACTGTCGTAAGCTGATTTTGTCTCAAGCTCCTGTCAAACCATTTACTTATGGAATCGACAAATAACAGATAAGAATTCTTATACAAGCTTTATATTATAAATCGTGAGAGTAACTATGAGCTGAAATTTTTTGAAGTTATACTTCTTTAGGCGCGTTATGAAAAATTGATGAGAGTGAAATGTTACGATGCGCGCGCACCGTGACACAAAATTATCAGTATGAAGTTGCCCACGGAAGATGATAAGGCATTGGACATAATTTAAAAACAAAATTCGAATAATAACAGAATTTATGTTACACTTAATGTAAGAGCATAATAATAAATATTTATTTATTTAATTTTTCAAATGTAAACTGAACTTTATTTACTATAATGACTCCTTTTCCAGTCTTTGATTATTTAATTGTAATTAATTATTTGCATGCAATCAAACACTACTTTTGATAATGCCAAAGAAGTATAACTTCTTCCGCGCGTACATAAGTACACGCACCCTTTTTTTTAGATATAATATAAGTAGTATATTAGTATAAATTAAATTAACGACCCATTTATTATTTAAATTTGTTTATATAATATAACTTAAATTATTAATACTTTTTATATTAATTCTAAGTAGGCAATTTTATTTAAATTATAAATAAATCACTCACGCTTATTCTACTGGCTCTGCGCCAAAGGAGGCCAAAAACTGACATGGCCTTTGAAGTGAAAAGCTTCCTGTCCCACCTCCCGCCAATTGCTGACTTACGGCAGTAGCAGGTCCTCCTCCACTTGATCAATCCAGCAGTACCTAGGCCGGTTCAGATAAGCTTCCTTCACCGTCCGAGGCCCATGTGCTCAAGGTGCCTCAGCCAACGTAGCCTTATATTTTTTTTTTTTTTTGACAATTCACACCAATTGACCTAGTCCCATGCTGCTGGGAAGCTTGTGTTTGGGTACAAGAACGGATAAACATACATATTATAGTAGATAGACATATAAATACATATTTAACACCCAAGACCTCCCACCATTCATGATCCCCGGCGGGGATCGAACCCGGGACCCATGGATTATTCACTTATAATGTTGAGTTTGGCTACTAACTCTTCTATTTTGGCATTCTTTCGGACTACATATGACCTGTCCTCTCTCCTTGTTGTCCCCAGAATTTTACACAATATCTTGACCACCAGTTTCGCCTCCAGTGGCTTCTGCTCCTCTTATATGGTTAGCGTCTTAGCCTCACAGCCGTACATCAAAACTGGTCGTACATCAGTATCAATAAAACAATATAATTTAATTTTTGTTTCTTAAATATTTATCTGCCGCGGCAAATAGGGTTAATTCTTACCCAGTTAGAAATATACTTTATACTTAACGAATAAGTTTTTAATTACAAAATACTTTTGTTCTTTTTTTAATAATTATGTTTAACACGGAATCAACGAAATTACTTGAGGTAAGTATTACGAATAATTCTATTCTATAACAGTTCTCTCTTCGTTATCTCCGTTTCTATTTTCTGCTCTTCTGTTTTTTAATCTCAGGTATCCTATGGCTACGAAGTTTATAACTAATGCTATAAACACGAGTCCTGCGCAGGTAAATCCGATTATATAAGAGAATCTCTGTTCGTAAAGTTGGCATTTGTCTCCTGTGTACCAACTGCATGTTTTCCCTGGAACAAAAATATCATATAGCTCTTATTCTATTAATATGCAATAATAAATATAATATGGTGTTTGTACTTTTATTTTACTATAATATAATACAATCATAATATGTTACATTAGAAAACCGCTGTGGTTTGTATTAATGTAACCATAGCAGTAACCTTATAACGGTAACGATCGGATAATGTAGCCTAATAACAGCAATTTTGAGATATTTATATTGGATTAAAAATATGAATATTTTCAAACAACAATCAAAAAATTCTTATAAATGCAATTGTTATAGCACTACTTACGAGTATTGCTATTAAAATCCCGAAGGATTACGTTCTAAAAAAGTTATACTCACATGCAATAGACAAGAAGATATTGTTAGCACAGACGTAAGAAACAGCTGCAATGACAGACCACATCATTCCCATGGCGATGGACTTATCACGAGGGTCCACAGATTTGAGGATCACCATACCTTGTGACTGGAACGCCAGCACTGAAACCGATAGTCTTATTAGTATATTATAAAAAAACTCGGCTGCGCATGGGCAACAGTAACCCATAAACCTTGAAAGAATATGTACCAAAATCTTACTGATTCTAGATCTCATGAAAACCGCAGTAAATTCCGTGCTGCCCTGCGATTCTGTAACTCACTTTTCGAACTCACACTGCTAAATTATAATAGTAATAAACAATAAACTACAAGCTCCCACCTTTTCAGAATGCCAAATCTATAAAATGACTGCTTCACGATGATTGAGAGCGACCGCCGATGCGAAAACCGCTGTGTGAGTTCGAAAAGTGAGTTACAGAATCGCAGGGCAGTAATTTACAGATAGACGCGGCGTAGGTAATATAGTGTTGCTGATTTTTTTGTGGGTCTACAAGCTCTACAACTTTTTCTAAAACTCAACTATAAATCTCACATCGTTAAGGCATAGAAAAACTTCTTCGTCGGCCGTTTTTTCTTCGATTTAAATCCGACTGCCACAAAAATGTATTATCATTGTTCGGCTTAATATATAGATTATTACACTTAAAAATAACGTATAATTAGTGGCTTTCTATTTTAAGCATTTTCAAAATCGGTTCAGTAGATCTAAAGATTACCACCTACAACCTCACAAACATCACCTTTTTATAATATTAGTATGTACCTATTACTACTATACTAATATAAAGCAATACAACTACACACGAAGGGCTTTAGGGTTTTCGTTTCTTATTACTAGTACTACTCCTTTTGTTAAGTTAACTATGATATTAAAAAAAAGGAAGTTTCTTTTACTTTAGCATACAGATATATGTTCGAAAATTGTCCATTTATAGAACAGTTCACAAGGATGATTCCAGAGGGAAGTACTGTATGAAAAAACACGAAAAACTCAAACATTTCCCACAGATACAAAACATTTTCTAATTTTTGATTGTTTGTCTTTGTACCAGTAGCGTCAGTAACATCTAATTATTCAGATTTATATCTAATTTGTAAATCGCCATAATTTTATGACTTGGTTATTATGTGCGACCAACAAACTAACCTGACAAAATCACGATTGCTGCATAAGCTGTCTTATGCAAATTATATCCAGTCTGACAGTTGAAATAACTGCAAGCTCCCGGTGCCACTCGCCCTGAAGGACCTGCGCAACTGCAGTTGGAGTATACCCTGAAAAAAAAGACATTGGTTACTTTCACTTATAGAGCGGGTAATAAAAGTGTAGGAGAAGATTATAGTAGGGCCAATTTAATAAGTTAGCTTTGACACCACATCAAAATTCAATAATCGTTAACTTGTAACGACGTAAACAATAGGTATATAATTTATGTTATCGAAGTTAGAACTGCACTATTGCTTAAATTTTTTAATACCGATTACATATTTATCGTAATAATGACAATAGGTTATTTTACTATTTACCTTTACTGTATACGTATACTGAATAGGTGCGTTTACTTAGATAGAATTAACTGTTTTTAATAATAAACAATTTCTGTTTTAAAGAGTAAACTGACGTCGTTACAATGTTGCGTCAGTGGACGTCTTATGAAGCTAAAACTGACAGATGTCAAATGCGACCTATTAAGTTCGGATACTATTAATGAATGCGTTTACTATTAAATTCTTTCTCTAATGATAGAGAGATATTCTGTTACTAAAGTTTGTTTTTTCGACTCCAGTCCTTACCGGATTAGCTAACGACTGAAGAAAGCGTATACCGTTTGAGCGTCTTATCTAAAATTCCAGTTATACTATATACCTACTTAACCATGACTTTTAGTGAATGACTCTGGCTACTTTTAGCTCGCTTTAAATTCATGTTCTTGACTTTACCACACTCAAATGTCTATTTATAATATTATAATATACTGTGCGTAATCCTTTTAATATAAAACACTTACATTAAATTGTCAATTGCAAAGGAACCTGTGCAGCCAGCCTCACATGGTGAAAGGTAGGTCGTCATCGTGTCCACTACACACACAGGATTGTACTCATTCCATTTTGGCACGCAACTGCAATAAAGTAAAATCTATAAGAATTTATTGAAAAAAATGGCCCTCAAGAAAAGTAATAACAATAAAGATTCACAGGCTCTATGTTTGTATTTATGATTTTTTTTGTGACAAAGGATTTTACCTAATCATATCGTGAATTTATTTAGTACCATCACCGTGGATACAACATTTTCGCCATATAAAGGTTAAGATTTAAAAAGAAGACTAGTATTTCAAAATGTACACTTTTGGCGTACGGAAATCAGACTTTATAGCGCTAATCAGTCTTGTTGCTGAATCTTACCCAGTATAATGGTAACCTGTAAGCCTGATAAGAATAATAAAGCCACGTGTCTCGCAAGAGGTTTTTGACATACATATATACCTACCTATTCTGTACACATTTGCTCATAAAGCAAAATAAAATGAACATTTGGCCAAAACTAAAGAAAAATCTCATATGCCAGTTTGAATATACTCAAACTCAAAATATCTTTATTCATATAGGTAAACAAGTACACTTATGAACGTCAAAAAAAGAAGTTAAATAATTGTAAATTTACATTTACTACCAGTTCGCAAGTCAAGGGCGTAAAGCGGGTAAAAAGAACTGGCAAGAAACTTTCCGCCTTTTTAATCGCAAAGTTTTGAGTCATACAAATTGTTTCAAAACTCGGTCATAAGTAGTTTATTTCAGGAAAATATAATGCAAAAGGTGGTTTTTCAGGTTCTTACTTACCCACACGACAAACTGCATTGAGGATGCGTGTATACATTGCTGTTTTCTAAGCCAGCTACGTGACCCTTCTTACATGGCGGCACCATAACAATAACTATATACATAATTGCAGCGATAAGTGTCATTTTAGAGATGTGCTTGAGGGCCCTGGGTATTTCATAGTTAGTCCGTATTGGTGATGAATACTTGACGCCAATGTACTGAAAAAAATATACAACTTTTTGAATGCAGTTTTGGAGATTTTTCGGCATTGACAAAAAGTGCCTACCATAGTGTAAGGGCGAGGCCCCACTACTGCGTTGCGTCGCGTCGTCGCATCGGATCGACGCGTTGTATGCCACATCTGCGTTGCGTCAACGCATGACGTCGCGACGCAAGAGGGTATACACGCCGTCGCATCTGCGTCTCAGCCTTCGCAATGGACAGACACAAACTTGTTCTTTTGTTGGTTTTATTACGCCACCGTCGAATTAATCTTAGAAACCAGAGAGATTCTGGATATCTCCTCTGATATCATTAAGAAATAGTGATCACCCTCCCCCCTGCTTCGTCTCTCGTCCGTCAATCCGATGAAACGTGCCAATAGGTAGGGTTACGATATCTAAGAAAACTGTACTCACCACTACACCAAGAATCGCACATAGATAACGAAAGAATTCCACATGATGATCGATTATGCCTGCATTCGAGGCGTTAATGTCGAAGTTTGTCTGAAATTGTTAAAACTATTTCAATTATTCTGCTCACGACAGTCAGATAAGTTAGTTTTTTAAGATTCGATTAATTTCATGAAAACGCTAATAAAACTTGCTTCAGTATTTACAGTTCAGGTAAGTGTCTTTATTTTCTTGTAAATCCGTGATTTATTGACTTATTTCGAGAAAGTTTTTAGTATCCTATGAACGCTACATATAATACAATTTTGGGCAAAACAAATATTTCCGTTACAGCGGAATACCATGGCAGATAAATAAGAAAAATAATCTCAGCAGTTTTCTTATTAAAAAATACTTAAAATTTTAATTATTTTGATAATAATATTATGAACAAACTAATATTATACACTAAAAAAACCAATAGGTCTTTAAAGCTCATAGTCGTGTATACTTATTGCTTCGTAATCTTTACTAATATTTTAAGCCACATAATTTGTGAGTTTTCTAGGCTACATATTAAGCCGAATTATGAAAAAACTTTTTCATGGTAGTCAGATTTACAAAGTAATTCGGAGAAAAAACGAAAGAAAACGTTTCTTACAAATGCTGCCTTAACATGATTGAATTCTAGAGAAAAGTTGTAAAACTTTATAACGCTTATAAATAGTCCCGATATAGAAATATGTACATATTTAATAAAATTAATATCCAGCCGTGCGAACCGGAAACTGAATGAGTTGAGTTGTAAATATGAATGAGAAATATTTGACCAAAAAAAAAAATTGTGGTTTAGAGATGACGATATTGCAACAAAATCTCTTAAGCCCTAACCTCTAAATTGGCCAACAATATGACAAACGGATAAAAGAAAATGAGCAGATTGATCATCACAAAATCAGATTTTTTACACACAAAAAATACTGCTGTACCTTTCATGCTCTTATTAAAACGATTTACAAACCTTGACTATCTCTTCTTCGTTAAACCCAAATCCCCAGAAGGCAGCAGCGAGTAGCGCCACGGACAGCATTTGGGACATAGCGAGAACATTACACAGCACTCGAAACAAACTCCTGAAGAAACCTGTTAACATGAAATAAATTTATGCATTGAAAGCATGTTACGTGTGTTACAGAACGAACAATTATTTTGTAAACTGTGTATACTACCTCTGTCTTCCATCGGAGGTGCTTTCGCTTCGATTTGTTGCTCAGATGTAGGTACAACGAAATAAATTTTTGCTATGTTTAGGAGTGTTGTTAGTGTTATAATGAGGATCTTTAGAAGGACGGTCACCTCTACAATCATACTCAGCATCTTATAACCATAAATAAAGGGTATTACTCGAGCGATAACAAGGAGTCCTGGAAAATAAACAAACAATAGGTGGAAACAGAATAACATTTTTTTCCATTATTCTAGATAAAGTATTTAGAATTCATTTATTCATTTATTATTCATTGTTGTTGTATTGTACTCTTTTACCTTGTTTTTTGTGTTGTACTGTTAATAGTCTGTGCAAAGAAATTAATTACATATAAATATTTCTGTTTAAAAAAAATTAATGATTGTATATGTCACCGGAATATAACAAAACCCTCAAGTTTATAAATTTCCTAGAAAATTCGTAGGATTCTAAACTAGAGATAAAGTGATAAACGCCCACATTTTCGCAAATTGATAAACATACCCAACTCACTCGTAAAATAATAAGTAAGCGATAAACAAACGCTCAAAAAAATGTGCGCTCTGATTGGTTGAATAAGTCACTAACTTAACCTAACCGTTTAGAATCTTACGAACGGATATCCGTTAGTTTATAAATTAACCACGAGACGTCGCAAATTAATAAAATTGCTTACACGTGGGCGTAAAATTTGAAAGTTTATAACTTGCGGATTTTGTTATCTTCCGGTGTCATAGACGCGTAAATAATGTTAATATTTGGACTGTCGTGGTTTAGAAGCTGTAATTTAGAAGTTCTTTTACGTTTAGGTCTCATCAGCAATACATATTAATGTAACCATTGCTGAAACTTTGTACCAGTTTACTGTTATTAACATAATAATTTCATACCAAAGGCAACAGTAGTTTTGTTAGGATCTTGGTCATCTGCGTAAGCTATGTAATGGCTCCATGTGGCCACCCTCGCCAGACAGAAGCATATTGCTACAAATACTGTCACGACCATCCGCACTGCTGTCCGAGCTGGTAGACCGACGAAGAGAATATATGTGTTGACAGTTGGATATTCGCAAAATTCTGTAAAATAAATTGATATAATAGCGTAAGATAGTAAATTGGAAAGAAAAATCTCTAGAATTTTATCTTAATACTGTACAGTAAACATTGCGAGTATCGCTTATCAGATAGTGCAGGCGTGCGGTCGCTCTTATAGGTATACCAGTGCTAAGCTAGTTTCATTTTATGATTTGGCATTCTGAAAAGGTGGGAGTTATAGTTCATTGCTAGATAATCAGAATGCCAAATCATAAAATGACTGCTCAAGATTGAGTTGAGAGGGCGCCTGTAAAACGTGTGATTGAGTATCGAGAAGTGAGTTGAGCTGAATTCGACTAGGGCAGTAAACATTGATCGATATCGAACTATTATCTGATAAAGTGTAAGCTCAATACATATACATCTACAGTGCTAGGCTAGTTTCATATTATTGTTCTGTCCTGATACGCGATGTGTTACAATCCCGTTTGGGGCTGAGTTGTAACAACAAAACTGTTCCTAAAATATTTTTGCTGTCAAAATTATATATTTGATACTCACGTTAAAGTTGTGATTCCAACACACAAATTATTGTATTTAAAATTTTCTTAACCTACATAGTAATAATAATAATTTAAAAATTAATAAACAGAAAATTAAAAGAATTTTTTTAAAGTTTGGTCCCTGTGGCATCACTTGACTTTGGAATCGCTATCGTAAGTTACTTAGTACCGAGGCAGGTCTTCAGTTTATAAGTACGCACTTTATTTTGAACTATTTTCTTAACCTACATAATAATAATTAAAAATTGATAAATAGAAAATTAACAAATTTAAAAAGTTTGATCCCGTGGCAGTGTACCTTTTACGCTGGCAGCATTTCCTCGCTGTATTGCGATTCTTATTCGTTGAGCGAGGAATGCACCAGGTCTGGGGTCACCGGTACTATCTACCAGGCGCAAATTAAATCTTTAATAAGCGCCTGTGCACTTGAACCCCACGGCCCAATTATTGAAATTAAATTTTAAATAGAAGTAATATTGTGTTATATTAATTGCATTTATTACCTGACTCCTCAAGTTTATCGGGTGACGGGATTGTAAACCAGCAAAAAGAAGCCAAGATGAAACCAAATGACCAGCCAAGCAACATTCTCTTCCGTGTCTTGTATCCACACCACGCAACTAAAGGGCCAAGTATTGCCTCGAACATTGCGACGATTGATATCAGCAAATCTAAAGGTTAATCTGATATTAATTGATGTGTAGGCACTTCTTTACTTCGGGTTTAGAAAAAAACATATTATAAAAGAAATATAAAACATATTTAATAGCAAACTACGACCCATCCCGTCTTCATACGATTAGCCTTTAACCAAAGATTAACTGTGATAGGTTCTAAACGAAATTAAATTAAATTTCAAATACTAATTAACACGTTAAACCAGTAGCGCTCTTAGCCTTAGATTTTGGTATCTGTTTCTTGATTATTGTTTTCTTCAAAGGCAATAGGTACACCTTCTGTGCCTGATACATGCTGTCAGTCTTGCATGGGATGTAAAGCAATTGTTAAAATTGCACATTGAACGAATAATCTATGCCAATAGGCCACAAAAGAAAGAAGTTAATTAACTTAAGTGGAATAATATTTTTTTTAAATTTGCATGTTTTTTTAAGTCACAAGCGTCAACGAAGAAGACCTAAGAAGCTGTTGTTTCAATAAGTAAATAGGCAATAACAACGTGTTCATTACGTACCTAAGTTATGTATTTTGGATATTAGTCATAAATAGGGCAATCGATTTCACAACTAGGGAATTTAATGACATTTACAAAACAATTATAGTTTTTTATTAAATTAATACATTATTCGTATTAGTTTTAGTGCAATAAGTCTTCTCAAACATGAGACTCATAAATAAATGAATAGGTAAGAATTTCATATGTCAGATTTTATTAAGACCAACCTTAATTTAATGATTGCTATAAGCTCCAACACAAGTAGGTATATGTTAGTTTACCCGTTGCTTTTCATAGTCGTTTCAATTATTTAAATATTTTCAAAAACAGAACCCATATTTTACGAAAATAATTTATATTTTACAACAGTCCATACCTTGATAGATTTAGCCAGTTCAGGGTCTCCATGTGAATTTCGAATAAGTAAGTACCTGATATCTAGAGGCCTAAGAACTCTTACTAGGAATAAAATCCACCTTATCCTCTATGGAGGCAATACCATAATATGTATCTCACATTAATACTTACATGGCGCATATGAAGGTAATAGACCCACTCTCACATCTTGCATGATGATTCTATAAGCTGCAGTTTCCGCTATGGACATAGTTATTATGTTCCCAAATATAGGGTCCCGAACCTTGCTTGGGATAAACTCTGTCTTGTGCCATGACTGGACTTTTGATTTTGCTGGAAACATAAATTGTAAGAACATTTGACCTTTTCACGACATGTGCATCGGCGTCTTATCAATTTCAATAAAATTATTACTATGTATTTCAATAGTTAATTTCCGTCTAACCCGTATGAATTTTTATGACTGACTTTTGACCTTAACTTAAACTTAACAGAATACTCCGACAAACAACCATCATCATAACGATTCTGTGTAAAATAAGAAATGTATTTTTAGTTTGATTGATTTTAAGTAGTCATTAAAAAAATTGTAGTACCTACCTTTACTCCAAACAGTATTAAAACAGCCCATATTCCGTCAATCCAAATCAAGTTTTGAACTAAAAAGTTTGATCACTTGATTATCTTTTGACTGATAACACTTATCGCCAATGTATCGTTCTGAAATATAATAAAAATGTATTGTAACATGTGTCTATAACTTAGATAACTGTTAATTAGTAATCGTTCATGAAGTTATCTTTACCCGGGATAATAAAAAGTTTGAGACGTTTAGATATCAAATCTAAGCGTCTAAAAAACGCCGTACGTAACAGAGATCTAAGGGTAAGATGACGTTAAGTATGACTTCCGCATGTGCAAAATGTATCACGGTTTTATTTTAACACTGGATTTTCACCAATTTGCGATGTTTTTACTTTTAACAAAATTGTATAAACATATCCTAATTCTTATGGGTTTTGATATTTAACATTTTCGTCGGATTTTATTATTTGTTAAGCGGTAAATTTATAAAATCGTTAAATGGTTGGTACAACGCATTTTTGCATGTACGTTCTAAGCAAAATTTTACTACGGTTTTGTCAGATACATTAATTGTTTGATAGTTTTATAGACAATATTTTAAATTTCCTGAATGGTTATAATGAATGAGTTAAATAAATCTTAATATATATATTTCTTCTGTGCGTGTGTATGTGACTGAACTCCTCTCAAACGACTGGACCGATTTTGATGAAATTTTTTGTGTGTGTTCAAGGGGATCTGGGAATGGTTTAGATTCACAAATCAGCCCGGCAGATGGCACTGCAGTCGGTACTTTCATACTTTGCTTAATATCCTAATCGCTTTAAATATCATGCAGGACAACGTCTGTGGGGTCCACTAGTAACATATAAAATGTTAAAAATACTTTCAACCCGTTATACTATGTTATGATAACTGCGGTTTTAGGGCAAGGTTATGTGATTACCGATTAGATACTGTCTATATAACATGTTATGGATATTTGTTAATTTAGTTTTAATTATTTTATTTACCGATATTTACCAAGCGACATTTTATATGTGAGATTAACAAGTTAATAAATTAAGTTAATTAATTAAATATAAATAAATTAAATCAGAACTCTTTGACAGCAAATACACTCACTGGATTTTTTAAAGTCAATGTATTTTAATGTTGTATTGTATTTCCATTTTTAATTAATTAATTTATATATTTATTTACACTTCGTTACCATAATAAACAAAATCATACATATAAAAAACAAAAAAAAGCAGGTTACATAGGTTTATAGGCGATGGGTGGCCTTATCGCTCACAAGTGATTTCTTCAAGGCAACCCTAATATGGAACAATAAAAAAAGAAACACAAATAAATGCGGGTAAAGTAAAAGAAGTGCATAATTAATTAACCAAAAAAAACTCAAAATACTTGTAACTATAACTTATTAATTTATATATTATCCTTGTCATACTTAGTTCCGTTTACAAATAGTTCAATTATATCTTAAGATTAATTTATTGGAGAGTATTATCGTTTCTCAGCTGTTTTAACACACTCCTAACTTATAACAATTGAAATACTTTGTTGTAACGCACTATAAATAATATAAATATTACCTTTGATAACAATGAAGCAAAACATTCAAACTTTATCTTAATTGATATAATAAAATCATAAGTATAGTAAAACACGAGACCCAAACCGAAACGATCGGAATATTTTTAAGCAATAAATAAAAAATGAAAGCAATCCTTAATAACGATTAGGTCATTTTTATGAGCTTATTCGTTAAATTTTTGTTTAAATTTGCGTTACAATAACTTTGATAAATGTGCTAGAAAATACCACAAATAATAAGACCAACAATGAGCTTTAGCAAACTAATCTCGTACAACATCAAGGAACAAGCAACGACTATTTAATTAAATGTAAATAATGTATAAATGTAAATAAATAATGTTTCAGTGTGAATTAAATACGAGACAGCTAAGCTTATACTTACCATAAAACACCACAAAACTCTCAGACCACTGATAAACCAGTGCTCATAAATTACGTATCACGGTATATGTATATATTCTCATCATATCTCGAGAATACGTAGTTATATATACTAGATATATCGAGATTACAGAAGCTGTGATAAATTTTGCGATTCTAATTCAACAGCTAATAAAAAAATTATCACGTGTGTCTCTTGCTAGAAGTACTCTTAGCAAGAACTGATACCATTATAAATTAAAAAAAGATTTAGCAAATTCAGATTAAAAGTATCTTTAAAACTGTGATATAGAAATTATTACTATTGGGATATATAAATATAAAGAAAAAGTCACAGTTAAAACAAAAATTGTATGGAAGATGACGCATATTTTTTTTTGATAAGAGATAGGAACTATAAGATAACGGAAAGATATCACAACGATTAGACAAATTTTAAATCACAAACTATATTTTCACTTAAAAACGTAATCAAAAGCAAAACTTTTCAATCAATCAATTATTCCTTGTTACACTGAATGGAATTATTAAATACATTTTTTGTAGTTAATTTACGAAAGATGGCTAATACATAATATAGAGACAATTACAAAATTTAATTGTCTATGATTATACGATGCAAATTATTAATATTCTTTTATTTACAGGCTACTGAACATTTTTTACTATTTTATTTTAACTTTCATCTGTAACAATAGATTATAAAATTGTTACCATAAAGTTTTATTAATTTTTAGCTTCTACAAAATTATGATTGTACAGTGGAATCTCGATAAGTCGAATGTCGAAATGCAAAAAACATCGACTTAATGAGTTTTCGACTTAACAAGAACTTCGAGATACATATGATTTAACTGTTGAAATTTTGATTTCTATGTGTATTTTTCGATTTTTGGGTAAAATTTGATTAATAATTCAACTTGAGTTGTGTAGTATATATATTTTTGCTTATTACAACGAATTACATATTTGTTAATTAAACTGAACTCTAAAAAAATGTATGAATGTATTCATCAATTGTACGTGTGCAAATCAAAAACAATAGATTAGAAATCCCGAACCCGAAGTTTCACTTTGGATTTTATTGCTATTATTTCGAAGGATTCCAAGTGAAACGTCATTATATTTTACTAACTACGTTTTGAAATTCGAGTTATAGAGTATAAATATCAATAATTCGTAGGGAAATAACATTTTGTTCGAGAGACAAAGTCCAAATAATTCGAGAAACCGCGTATTTAAGGGTTCAGCGGAAGGGAATGGCAATTTTTTTTTGACTTACTGATGATTTCGACTTAACGAGGTTCGAGTTATAGAGATTCCACTGTTACCTTTTAACCTACGTATACGTATAGGTAAGTTTATTTATTAGTTTCAAACTTAAAACTAATTTAATAAGGTATTTGTCTTTAACATCCTTTGATAATACTGTGATGGTTTTTGTATTGACATCTTTATCAGATGTACTCAGACTGAAGTGTATCTTAATCACCGAGCATAGTTTTTATGAGTCATTTTTCGTATTTGTTATTAGGTAACTTCAAATATTTTTATCAGAAGCATTTCTATGTATCGTTTTACTATAGGTTAATATTTTTAAAGTAATTCTCCTAGAGCTAATGTATAAAGTAGAAGTTTTCCTAAACAAGGGTTTCTTTTAGCGTTTATAAGCAGTTCTCAGTAAGTTTTTACACGAAAACCGTATATCCCACCGGTATCTAGGTATAGTTATAGAAATTTTACTGTCTCCTTTCCGTATATAATGTTAAAAAATAGCTTTGATAAGGAAAAAACGTTTTAGTTGTCATTAATTCATTAAAATCTGCATAATATTAGTAGGTACATAACATTTTTTATTTATTTATTTATTTATTTATTAACAGCTCAATGGCCAAACTTAGACTAAAAACAATTAAGATTTACAAAATTTACAGTACAGGGTAGCATTACCCTCTTATCCCCTCCAGGTACACTCTGAAACCACAGTATACCACCCCCATAAGCTTCCCAAACAGGTCGCTCTCCGGTGAAGAGTCGAGAAACCCATTAAGCAGTGAGAGTAACCGGGGAATGGGCGCTTGTTGTCGCTGGACAGTGCGAGCCGAACGCACAGCGAAAAGGTTATGTTTCCGGCAGCGGCAATATTTGTCCGGAACGTATAGCCTCATGATCTCTCCCAGCAAGTATGCGCTTTCCGTTTCATTCTTAATTACACTCAAACCAAACCTGACCACCGAAAAATCCCTACGAAGCTCTAATGAATTATACCCTAACACCCCCATCAAGAACTTAGTAGGGTAGAGGTAAGGAAAGAAATTGTATCTTCTTTTCTCTCCCCTTGGATGTCTGGCTGACTAGACGTGTTTTACGGCTACACCTTATAAAATTATTTTAAAAATATTTTTAAATTTAATATATTCAAAAATAAGTGATTCGAGTACTAGGCGCACATAACTCCCGAGGATACTCAAGACAAGCTTCGTGTACTGCGAGGTGACTACGGCTCTCCCACCAAGCTCGGAGGCCACTCAAGTAACGCAGCATAAGAGTGAGTGAGATAATTATATTTGGCGCATCTCGTCGTTACGCATCCCGCAATTCGAGTGGCTAATTAGAGTAACGCCCACCTGCGTACGAGGCAAGTTAAAGGAGGCGTGGCTAGTACAGGGCCCAATAGTGATTTACTAATTATACCATAAGATTATTAGTAAATCGCAATCACTTTAAGTTTGTCGCCTTTATAATATTTTGCATTGACACGGATAGCTTCTTCTGTTTGCGATCACAAAATGATTAGAAGTCCATGTAAACAAGATGTACAGTATGGCTCCGCTCCAAACTTAAACTTAAGTGATACTAGCACTATTGATGACAACATTACTCAACGTTCGAAGCGTAGGCGGTGCGAATGTGGTGGAGCTTCGAAGAGTCAAAAATCGATAAATTCTTAAACACGATTAATATGTGGCGACAGGAAACTGATGAGAAATTTCAGAAATAAAAACGTACGTGCAGGATGTTGTGCGACAAACACAGAAATTCTGGCTTCGCAGAGTGAAACAGAAAAATCTAAGAATTTTTGTCGCAAAAGTATGATGACTTGCTGTTACAATTGAGTTCAATCAAAAACAAACACAATCTTTCCTCGAGCGTGTATCTAAGGTTGAAGACACAAAGAGGATATGGACCGTCGTTCAGGCTGAGCTCCCTGGAAATTCGTAACATCCGGCTGGCAAACAGAACTCTGTCTCAGGATGAGCAGATATTGTTGTCACTCGGCTTTTCAAGGAGATATCGGTGGAAGTCTCGTTGTCTGAGATATTTGATATCCGCCGCGTCCCGTCAAAGTCTGATAGTATCACTCTGGTATGCACCCTGAATTCAGTATTACGAGGGGAAGAATTCTGAAGGCTTTCAAAGAACATAACAGAGGCAGTAACAAACTCAACTCCACCATCGTCGGTGGTCCGCAAATCCGATTTACTTCGCCGAGCATCTGACGGCACAGGCACGCCGCCTATACTATCTAGCTCGAGAATACGCCAAGACGGAAAAATATAAGTATTGCTGCTTCCGAGGCCGAGTGGTGAGGCAGGCAGACCACACCAAACTCATTGTTGTTACTAATGAAAGTCAGCTGGTTGGCCCCAGCCAAAAAACTAGACCTTGCGACGTATTTCCGTTTTGTTTATGATAGATTTATTTTTTAATTACTATGATATGACTGGTAAGATCATTTTTGTAACTGTGCTAAGTCCGACGCTCCTTTACATATGTATTATATTATATTTTATATTTCCTCATAATATACCTATATATTTAGCATTTCTGATAGTTTTGGTTCCTTAGGCTCAATTTTCAAATATTATTCTAGAGTTGTTACTCACGTAATTAATTTCATACCTCTTTATTCACACACAAATATTGTAGACACTTTTCTCTTATACAATCTATGACTATCTCACTGATATATACTATTTAAATTGTACTCTAATTCCAATGCGTGCATATATCCTTAAGTTTGAAGCCTAGTGCACTCATTGACCTTACACTGCTATTCCCATTTAATAACTGTATTGTGCTAGCAAATTGGTTACTTTTAGTTACTCAAGGCTTCAAAATTCGATCGTAATAATAGACAATTATTAAAACAACATCGATAATCTATCGGTTGCTTCAAGCCATTGCTGTGATCCAATGAAGTCCGAAACTATTTACCTAAACATAATAAAGTCCTAAATATTATAACGCAAAAATTCGGAGCTTATCGGCAAATTTCGCGAACTTTGAAATTTTACTTACAAATTTTCATACTATCCCGGATATTATCATTCTCACTGAATGTTTTCTAGAAAGCAACCCGGTAATACCAACCATAAAAGGTTTCTCCAGCATCTCTTCCTGTAACCCAGTTAATAAAAATGACGGAGTCCTGGTTTACTAAAAAATTGTATTACAGGCATCTCAATTGAAGAACCCTCTGTAGCAGAAGCCAGCGTTCTCTTTAATTAAACTTAATATTGATCTGCAATTTTAGGTATTTATCGACCAAGTGCTTTCAAAAATAAAACGAACTTTATTAACTCTCTAAATACCTTGCTAGAATCTCTTAAAAGTTTCAAAAATATAATAATCTTAGGTGACATAAATATGATATTACTCAGAGAATCTTACCAAGAAGCTGAAGATTATCTCAACATGTTGGTTTTCCATGGGCTTCTCCCAACTCATACCTTCCCTACTCGTTTTCCTTCTTCTACGTGTCTTGATCACGGTATTCTTAAATCACCTCTTACTGCTCTTACTCTTGTATCAATTCTTCAATCACTGATCATGTTCAGTAGTAATGTCCTTAGAAGAATCGCTACTCTGCTCCTACTCGATCTATCAAAAAGTGGATCATGAAGCCTCTCAAGTCTCTCCTGAATACAGATTTTTCATCTGTTCTCAATACACTGACTGTGAAGAAGCAACCAACAATTTGATAGAAATTCTTCAATCAGTTATCTCTATGACACTCCGTCATGACTCGTCTACCGCACTAAAATCATCAAGCCATGGATGACCCCAGGCTTACTTAATGTATACGTAATAGAGATAGAATGCATTACAAACTAAAAAAGCAACCTGAAAATGATTTCTGCGCAAAACATACTACAGATACCGGAACTTCTGTAATAGTCTACTGAAGAAATTAAAAAAGAATTATGAAAAAGGTCTACTATAAATCAGGAACTAAACCAAAAAACTTTGGACAGCTATAAAAGAGTTAGTAATCTTAATAAAAAACATGAGACCAAGTGACCTCCTAAAATGTAGAGCGATTCCAAAAGACTCAACAAACCATGTTAACTCTACTTTGTGGGTATCGGAAAATCGCTTGCCTTAAATATCAATCCAATCATCAACACGACTCTCCACCTCCATTACGACCAAATCCTCCTTTTCCTCTCCAATCATTAGTCATGCTCGACACTTCTATTGAAGAAGTCGAAATCACTATAAATTCCTTGAAAGAAAGCTGTGCTGCAGGTTGGGACAACACAGTGCCATACTTAAACGCAACCTTAAAATATTAGCTACACCAATCGCCCATGTATGTAACTTAAGTATGCGTACGGGAATCTTCCCATCCGCTTTTAAAAAGGCAATAGTGCATCCCATTTTCAAATCGGCAACCGTGGCAGTGTCGACAACTATCGCCCCATCCTATTCTGTCAGCACTGTCCAAGATCCTTGAACGCCTAAAAACAAACGTCTCGTTAGTATCTGGAAGATAAACAATTACTTTCTCCGACATCGGTTTCAGAGCTAAAAGATCTTCATCGGAGCCATCCATGAATTAACCGATCACATAGTTGGAACTTGGACAGCCATAGGAAGTGTCTGGGCATATTCTTAGACCTCGCGAAGGCATTCGACACTGTCTCGGCCCAAATCCTTCTACAGAAACTGGAAGCGCTTGGAGTGAGAGGAGTTCAACTTTCCTTATTTAAAAGTTACCTCAGCGGTCGGAGTCAATGTGTAGTGGTAGATGGCCATGTCAGCTCTTACCTTCCAGTGGAATTCGGAGTCCCCAGGGAGCATTCTTGGTCCTACGCTGTTCCTAGTGTACATGAATGATCTGTGTTCCCTGAAAATACCTAATAGCAAATTGGTCTCTTACGCCGACGATACTGCTCTTGTTTTCTCTGCAAAAGCTGGAGGGAAGCTTTCTCTTATGCACAGACCGGATTTGATATCGTTTCGTGTTGGCTGGCCAAAATTTATTAACTCTTAATATAGAGAAAACTTGTATCTTACCTTCTCCAATCTCCTCCCATAGCCTTAATCCCGTATTCCTTAACGCCAACACATTCTTCTGTTCCTTCTGTTCCATGCTCTTGCGCTACATTGAAGAGAGGTTGTACGGTTAAGTATCTTGGCATCACACTAGATAGTCGACTCACGTTTCAGGCCCATCTTATGAATAGTGTGGTGAGTCCGCAAACTCATGTTTATCTTTAAGAAAATTCGTCATGTTGCCGAGCCTCATATAGTCAGAATGATGTATTTAGCATTATGTCAATCTGTTTTATTATATGCTATCACCACTTGGGGTGGTGCAGCCAAAACCCATCTGTGTCCCTGGAACGTGCCCAGAGGGCTCTTCTAAAAGTTTGCTTATTCAAACCCATTCTTTTCCCTACTTTCACCCTCTATCAGGAAGCTCAGATGCTACAGTACGTAACTGTTCATCCTAAACACGCCTCAAACAGCAACGAACATAAACCTAGTCCTTCTTCCTCTCGATCTGCTCGCCGCCCACCCCCTGTTCACCTTCCTTCTCTCTACACTGCCTTTTCCCACCGCTTCTATGTTACCTCGGCCCTTTTATTTACAACAAACTAATTCGCAAGCTGAATATTCACTTACTCTTATCCTTCAGTTGTAAAAAGAAGGTTACTGCCTACATACAGGGTCTCAACTATATGAGACTGAAAACTTAATCCAACCAAGGTCTAACTTACAATTTATAGCTTATTTTTGATTTACAATTTATTTTTTATACTTATTTTGTACTGTTATCTATTTATCTAAGTACTAATATAATATATTTATCTAAGTACTAATATATATATATATATATATAATAATATATATAATAATTAGCACGGATGTTATATCGGCGCGATTGCACACCTACATATTTTAATTAGGTACCTCTTTTCTCCATGTTACATCTGTAAATTTCCTTATTAATAATTTACTCTTGTTACTGGCTACTTTTTACACCATGTGGGGAGAGGCTGGTGGTCTGAGATACAAGCCCTGTTAGTTCAGTCACCAGTCTCTCACAATCTTATATGTTTCCTTGCGACAATATATTTTTCTTAATATTTGTTAATTTCAATGTAAGATTGTGGAGAAAAATAAATAAAGATTTTTCATTTTTCTTTTCTTTTCATTTATACAGATTTCTCAGGAACTTCTTTTGCACTCGTTCAATCATATCCCCATAATACCTTTCATAGGGTGACCATATGACGCAGCTGGTTTCGAGAATTGGCCTTACTAATGATGAATATAGCACCCTAGTGGCAGTGTCCGTCAGACCAACCGAATTTCTCAGGACAAACCCTAAAAGCAGCATCCGTAATCGTCCGAATATGCTCCGCAAATGAAAGATCGGGCACAAACAGGACACCCAAGTCGCGGACTCTGTCTACGCGCCTAATAACTTTCGATCCTATGCTATAGTCGCAGAGTATTTTATTCGGAGAGGCACTAAAGGTCATCACTTCACATTTGTCATAGTTGAATTGGAGTTTATTTAATTCACTCCAATGCAGCAGTTCATCCAAATCAAGTTGCATACACAGACGATCATTGTCAGTCTCAACTATTTTAAAGACCTTAACGTCGTCAGCAAATAATAGTACTTTAGAATATTTGATAACGCTTGGAAGGTCGTTAATCATTATTAAAAATAGCAACGGTCCCAGGTTTGAACCCTGGCTAATACCAGAAATTGTTGGATAAGGCTGCGAGATATATTGTCCATATTTAACATATTGGTTACGATTTGATAGGTAACTAGAAAAAAACTTAAGCAGAACAGGTCCACACCCAATTGCGGTCAACTTTTGGAGAAGAATGTCGTTGTCTACTCGATCAAACGCTTTGTGAAAATCCAAATATACTACATCCACCTGACACCGCCTATCGATTTCACGCGATACCATGTCAGCCAAAGTCAATAGATTAGTATTAACTGAGCGTGGAAGAAAGGCGTGCTGGCAAGGAGTGATGTGGGGAATGCATTTAGGCAACATTAACGAGTGTAAGGACATTTCAAACACCTTCGCCAGCGTACACAATATCGCGATAGGCCTGTAGTTTTCAGCTCTGCTTCTACAATCAGCTTTAGGAACTGGGGTCACGCGGGATGTCTTCCATAACGTTGGGTAGACCCCTGAATATAAAATAATATTGAAAATATGCGATATAGGCAATATTAAATATTCTGCTAGTCCTTTAATTATATAAGCCGGAATCATATCTGGACCCGGAGGTGTATTAGATTTTAGTTTATTTATACTACGCATAATAACTTCTGTTTCGAAATTTTTGATATCAAAATGATTAGAGTATGCTTTTGGGTTACGATTGGCAGTTTCTGGAATTAGTTTCGGGTGATCTGCCAAAAATACCGATTTAAAGTGACTAGCAAATGCCTCTGCCGCGTCACAACCATAATATTCAACATCATTATAAGAAATTGCAGACTCTTTAGCTTTTGGGTTTCTAAGAGAACGAATATATTGCCAAAATTGCGTAGGTTTATTAACCAAATTTGATGAGATGGTATGTAAATAGTTAATGTTAGCTTTGCGAATGTCGTTCTTAATGATTGGCCTAAGACGTTTAAATTCTAAACACGCGTTATTATCATTAAGAAATTTCCACTGCCAATGGAGCTGCGCTTTAGTTCTTAATTTAGCGATGATTTCATTATTAAAATATACAGGGTAGACCCTTTGTTTAGTTAACTTTCGAATTTTTCTAGGAAAACATTGATCAAAAGAGCTATATAGAATGCTATTAAAATGTTCCACCGCTTCATCGACATCATCAATAGCAAGTAATTCTCTCCAGTCTACGTCCTCTAGAATATAAAATAATGACAAAAAATTTCCTTTATTAAAGTTCCATTCATTTACGTTAGTAATATTCGATGGTTCACGGGTTTGCGCAGGCTGGTAAAAATTGCAATTAAGAGTTACTTTTAAGGGTGGATGATGAGCGTCAATTCGGGACAACTCATCACCTGAATCTACCGCTACCACATTCACACTGCTGTAACTCGACTCTTCACCGGTAAGGACTGCATCTAATACCCTGCCGTTCTTATTCAATATTTTATTGAACTGAGTTAAGCCCATTTCAGCAAGGAAACAGTTAAAATTCATTATACAACTTTCACTACAGCTATAAAAATTGAAATCTCCTAATATTAAAATCTTATTGCTATTACTAACTACCTTTACAATATTACTTACATGATCAAACCAGTTTATATACAATTTTTCAGAAGTTGAAGGTGGTAAATAGACAACACAAACGTATACGTACTGGCCCATAAAATTAAACCTAGCCCAAATATCTTCAACATCGCTGCTTTCATATTCAGGTAAACGCGTCAAATGTAAGGGTGATTTTGACAAAAGCATAACACCTCCTCCACGACGCCCACGGTCTCTGCGAATAACAGACCAGTCGCCATCAATGACTTCGGCGTCACATACAGATCCATCCAGATTTGTTTCTGTTATAGCGACCAATTGAATACCGATAAGCGTTATTAGGTTCGTTCTGAATGTTAGTAATTTCGTTTTAAGGCCTCTCACGTTCTGATAATAGGCAACCAGACTTGATTTTTCATTTTTATTATATAGTGTGTTTATTAAGGGAGTCCTCTTTTTCTTTTGGTTTGCCACGAAAATTAGTTTTCCAAGGTTTGACGCATATGTTATCCGCCCAGCTCTCTTCCGCCATAACTAGGTTGCCACACTTGGCAGGAACTCCAATTTTAAATGATGCGTAATTTCCGCGGGCGTTAAGAGCTTCTACAGAGATATCTTTGGTCGTACAGATGTTTTCAAGGTGCTCACAAACCTGTTCAACGTTTGTCCCATATTTTAAATAAAACAAATGGTAATAACTCATTTTCTCTGAAGCCTCGAGAGTTGTTGACCCCGGCCGTGCAGTACCTCGCACAAGATAACGAGTGCTAACCGTCGACGATTGACCGGCAATTTTACCTCCGTGCAGTTTACATGATTACAGGAATTCGTTGATCTCTCTGTGTTATTAGGTGATTCTATATGTCTCTTAGGAGCTGCTGCCTTGGGCAACTCCTTCACTTCATCGATGGGAGAGGTATAAGTAATTGGAGCCGTTAATGCATTTTGGCGTTTTTGCTTCCGATTTTTCTTGGTTGGAATTGGATGTAGTGTAGTACTTGCCTCGCTTTGCTTATTTCTATTTGAATCAGTTAATATCGGCTGGCTGGCAGTTCCAGCTACGAATAGTTTATCTTCTATGATCTTTAATCGATTATTTAATACTTCAAATGAGTTGTTTAGAAGCCTCGACATATTATCAGTTAGAGCGAATACTGCACGTTTAATTTCTCCAGAGACAATTTCCTCAATCATTACTCGCAATTCGGAACCCGAAAGAGATGGCAAAGTCAGTAGTTCTCGATGACGTCGCTGGTTAAAAACTACGTTATCAGTAGAAGCGCTACTTGGGTAGGACTTATTTGTATTGTCAAGGTTATCGTGGTTCTTACATATTGCACATATCCACGAATTACTCTCGCTAGTACCCTCCGGACTGGCCAGTGCATTGTTAACACATCTAATGTGATACTGTCGTTGGCAAACAGTACATTTTAATGATTGGTTTAGACCAACTATTATATGGTTACACTCATAACAATTCATATTTCCTTAATTAATTTTTGTAGTAATATCAACAAAAATTGACTGATCCTTGTTATAAGTCACTTGCACTTGATTTGTACACGCACTTTTAGTTGTTTTAGTCAAAACGAAAAGTCACCGAAATCGAAGTGAAGATAACACAAATTAAAACGTGATATTTTTCTATTTTTACACTAATAATGAGGCAGATACGTTTGCCTATGGTATATCTTCTCCTGGTTCATTTCAATATTTACTTTTTATTGTGTATTCTCACTTATTTCTATTTTTAATTGGTTATTTTGCGAGAACTCGATATTCAACTTGCGCCTACCCGCAATAAAAAACATATTACAAGATATAAAAAAAAACTCATAGTAGGTACATATTAATTTACCTTCATAGCAATAGCCAATAAATATTATATTTTAAAGTTAATTGCATAAATGCAATAACCAGCATCATAAACAATGTGCGACCCTATATATTTATTACAATTGAATGGAATTTGAATAATATGTAGTAAAAATAATCATTTTAATAGGTATGCATTTCGGTGTTTTTCCTACTGTAGGAACGTTATATTATTCGTACATTTAGAAGAAAGAAACTTAGTCGTAGACCTGTTTTTCTTTTTTGAATGGAATCTCGCTGTTGGCCTTAAGGGCGTTTACAGGTCAGCTCGGGCTGTTTCGGCGAGCGTAGCTCGGCCTGAATGGGCGATTTTCCCGCGACAAGCGTAAGGGCGTCTCCTGTGAGACTCGAACCTCGGCTTGGGCCGTCGCGGGTCAATCGCCTGAAGTGCAGGACGGAAGCTCATAATTTCATCACTGGAGTGAGCGAAGTACGCAGTAAAGGTCCTCGCCATCCCCGGTGATAGCGGTACTTTATCCTAATCTGGTTTTGGCCGTAGACCTGTTACAAAAGGTGTAGAGCCAAGATCCGCTGAGAGAAAATTTCATCTAAATAAAGATAATGAAAATAAAGTAACTTCCAACCCCGACGTTTTTGTATGACGTGTTTGGCCGATGTTTGAATATTCACTTTGCCCAGACTCACGCCAAACTTTAGTGAGTTCTTGGTCAGTGGAATCTTAGGGTTTACATTTATAGTTCTCCTAGGCTAAGAATTAACTGAGATGGCAAATCGTTTTAAACTAATTGAAATTTGACCTTTGAATTTTCTGTTAACTATTCCTTTTTAAAATATTTAAGGCAATAGAAAAAATTTATGATCCTTGATTGTGTACACTATAATTAGTGTCATAATTTTTAATTATTTCTGTCTTGAACTATTTATGATGCGCGCTATAATAAATGAGTAAACACGGTTTATAAATTTAGTCTGAGCGTTTAACATAAAACTTACCAAAATAATTTTGTGTCCATAAAGGTCCTTGTCCTCTAACACAAAATTGTTTCTTCAACTATACATTTGTGCAAAACAGTAACTACATATGACGTGAATAGAACGTATTAAAAAATATACATGCGTTCATGACAAAGCGAACTAACCAAATGTTTGTTCAAGGTGGACGTTTTCAATTATATGTTACTTTCTTTTAAGATAATAAACTTCAATTATCAACGAAGGTAAATAGGTAACAATACCTCTATCGGCATTATCATAAAGTCGCACGTGTGCTACATATAGCTAGCTAGCAAGCTAAAGAGTTTATTTGTTTGACCGCGCTCATCTCAGAAACTATTTGAATTCAATTACGTATATTTTTGTGTTCGATAGTCCATTTATCGAGGTAAGCTAATGAAAGCGGATTGTAGTTATTTATGACGAAAATATTGTTCATCAAAAAGTTTAAAAGAATGCGTCTATCTGTTTAAGATTTAAGAATAACTTAATTTCTCATAAGAATTGCATACATAATTTACTTACTGAGAAACAATATGTAAAATATATAGTATATCCACTTTTTACCCTTGTTATGATAATCATTTTTTTTAAATAAGTTTTATATCTTTATATCGATCGACACTGGTATTAGCAAACACGTAGTAAAACAAATTGGCCATTATTTTTATTCATACCAAAAAATGTAATAACAAAAATACAGCATTGTCTTTTACTTGGGCCCTTCGACAATTAATATCATTTAAAATGTTAAATTAATAACTTATACTTAAACATCAATAATTTTGTCTAGTATGAGCACAGGATTTTTACGGCTCGTAAATTTTGCTTGTACGTAATTACAACATTTAGTGGGTAATACTTTTTGAAATAGTGGTGTATGCCACACTATATACGGTATGTGGGTGTTCTTTCACATATATACGAGTGTAACTTTTACAATAGGGGCCTCATAGCCTAGCGGTCTTATTAAGTGGCAGCTAGGTGAGGGGTACCGGGTTCGATTCCCGGTTCGAGGGCAAGTTTTAATTTAATTTAAAAATTTGTTCTCGGCCTTTGGGAGGGTTGTGCGGTACCGGGAGAGTGCCTAAAACCGTACATGGAGGTCGAATTTCTAAGACAAAAAGCACGAATTATAAAAATCTTATATTTGACGCTGGCTAATGCACAAACCGTGCCAGAGCCATTAAAAAAAAAACTTTTACAATACTATCAAACCGGTGATTTGGTTGTAGTCGCCGCAGCCTAGCCGCCCCCATTTATTTTGGTGTTTACGCCTCATACCAATGCGGGCTGGGCTTAGTAGCCGATGTCAAAGAATCGTTTGTTGCTAATTAAGTGAATGTTTATGACGAAATGATGAAAGAAAATGTTTCTGTGTCAAAAAACTTAAATTTCCTGTGAATGTTGAATTATATATAATATATTTTTTTTTGTTTTAAACATAAAAAAATAGAGTACATACATCTATTTTCTTTAACTCTTATAGCTGTCTATGTTGCATTCATTGTCGAACAATTGACGTACATTTGAAAAAATCACATACAAAAAATAAAGCTTAATAAGTAGGTAAGTATATGTTTATGACAAAATATTCATTGATATTATATTTATACTTAAAATACTACATATTAACTAGCAAAATATTGTTTTACAAAATTTCTAGATTATGTAGCTTCGCTACTAGACTTATAAAGCAAAAGGTTATAATTACCTACTGTGTCCAAAAATAGTAACTCTACGTTCCAAGTTCAGACGGAAGTAATAATTTTTATTTGAAAGACTTAAAAGTGTTTCTGCTGTGATGAACAATTTTATATTTGTACGTAGACTATTTGTATGCTTTCAAGCGTCGATATTATATTAGTTTAAGGTAATTTATAAGTGGATTAAGTCGTTTCTTGTACCTAATGCAATTAAATAAATTTTAGAAGTTTTAATATTTAAAACTTTATTTCATCCAAATTCCTCTGCCGGTTTTTGCATGAAATTCTCATTCTCATCTCTCTCTCTCATTGCAGTAAAAGAGAGATATTGCGCTTGATTTTTTTTGCAATCCTGTCGACATTAACTTGATGTTTTATTTTTTAACAAATCTGGGGATAGATTATTAAGGAAAATTTTATCAATGAGCTTAGCTAAGAAAATTGCTGTTAAGAATTACATAAATCAGTGGCGCTACAACCTTTTTAGGTCTGGGCCTCAGATTTCTGAGTCTGTTATCATGACCATTTGTCGATCTAATAGGCAAGTAGGTGATCTGCCTTCTGTGCCTGACACACGCCGTCGACTTTTCGGGTATAAGGCAAATCGTTTTCCTTCACCGTTCGAGCGAATGTTAAATGCGCACATTGAAAGAAAGTCTATCGGTGCACAGTCGAACCTACGACCTTAGGGATGAGAGTCGCACGCCGAAGGCCAACACTGCTCACCGTTTAACAAGAAATAAATAAAATCTCTTATTTTAATATTTTATTGAACAACCATACACTTTAATAAAATCAAAGGTGTGAAGTACATAACACATCTCATAGCATACATTAACATTACTCTTATCTTAAAGACATTTATATTTTATAACTAGAAATATAAATTATGTATTACAGAATATATTTCAATAAATTAATCACCATAATATACACAAAAGCTCTTAGTTATAAATGTTGTGGGGTGTATAGAATAGCATCGAAAAATTGGTCACCTCATAGGCATAGACTATTGTGTAGATATATACAAAATATATGGATAGAGATAGCACATTAATGATTAATTTTTGTATTTATATTTTTCATTTGGGTTTTCACTGCTAGGCCCACTTTGGGCCTGATCTCAGTCAGCTGACCACTGAAAAAAAGGAGTATATGAGTTATTATGCTTAGGTTCATTTAAAGTAGAAACATGAATGGGTATCCTAGGAAATACTTCATGGGCCACCTAGGAACAAAGAATTCTTCTAGGGTTGCAAATAAAAAATTCTTTTATTTCACTCGATATCTCGTGATATTTTATGAATAGAAAATTTTATAGACATTATAGATGAAATTGCGTCCTGGTTTTAACCAATGGGTGGTAAGGTTTCATGTATTTCAACCATATTTACAAAACCTACACTTTCAAGTGAGAACTGCATTTCCTACCACTGGAATAGAATAATTATTCAAATTCAAAATCATTTATTCATATAGGTAACACAATTGAAACTTATGAACGTCACTAAAGAAATACATATTAAATGCTTCTAATTTAACATATACTGCCAGTTTCTCAAATCAAAGGCGTAGAACGTACTAGAGGAACTGGCAATAAACTCTCCGCCACTCTTTTTGATTGCTAAGTTTTTTGTTTTACAAAATTTTTTTAGAAAACAGCAACCATTTACTAAGTTCCACATGACATCTTTCAGTAATTAACTATAATAATAAAAAAATATATATAAACGAGAAAAAAAATAAAAAAGAAAGATTTGTCAGCAGTAGGCATGGTGAAATAGGAGCATGCACTTACATTCTCGTGGGAACAACACGCAAATACATACAAGTCGAAATAACTAACATCGCCGCATACACATTCAAGTCCGACCAGTCAGCACAAGTAGCACCCGTTCACGAGTATGACGCATGGCTACCCATCGGCCTGAGGGGCCTTTTAAATATTAATTTATACTATAGTAGGCCTTAGCAAGTAGCTTTACTTTAAAGTAAGATTTGAATTGTTTTATTGACAACACTTGTATCTCACTAGAGATTTTGTTGAAAAAAACGTATACGTTGCCTTGGAAAGAAATACTTGTTTTATGCACCCTTGTGGTTGGTGCACTAATTTTGTCGTTATTACGAGTACTATAATTATGGATGCTACTATTATTTTTAAAGATATCTGTATTTTTCCGCACATATAAAATATTCTCATAAATGTATTGACTTGCCAAAGTCAAAATATGTAATTCTTTAAACTTCCTTCGGACCGACTCCCGTGGGGATAATCCGCAGATCGCTCTTATAGCCCGCTTTTGCACTACAAATATCAATTAAATGTCAGTTGCATTACCCCTCAAAATAACACTATATGACATAATACTATGAAAATAAGAGAAATAAACGAGCTTTGCTGTATTTTCGTCAGTAAGATCGCGTATCTTTTTCACTGCGAACGCTGCAGAACATAACCTATTCGAAAGACCTTCTATATATGGACCTCACTGGAGTTTACTATCTAAAGTAATTCCCAAGAATCTCCAATGGCATCATGAGAATTTTCCCAAGCATTTTAAATCCCAGAAAGTAATTTAATACCAGCATCGGCTGTGGAGCGACCTTTTGTAAAATCATACTGCTGCATGCAGCTTAAGTTTATAATTATTGAAGTGTATCAATTTCAAAAATTTTACTCAATGCATGCCTTCACAGATTCCAAACCTAACTATGACTTAATAATCCAATAGTCAAAATACTTATAGCTCAGTAGCGACTCTGAATCTTACATGTAGTGAGTAGGTTTAGTAAACATGTGGTTTTAAGTGACTTATCAATAATGCTTGTACTTAACATATGATGACATTGAAAGGAATTCAAACATTTTGTGTCTCGTATACAAATTTTATCTTCATTGGAAGTCTTATAATAGTGATTACTACAATTGTTATTCATGAATAGAAAGTATTTTCATAAATGTATTGAATTTTTCTCTTAGATTTACCTTTAAAGTAGCTCCACCCTGCTTCTGTAACTCTTGTTCCCTTTGCTCCATCTCTTCAGATCGTTGTTGCATTCGTTTAACTCTACTCGGATCTTTTACACCCCTGGCCTCTTCTTGAACACGACGACGTTCAGCTGCTTCTACTTGTTGTCGACGTCGTGTTTCCTATTAGTATATGTGTATAAATACAAACAAATAATATATAGTAGAAGTTCAACAGCTGTCAAAATGAAGGGACTGGGTTTTCGGACTTAAACATAGGAATTAAAAAAAATCTTAAACAACCTTTTCACATCTTATTACTCTGTACAACTTATTTGCAGCCAATAAATTCAAAAGCGACAGCTCTTGTTTACTTATCTTCAAATACAGTTAATAAAAAGAAAATATTAAAGTGGTGAATAGTTTGTTTTCTGGGATAGCCAAACATGCTTCATACTTTATCAAGTTGTGCCATTAAAATAATAAGGTATATATAGGAAAATATTATTTAAGTGTCATAACATAGCATTAGGATAAAAAATTAAAAAAAAAAGAAAACCATTTATTAATTTGCCATTTGAAGGTGCTTATACTTGATCTCGTAAATTTAATTATGTATTTTATTTTAAACTAGTTTTATGTTGGAGAAAAATTAGAAGGGATAGTTATTAACATAATACAATTTTAGTTTGGAATACACTCACTGTATCTGGAGTCAATACATCTGATGCTGAGGGTTTACAACAGGATGTAATTAGCCCCATATTGAGAAAAACAAGATAAATTTTCCACTTTTTAGAAATCTATACTGCAAACATTCGCACTGCATCGTTCATTTTATTTTTTATTTGTACCGAAATATTGATCTGACAATCAAATTTATAAACGTCAAGGTGTCAACAGAGTAGCCGTATTGACATGACGTCGAGTGTGAACTTATTTAAAAAAAACATAAACATAATTAATTAATTAGTTGTTATACTTTTCTCTTACAAACCTTAAGCAATTTCCATTCATCGTAGAGGGATATAACTAACAATATATTTATTTAAATAACTAAAGTATGCTTAAAATAATAAAAGTAATTACAATATTACAGTATTGTATTAGAAGTAATCTACTTTGTTAACTAACCATCATCCTTATAATATTGTTCATATTTGCCATTGTGTTTCTATTTGCACGATTTAAACTGCAACCCGTAATATGCTTGAATTTATTTGTCGCTAAGATGTTGTTGCAAAATCATCCGTAAAATGGTGGCAAAACTCAAAAGATCGATATTACAGTCAACAGAAGACTATTGCTACTATAAAAATGAAATTTAAAGCAACACAATAATTGATATGTAAAATAAAAATACTAAATAATTTTGATATTAAAATTATTCATAAATCATAATTATGAACACTTTTAATATTTTTGCATATTGGAAACCATATATTATTTTTGCTTTTTAATCTGTGATCGATTTACGGTTACCAGTTAACTGTTAAGCGACTATAGGAATTTGGAAGTTGGAACATCTCTAACGCAAAGTACTTTATTGGGGAGACTGTCGGAAAAATTCAAATTAATTGAAAATTAAGCTTACAAATATGCTATCTCGCGTGGCTTTGCGTTCAGGTATGATTTATACTACAGTATTAATTACAAAAACTTAACACATCAACAGAAAAATATTATTAACCTTGGTGCGCAGGTTTATGTAATCGTTTGACAAGACCCTACCTAGTGTTTTAGATTATTCTTATTTTGAAAGTTCTATTAGAAAACAAAGATGATATAAAGAAACTTTATTTGTAATTTAATAATTACATAGTACTATTACGTCCATGTATCGAATAATATTTCATATGGTAGTTAACCTTTATCAGCTGATAATGAGAATATACTCGGTACTTCCTATAAGAGTATTTTCTTAACTGCCTTAGACACACTTTCAACTGAAACAAATTGTCCTTTTGTGTATTAAAACATTTATCTTTTACTTTCAGTAGTGGCTCGGCAGTCAGCCCCCACAGCCCTTGTAGCCCGCACTTCGTCCACTGATGCCTGTGGAGTACGAGATGAGAAGAACTTTCCTAGACCCGTGAGAGGTGAACCTGGCAAAGTTAGGCTTGGTTTCATCCCAGAAGAATGGTATGCATTCTATTCACTTTTTTCAAAAGCCAAAGTTGCTACAATATAAGCACGGAAATTTGAAATATATGGAAACCAAACTGTATTTATCATTAACATTTCACTAAAACTATACTATAAATTTCAGGTTTCAATTCTTCCATTCAAAAACAGGAGTGACAGGACCATACACATTCGGCGCTGGTCTGGTAACATACCTGTTCAGCAAAGAAATCTATGTAATGGAACATGAATACTATACTGGTCTTTCTATTTTTGTTATGGTCTACTATGCTACCACTAAGTTTGGCCCTAAAGTTGCATCATGGCTGGACAAGGAAGTTGATGTAAGTGTTAATAATTATATTCTGTTACTTTATCCAAATCTAATAAAATTTAGTTTTGATAGCAAATCTTTTAAAAGAAAATGGTTAAAGATAAAACAAAAAAACAAATTTATTACTAAAAAACTACTTTTTAAATGCATTATAGTATAATATTAGCTTACTAATCAGTTTTCTTTTAAACCCATGATAATTTATGTTTTTAGCAAATAGAAACTGACCTCAACCAAGGAAGAGTAGACACCCTAAAATCACTGGAAGAGGGTATTGCAACAGAAAAGGATGCTCAATGGCGTGCCCAAGGCCAGGAACTGCTTATTCAGGCTAAGAAAGAAAATGTACTTCTACAGTTAGAAGCTGTTTACCGTGAACGCCTTATGAATACCTACCAGGAGGTAATAAGAGATTTACTATAGAAATATGCTTTAATAATGCTTTCTTATTATATAAACATATTTCTGGTTTGTCTTTCAATAAGTAGTGCATAGGTGGCCGTTTATGAATTACGTAAGGACTATAGGGGGGAGGCCCCCCCCCTCCTTTTTTACTTTTATTTTCTTATTTGGTGATTACGTCAACAGTATTTTTTTTTTGTCTATGCTTGAAAGCTAATTGCATTTTCGAGGATTCCTACAAAAAGTAATATGTTTATGTACTATTATTGTTGAGAGCTTTGCTTACTTTTGCTGACTAAATTGCAGTAAATCTGCTTATGTAATACTTAAACAGCCTCAATAATTAATCTTTCAGAAACTTTATTGGTCCCTTGTAAGCTATCAAGCTTATCACGGTTGCACGAAATCTTGCTAGAAAATTGTCAAAACACCCATGTTTTTTAAATTATTTTACTATCTCGTTTCTTATTTACAACACAGAATTTAAGAAAACTTATAGCAAGGAGTGTAATTGATAGAATATCATTATAAATGAAATCTTTAATAATGTAAACAGGTCAAGAAACGACTGGACTTCCAACTCGAGAAGGCAGCGCTTGAACGCCGCTTTGAACAGAAGCATCTTGTTGACTGGGTAATCACCAATGTCAGTAAGGCTATTACTCCTGATCAAGAGAAACAGAACTTGGACCGTTGCATTGCTGACCTAGCAGCTATGGCTCGCAAGTGAACATTCTAGATTTCACGAATTTTTAAATTATTCTGCCTCTGGAATCCATGTACATTCTACAACACCTAGAATTATTTATATATTATGTTAATAAACGCTGAATCGTGATAGTTTATTGTTTGTTGTTTTTCTACATCCTTAGTAGTTGTACGTGACAACATTACTCTTTACCATACATTTTTCAAAACAAAATTGTGCTACTTTCAGCAATAAGTAAACTAATATATACAATATACATACTATTATTGTAAATAAAAGACTTGTCTTTTCATGTTACTTTATTACTACAATTACATAATATTATATGCCCTTACAACAGTAAGACATTCTCGCCTTAGTTAAAGCTCTTTTATTTTTATATAAAAAATGACTGTTGATATTAAAATATCACAGCATTTTCATGAAATCCACTGCAAAATGTCATTTTTACACTAATGGAATACAGTATAACATAGACAACGTTTTAGCAGCCTTTAATTAAAAAAAATATTTGGCATGATTTAATTGATTTGTCTATGGTATATACTATTAAAATGCCCCACATAGTAGATGTTTCACAACATGATATAAAAGTACAGCATTTGGACATAAAAGCAAATGTAATTAGGAACAATATTTTAAAACTGAAAATGTTATTTAGTAAATTCCGTAAAGCATATAAATTACACAGTAAAAAATTTATTTGAAAACAAAACACTATCATTAATTTTGATTATGCTTCATTAATAAGATAAAAAAAATTAAGTTTTTTATTTAAACCATATTGAGAATTCAGTAGCGGCGTTTTGATACCTGGGTAAGACGAATATTATTGAACTAATAACATCAGCTTTTAAATGTTTTACAAGATAAACAGGTACTGGAACGGAAAAAATACTAAGCTAGCAAATAATGTGCGTACATTTGTAACGTTAAAATCGCCAAATATAGCTTTTATACTAAATATTGTAAACGTTTATCAAAATCTATGTACGTAAATTGACGCTTAGCAAAAAGAAACCTAAAATCAAATAATATAAAAATATATGATTTCCTATAAACACTAATCTAGATGTTAATATTGTTAATTATGTTTAGTACACTTTATTTCCAATGTTTTAATGCTGAATATATGCTATATGCACCAGAGAAAAGAGATTTTCAATTTTTCATTAGAACTGGTTTATATAGCCAAGACTGTTATCAGTGATGCATAATATGCTACATGAGGTCTGTCTATTTCGCAAACACAAAACATTGAAAACATAATTGTTTAATATACAATAGTTAATAAATACAAAACTTACACTAACGTCGTATTTACATTCTCGTGTTAACAATGTACAAAGTGTATAACTTTGGTGTAAAAACTATTATAACAATGAAATTGTAAATAATTTCAAATCCAGAAAACGCTCGTTTTACGAGAATGTGAAAACAACTAAAGGCCAAAATAGACATCTAAATATGTTGTTCAAAGAGCTTTTTAATGTCGCCTTCAAGTTTTTTCTTAATAATATATAATAAAATTCTATTTTAGATGTCTATTGTGAGCCAACCTATATAAATGTATAAAAATTAGTTTTTGGTTTCGAGACATAATAAAAACCATGACCTAAACATTAAGATACAATATCAATGTGATCTACATGTTACATATAGCACTGATTTTAAAGAAATTGAGGACACATATAATTAACTGTGACCCAGAATGATATTTTCTACAGCTAATTGTGCATTTTGACTTAAGTAGCAAAACATGTGCTTCCATAAAATAAGACCAACAATTCCATAAGAGAGATCTAGTGCCACAAATCTCTGGCGTGTAAATTATTTTGCTTGATTTAACATGTTTCAATAATCCTGATAGGGTTTTTTCCCAGCACGCTTATTACAAAACTTCCATAGTGAATCCGATCCCAATTTCAATATTAAGTGGAACATAAACCACAGATTAATAAGTCATCATTAGAGTACTTTGTTAGGAAGTGTCAGCCAAATTATTAATTCATAGGTCAACTTATGAAATTGGCATTGTTTTATCAATACAGCGGCAGAAACTAATATTGAAATACCTTTATGAATTAACTTACATAAAACTAATAACAGAGACTTGCAAGTGAAGAGGTATATAACTTATACTTAATGACAACAAATAACAAAAAAATATGTTTGTATCAAAGATATAACACAAAAAAAGTGATTCCTAAATCACAGAATTAGAACTAATTGCTTACTAGTTGGATCTTTACATAAATTAATAAATTAGAAGAAAGTCCTACATTTTTATTAATAAATCAAGTTTCAAAGTCAATTGAAGAGCAACAAATTTTAAGTTTTTAATAAAATAAGAATAGAATTAATCAAGCAAAGCAGCAAATGTGTAAAACAACATCTTTGCAGACATTTAACTTTGATATTGACTGTATCATAGCTGCAATCCTCACCCAATTTTGAGTTTATTACAAGATAGTGCATTTCTTCTTCTTGTTCCTATGCTCTGACTTAATGTGGATTCTCTCTGCTTCCTGGAATCTCCGAACAAGTCTCACAAGCTCATGGAAGGCCTGGTCTACATTCATACGAGCCTTGGCACTGCACTCAATGTATGGTATCTTGAGTTGACGGGACAGAGATTGTGCTTCATCTAATGTAACCTGCAATAATTTTATTACTTGTTAAATCTGTCACAATAAATGAAGAAAATCAATTAAACGAGGAGCATAGCAAAAGCATTTGAGGATATATTAATTTAATTCATACAATAAAATGGGTATAACCGGGATCTTAGTATGGCATGGAATAGCAGTGTAGGAAGCCTATTAGAAAGCACAACTTTAAAAAACAGAATATTTATGTATATGTGTATGAAATAATTAACTATATCTTACCATTCTCTGGCTTTCCAAATCAGCCTTATTTCCAACCATCAGCATAGGAAATTCATCCCGATCTTTTACACGTAAAATTTGTTTATGGAACTTAAAAAGTTCATCAAAACTGGCATGGTCAGCCACTGAGAAAACAAGTAGAAAGCCTTCGCCTGACCTCATATATTGTTCTCGCATTGCACTAAATTCTTCTTGCCCAGCAGTGTCAAGGACTATAAAGTAAATCGAGGAATTTCAAGATCAAGATCTACTTTATACCATGTATTATTAAATTTTAAGAGGATGTATAAATACATTTTAAAACAGAACAACAAAATTTGTATAAAATAAAATTATTTTGGTTTGACTATGAAAGGAAGAATAGAATATAAATTAATCTGCTTGTTAACAACTATAAGTTATCGACTTACTATCCAGTTTTGCAGGAATATCATCAATAACACATTGCTTTGTGTAGCTGTCCTCAATAGTAGGATCATAGTCAGTTACAAAATAGCTCTGAAATCAGGAAAAACTACCATATACAAACTGATAGAATACATTTATATTTTAAAATCGTTTTCTCTTGGTGTAACTTGACATGAGAACAAGAAAATCATATCTACTACATATAAAGTGTTTAATTACGCACACACGTTAATATGTAACCAACACTCGTTTTCCTTAAAAGACGTAATAATATTCGAAGAATTTCTCACATGTGCACTGATAATGAAAATTATGTAGAAATGTAGTCATGAATTTACACTAGTGGGCGTCGTCTTTACTGCTTTACCTTGACAAAAACACAGGTACCCATTATGCTATTTATATTGATGAATAAATGCTCTACACGATACAATACACACACACAATAATATCTTAAAGCATCAAATTCTTAAAATTTATTGCTATCTTTTTAGACAATAGCCAAAATTAATGTGAATACCAGGAATAAGGAAATAAGAATTCGTATCGTAGGTGGTGTAAAGATATATAAAAATACCTGTATAAATTGTATTGTAATAGCACTTTTTCCTACACCTCCACCGCCGACAACTACCAATTTATAGGTTTGGGCTTGATTTGGTCGATCACCTGGTCGCGACATTATTTTATCTAATTAAAATAAATTCGTTTTGTAAAAATTCTATGTAATCCGACAGAAACTGTTCTCACTTCTCAGTCAGTACTCAGTACTCAGTAGTCAGTACCTAATTCCTTTTTTTTTTTTTGGAGTTTATGGCCTGGTATCTAGACCTTTAGGCCAAACCTAATTCCTTTTAATTTTTCAATCATAGATTCAGATTTCAGCACAGACTAAGTAATTTGTCAATATGTAGTACAAATCGTATATAGATTAAAAACTATATATTAATACAATATCTAAAAATAGCTTATTAGGTTGCTCGAAATCAAATCCATAATTAATTTATACAGATGTATTGGATATGTGTATCGAAAATCGCACGACGGCAACGTGATATACAAATATTTTTCTATATATACTGATACACTCTCTAAGAGGCGACAAGAGGGGACGAGCGGTTTGTGTATAGCTTGTATAGAATTTTATCAATTAATAAAAAACATTATTAATGCCGACTTTTAGAAAACGCCTAAGAAAGATAAATTAAACTATATTTATACCGGCATGATATGATATTTTTTATATCTAGTATTTGTAATATAAACGCAAGGCATTAGAATATTGGTAGGCTCACAAATCAGTCATTCCAATCACGTTCATCTTGTCGTAGATGTAGCGAGCAACAAAATAAAGGGTAACAACGTTCAATTAGAAGTAGATTAATGATCTGAGAAATTATACTGCTAACTTGTTATAGAGAACTTACATAGCACATTTTTGCTTTTCTTGCTAATTAATTTAAAAATAAACTGTATAGATGGATGTGACTAGTTTCAATAAACATTTTGTGGACTGTGAACTGTACACATTTGTAACATAAAATTAAAAGTACGAATGATTTTTGAATAGATCCTGCGTTTTATCGTATGCAATTGTCCCTAGGGGGCCTGCTAATCACTATATTAGGTGTCTGTGCTGGGAAATATTCATCCGCACACGCTACATTCTTGCATCATTCATCATTGTCTTTCTAGAATCTAGTCTGTGTTTGACCAGTGATCAGTCAATTTTAGAGATATTAGACATTAGAACAACAGTTTTAACTTTTAACTGTTGACAGTTCTGTTCTGACTTCTGAGTTTAAAATAAACGAATGTATTGTGCTTAAGTTTTTAAGTATTCTCTTATTGGAAACATGTTTTCAACTAGCTCACAAAGAAAGTTTTGGACATTTAGTGACGAAAATGAATTAGCAAGCCATCGAGAAAAGCACAACTTAGAGTTTATTTCAAGACATGGACAGAATTTAGATGAACAACAACGTTACAATTATTTTTTATCTCCAGAAGAGGAAAGACTTTTATTAAAGCAGTATGAGCTGCATTTAAAAGAATTCTGTAAAAGATTCCAGCCTCCTATGCCTAAAGGAGTTATTGGTACAGCGTTTCATTACTTCAAACGTTTCTATCTTTACAATTCTTCTATGGACTATCATCCTAAAGAAATTCTCGCTACATGTGTGTATTTAGCATGCAAAGTAGAAGAATTTAATGTATCCATTGGACAATTTGTTGCTAATATTAAAGGTGACAGAGAAAAAGCTTCTGATATTATTTTAAACAATGAATTACTTCTAATGCAGCAGTTAAATTATCACTTGACTATCCACAACCCTTTCCGCCCTGTTGAGGGTTTCCTTATTGACATTAAGACAAGATGCTCTCTGGCAAACCCAGAGCGGTTACGTTCAGGAATTGATGAGTTTCTAGAAAAAGTCTTTCTCACTGATGCTTGTCTTTTGTATGCTCCTTCACAAATAGCATTAGCAGCTGTGTTGCATGCAGCCAGTAAAGAACAAGAGAACCTGGATAGTTATGTGACTGATATGTTGTTTAGAGATGCAGGACCCGATAAATTAGCAGTTTTAATAGAAGCTGTTAGAAAAATTAGATCAATGGTTAAAATGGTTGAGAGTCCTCCTCGTGAACGAGTAAGAGGCATAGAAAAGAAATTGGATAGATGTCGAAATCAGGAGAACAATCCTGATAGTGAGATATATAAACAGAGAATCCGTGAAGCTTTAGATGAGGATGATGTGCAGTACACTGGTACTAGTAGAATGTCATTAGATACAAGTGGAGTAACACAAGTGTTGTCTCCGTCAGCATCTTAAATTTATAGAAATATTTAACATGACTACTAAATGCTTGGAAAACTAGTTTTAATTTATTATCACTTTGACCTGGTTGTTGATGTTGTAAATGACCTTAAAGGAAACTTAATTTTTCACTCAAACAATTTTGTGTAGATAAAAAAAAAATTACAATTATGTTTTATAAATCCAGACGGTACAAAGCTCATCCAAACAATAATTGCATGGTTAAAGATATCATTTTATTATTATGTCACATTTAAATCTACATATTATATTCTAAATTTAAAGTTGACTAACCTAAACCTATTGTATATATGACTAATATATCTGAATTTGTCTACTTTTTAAAGCCCACTGACCAATAAAATTTGAGACTTGAATTCTGTTTTTTATAACAAAGGTTCTTTAAGAGATCCATTATAGGAACTTGTTTATCAGCTTCATGGCCAAGGTGAGATTGCCAAGTTTAGTCTTGTATTGTAATATTTGGTTTATGAAAGACAAAATCCATTAGGATATTCTGTGAATAAAGGATTACCTTTATTCACAGAATATCCAAATTTAAAGTATAATTATATCATTACTTCATAACAGACAATGTTATAGAATATAGAGGCTCATTTTTATACAAGTTAAAACTATTTCTTCAAAGCGTACCCACCAAGCCCGAAGCTGCTTAATTATGTCTTGATTACATTTTAAAGATTCAATCAGTTTCCCTAGGCAGCTGCGCCAGCTTTTTATGCTGTTGGCATTTACATCACACTCATATTTAATTACTATTCCCAATGAATAATCTCATTTTTTTAAATTCTGTTCTAAAAACCCGTAAAGTATGTAACAGTAGTATTAATTACTAAGTATTGTTTTTTATTGTATTGTTTATTTGTTCTGGCATGGATGCGTAACCTACTTGCAGGTTTTTGGCTTCGTCGATGTAAAAAGTAGCCTTTATTAAACGTGCAATATAACTCAGCCGTCCTCCGAATAGTTGATGTTTATATTATAAATAATAATAAACTCGTAAGTCGGTATCACCCTCGACTTACGTTAAATTCGTTCCGTAAATTTGCCCGTATCCCCATTGAAATTAATTGAAATACCATTATTCCGTTACAGCTTCCAAATCACCACCTCAGTTGTTTTTAAATAAGACAGTGTGTGTATTTACACGAAGAAACATGTATTCATAAATAACAAAAACGTATTCTATAAAACACAATAAGAGAAAACGTTAAGTGGTGACGGAAGCGCTTAATTTTCGTCATTGGAGTTACGTAACCTAACCTAACTTTAGTAAGTTCCATACCTAATAGGGGAAGATCGTTACCCTTCGTACGCGGGGCACATTCATACAGTCAAAATAAAACTTGAACGAAACAAAGTACAGTCTTGTTTTTGTATGTGTGCATGAGTCGAGGTACGAACTATAGTCTATACATCAACGAAGTTTCGCGAAATTCGCACCGATGAGAGTGAAGTTACAGGCATGGACGTGTTTTCGCGCTCGGTAAGTAATTTTTTGACCAATGTTTTTGTCTCTTGTTACCGTAGATTAAATAAGTTTTCGTGTAGAGTATTCTATTAGTAACTAGCAAAATATACTTAGATACGTCTCCAATACTTAATTTATGATGTTTTCCTATTAATATTAAAATAAGTTATATTTTGTTGTTATTCAGTAAGTGGGGTACTTTCGGACAGCACTAGATGGGGCACATTTACGAATTGTACAACTAAATTTGTATGAAAATATTTTGTCGACACGAACTGTCATTTTCATACAAATTAAGTTTTCGACTTGCTACATACAAATAATAATAAGGCATCTTGACTAAACCCTCTGGTAGGTAGGAAAGATTGTGTTAGTGTGCTAATTGCTAATATTTGCATTAACTTTGTCCAGTGTTGCTATCATTGCTATCGTCGATGTAAATATATATTAATACCTATTTTTATTATCTTTATTAAGGTTGATTTTGATGCCTGTGAACCAGATGCTTTGAATAATTTACCAATCCATCAAATAGTAGTTCCTTCGAAGTCATTTTTGACACCAGAAGCGTTTCGACTCTATCCGCATGTTGTAAGAAGTAATAAAACAAACAAAATGACGACGACGGCCAGGAAAACCACGAATTTATACTGCCACACCCGAAAATAAGAAGTGCTAATCCGCACCAAACATTAAAAAATGTGATTCTAAATTTAAGATACCTAACTAATTAAATTTTGTTTTTCTTAAGAAAAGCTATGTAATTTTTGTTCACTATAAGAAAAGTATTTTATTTTTGTTTAATAGAAGTTAAATCTTTATTAAGTGTTTAATTTCATTGCTAATAAATGAATTTTGATTTATATGTGTCGTTTTAATCGCACGTACGGAACTACTCCACAGCGTACGAAGGTACCCCCAACACTGTACGAAGGTGCCCCGTTGATGGGGCAGATTCGTACGTTTTCCAGATTTAGTTTAGATCATAATTATGGTTGAACCATCAGATGAAATCATTTGTCATTTTCTTATATGAATCTCAGATAGTTAGACTATAAATTTAAGCTTACAGATGATTGATTCATGGAAAAAGAAAAAAATAAAATGTGAAAACCGTACGAAGGGTCCCGACCTTCCCCTACCTATAAATATTTTAGGTATAATAATTATAAACGTAAACCAAATGTAAACAATCATCGTACACTTGAAGCCAATATTGAGTCCTTTAGTTTTTACCACACTTATAAATTGTATTTTAACATTCTCGTTTCCGATAATGTCCAAAACATAAGTGTAATTTAGATTTATGAAGCCTTAGATAAGCCAAGCTAGTGTTTTTTTGTTAGCGTCGCAACTCGTCTACCCCTAATTTTGTATTAGTTATAAACTCATAATTTAAACAATTAAAGTCAGTTGTTACCAAGCTTCCAACAAAGTGTTTTATTTGAAAACATCCATACAAAAAACCGCCACCGAACTTAATTCAGGTCTTCGCTTTTTTCGTCACGCTTTGCTCATTTTCACCTGCAGATCGTTTAAAAAAACTGTCCAAGAAGGTTTATTTCTTTCCCTTTCAAGATATTGCGGATATGAGTTAGGCAAGTTTCAAGACCAGTTGCAACTTTTTCGGGGTGATTTTTATCCACGAACGCCACAGCTTCTTCCATGCAGAGGTTAAGGTCCTCGATGTAGGACCCCAGCCCAGTCCCAGCCATGCCTGATTAATAAGTCTTAAGGATAAGACGATGTTAAAGTGGTCCTTCCAGAACTCTCGAAGGGTACCTAAGGTTCGTGTTCTCCATCCGAAAAATGTGCTTGGTGTACTTACTATGTTTTAAACTGAGAAATTGTACACCAAGGTAGGTAGGTAGAGGACCTTTATAAACTTGAACTGTCCGAGTAAATCATCTTCGAGATTTGGTACGTGAGCAGGGGCATTGTAGGACGAGAAGGGCTTGCATGGGAAAGTTTTTTTCCTGTAGTGATTTTGATTGATTGATTGTGATGTGTGATTTTAAATAACATAAGGGCCAAACACTAGATTTATCCACTCCTCAAAGAATTTCCTGGTAACCCACGCCTTCGGATTTGACCTCCACATAACTTGCAGTTTTTCTTTTAAAATCTAATGTGACAATCTTACGTTAAAGGCTCTGGCATTTTCCGAATGGTATACTAGCAGAGGCTTGATTTATTTTATATCCTATTATAATATACTATAATATTTTATAACTATTTATCTATACTATACTAAATTGGTTCGTCCGTAAGTAGGTGCTCATCTATATATTCATAAAGCCTTTTCGATTTGTATCTTGGATTTATAAAAAATAAAAAATGTTTAAGCTAACTTAGAACCACTGCTTTTTTTTATCACTGCATCAGTCTTCACTGTTGATTTAAACATTTTTAATGTTATTAGCTCTGCCCCTGAGGCGGCTCTCGTTTAAATTAATCTTACATACTATAAATGATATTAAAAACCACCAGAAAATAATCCCGCTGCTGTGTATGAACTTGAGGACGCACCATTAAGAGGGTAAGGAGATTCGTGACTTGGGTGTAACTATAAATTGCAAATAAACGTTAATATCTCAAGATAATAAAACAATCACCTTATCCGTATGAATGCTGAGATTTCTTAAACGAAATACAAATTGTTTCGACACGAAATCAAATTTGTAGAACGCTTCTGATTCATTCGCAACACACCGTAAGTATTTAAAGAGCATTCTTACGACATTTTACATACATTATAGTACAGGACTCTCTCCTCAGCGCCTCGCGGAAGCTAAAAATTCTCTTGATCTCCAGTAAAAATAATAACCTTTTACAGAATGTTAACATTTTCGTTCCTTATTAATTTCCAAGGTTCAAAGTCTGTAAAAACCAACCTGGTAGTTCAGGCCGCTGCCACTCAAATTCTTTGCGAATATAGTTTGATTTAGAATGAACGCAAATAGAGCTGTTGGCGACATCAAAGAATTATGTGTACTGTTAAAAATTTGTTATAATAAGATAACCTATCATAACAAATGAGTGTGTGTTGCATGTACGAAGATTAGGTATTTCGTGTATTGAAATTATTATTGTATGGGGTACGAGTTCTTATTAAATAAAATGTAATCATCTTTAAAATGCCATATGACCTAGTGAACTTCGTATCACTAACATACTTATGTTAAATTTATTAAATAGACCAAAAAGATTGAACCTCATAATACACCTATGAAATACGCATTTTTGAAGGCATCTACTATATAAATATATGACAACCAAATGAAAATTTTTGATTTCTAAAAAGATATCAAATATTTTTCAGCTAAGAACCGTTTTTATTAGAAAACAATTGTCGTTTTAGCATTTTTGTTTAATTAGAAGAAATTCCATAAATATTTCATAATTAGCCAAATCCGTCCCGCCATTCTGTACCTCCCAAAAATCTTTTTTCGCTGAGAAACTAACAGGTTATGGGCTAAGGTACACACAAAAGTAGGTAGGTATTATTTACTTAAATCCAAATTATTATATCAAATGTTTATTGATTAATAACAAAGTTACACTTATAAATGGTAAAAACATGATAAACTAAATATGTAATTTCCTTCATACAAATGCTTTTTCGTCTTGTGAAATTTAACGGGAGTTTCGGCCTTCAGGGTTTTTGACACATAAGCAGTCGCTCTGCTTCGTGCTGTAAAAAAATAAAAAATTAGGTTTTTCGACTTTTATACATTTTATTTATAAATAAAGTTGCTACCGGATTTTAATAAAGGCGGTGATGGTGACTGAAACAGAGCAAACTGAACATACTAAAAAAATTGAGCTTTGAGCTTTTATTTACTGACATATGATACGCCACCTATATCGTTAATTCTAAACATCAATAGAAATAAACCTTACCTGAATCATTCGGTAGATTTTAGCAACAGCCTCGTCGCTTCTGCAGGACATACCTAAAGATCGTTTTCCACCCCAACTTGATGTAAATGTAAGCTGTGCTTGTGTCAAACATAAGCACGCGGCGATGACAAGGAAGAAAAAAAGTTTGTACATTTTGTATTGTAATGGTTAACTAGATGAGATGATATGATGGTGCTACAGTAAATACGGTCATTTTATACACAAAGAAGCCATAGGTTTTTTAATTTTCTAAAGGAAATTAGTAGGGGAAAGTTAGAAAATAATTAGACGCTTTGTTGGTTTCAGCGGTTCTCAAACCTAATCACGACATCATTTTGCCATCTATGGAACTGTCACCATGTTTAAAAAATTAAAAAAATTCTGTTTTTTTATTGAAACAACAAAATGTAGTCGCGTTATGAAACTTTTTTAAACAAGATAATATAATAAAAAGTTAGCAATAACTAAATTAAATATTAAGAAATGTAGAAAATGAGGGTCTTTATTACATCTTACTAGAGGTCTGTTATCGCTTATACACATTATCATTTAAATTTATTTATCTCTTATTCCTTTTTTTCTTAACAAAACTTTTACATTCCCACGGACGGAAAGTTTTTCTAATAAACTAGATAATTACATAAATTTCATAGGTTTCTTATGGTTGTATAAAAACGGGAACGTAGACGAAAAATCATTCATTGAATAATTAACAATGGCATCTCTACGTCTTTTGAAACGAGCGGCTGTCATTCTACTGTTTGCTGCTGCAAATCTTTTTGCTGCTTCGAATGGGCAACTCACGTTTTCCAGCGGTTGGGGAAAGCGGTCTGGTAATGATGACGAGATCATAATAAACTTGGATGACCAGCTCCAATAGCTTCGGTAAGCCACTGTTTTAGTTCCTATTATATTTTATTGATATTGTGAAGTCACAGTTCTGTCTGCATTATTAGCGCAATCAAGTAATTTAGAATATTTCTAGATTATAAATATGGCAGCGTGATGTTTATGTTTTTAAAGCAAAACCACAGAACTGGTGTGGATAAATTTTGAAGTAAAAGACAGATTACATTACAAAGGCATAAAACCTGAAAATCTGTGTTTCCAAATATTTCATTAATCAGAGGTTTTTTGCCAGTATTGTCAAAAGTGTTTGTGGCATAACTAAAGAGTTATTATGTACTTAATAAAGAAAAATCTTAAACATCTGGAGCTGGGTCTATATAAAATAAAATTCACTTTGTTTGGTTAAATTTTATTAAAACCCCTTCCATTCTTTTCTTATTCCAACAGTCCATATAACATAGCTAAACATTTACGGATGAGTACATCTAATTGCTTAAATTGTCATATTTTAATAGCTGAAACATAGTGAAGTGGCAACATCGTGACATTGGTAGAGTTTTTCCCGCGCTTTTAGTTGTCAAGGGGTTTCTAATTGAAATTTACTTTTTAGGCGATCTGACGACCATTTAAGGACAAGGAATAACGCTACCAGTTTTTGTTGCCGATATTTAGGTTTAAGACTTATTAGTGATGTCATCACAGCCCAAGAATCTATAATAGGGAATAGTACCTAAAAGAATGAATCCATTATGTGTCTACGAAAATCTATGATATTGTATTACATGGTGGTTTATTAATATGTCATCTAGCTTACAAATATATTTTATAACAGTGATATAAGATTTTATGGTGTAGATAGTGCAATATGAAATTAGTTTCCAATTATGTGTTTGCTTTGTAATATTATTTAAAAAACCATAAACATTCTAGAATCAACAATTAACAAATGTAAAGAAATCAAAGGACGGAAAACTGAGCAAGTTTAAAAATAAAATGGCGGAAATGTTTAATTTATCATCACATAGTAGTATGATCACCGAAATATTTATAATATTATAATCATCGCAGCATATAAGGTGTTTTATTTTGAACCCATTTATGTGAAATACATTTTAGTCATTGACATAATTTTCACGTTATGTTCTACGGAAAAGTAAAATGGAGGCAGGTAGAAGTTAACCCCACTAAAACATTTCACAATTGAGATTAACAAAAATCATAATTCCATAAACAAAGTCCAAAGAAAAACGTAGGTATGCCTTATCTTATAACGTTTCCTCTATATTATATTACTTATATTTCTTTTCACAACACGCAAATAAGTACCTCAAGAAATAATCATTTTATTAATGATATTAATATACTTGCATCTCTTCTAAATAATGCTACTCACAAATGCAACTTGTAAATATTACATTTTTTCCATTCAAATAAATATCGTGATTTAAGTCTACTAAAAAATATTTTATTAATGTTTATTACTACGGTTAGTTCGTAGGTATATTAGAGTGTATTCATAACTACATTGTTGCAATACAAATATATGCATTATTGTTGATATAAATTGTTGGAGTTTTCAGACTTTTCACAGTAGATTCTCTAACTTCTAACCTTATATGTACATACAACTATTTCTAACTTACTTTCTATACTTAATAATAATACCTATACACTATTTATAGTAATCAAAGTAAGGGAAATCGCGATTGCTTTCCGTTACTTCGATTTATAAACTGAAAATGAATAAAATCTGAATAGAGATAGCTCTTAGGCTCTGGAATGAACTAATAAAAGAAAACAAATTAATTAAGTAACGAATCGATATATTTTTAAATAATAATATAAATAAAATGAAGTTAATGTAAACCTAAAAAAAATCGGATATAATAACAATAAACGATGCAAATAAAGAACTCAACCAGAAAACTAAAGGAAAATAAAAATACTAGTTACCTAAATGTATAGAAGTATGAGAAATGTATAATATAAATATTATATTACACAATTCTAGGCGGTTGATTTCTATACACTTAGGTAATTGGGATTTAACATGATTTTATTACAACTATACTTAGCTATTCGGGCTTATTAAAAAGTAGGTAATTAGATGCAATGTGTCTATTAGATGTTATGATTGATGTATCCTATGATGATGGCCGACGGCCAGTCGAAATTGGAAAATAAAGCTTGTTACACAACAAAATAAAAGTACTTTTAACCAAATCATTAATCAAATAAATAAACTAACTTAAGATGCTCTCACAATGCAACAAGAGGATATGTCACCCACAGAAGATATTTCACGTGTCTTAAAGCCTTTATAAGTCTTTTAGATGCATGAAATATCTAAATAAAACAAAATAAAGGCACACTCTAACTATTAACAATATAGAAGCAAGAGGACGACGCATCACAAGTCGTATTTTAAGAGGTAACGTCCATTTTCGACTGGAAATCTTAAACTAAAATGCTACCTATCTACATTAATAGTTTGTACTGAAACCTAACCAACAATAAACTTCTTCCGCATCCAATGTCTATTTCTAAAAAAATATTAACATTGTCTAAAAAAGGGTAAAGGCACTTCGAAAACGTTAAGTAAACAACGAAATTAAATCAAATCAAAAGATTAGTGCATTGGATCAAATGCTTCCCGCGTGGTCGTTCAAACCTGGGCCGGTCACCAGTCCTCAACATTTCGAGCCACGATTTGATGATTGATCAGATCAACCACCCGATCGACTACTTTGTCGAGGTCTTAAATGGCCCTCTGGCACTCCTGATGCAGCTTCAGGGGGTGGTAGCTAGCCAGGCGGGTACCTTACCCTCCCACCGGTCGGATTTAGTCGCCTCTTACGACACCCATCTCTTCCGACGTGGTATTGGGGAATGTATTCTGCTCCGCCCCAATACGGAGATGTAGGAATTCATAGTTCTATGACGTTTTTTTAATGTTGTAGAAATATATAGATATAGTACTTAGTTGCATGAGTATACCATTATTTAGACGTTGCAAGTACAAATAATTCACCGTTTGTGACATTAAGCAAACCTATGTTAACCATTTTTTTTAATTGTTTCTTAGAAGAAAGGTGAATCTCACATTTTGATTAAGCTATATTCAGTTAGCGTCTTGCCAATTATATAGTTGAAACTATTTTCCTTTTTATTATTCATTCATTCATTATGTAACATATTCAAATGGACAACTTTTCACAACAATGTTCGTGGATATACATCTACATTCTATACATTAGTTGTATAAACCTTGTAACTGTCTATGTAACGAAAGTACCGGGAAAGAATCAATATAAAAACATAAAATGTCTTCGCCTACATACTAAACTCCTTCTCAAACGATGAACGACACGACGTTAGTTCTGGTCAGTGCCATATTGGGCATTTGAGTTTTGGAAAAAGAAAGAAATTGGCTGGAGCCATATCCAGGTAATAGGGTAATACCTGAATGGTATTTGTTGAGGTTCGAGTCAAAAATTCATAATGAGGGACTCATGCGCAGGCTTATTATAGTGGTGCAAAATCTAGCCGAGAGGCAATAAGTTTCATATCCAAGCGTATTTTATTCGATCGATCGATCGACTCGTGAGACAGAAAAATCAGCGGCTATCTCTCAGTCTTAAATGAGGATTTTCCTTCACTTTCGCAACGTTAATTTCAGAGCTCGATGGTCTACCAGAGCGAGGCAAATCGTCCATTACTTCACGGCTGCGTTGTACCACTCATAAGCATATATCTTTAAATATCGTAGATCACCGTAAGCACTCTATAACATTACTAGGGACTCCAAACACGAAATTCCATTGGCAAATTGAAAATTTATGGTAATCCAAAATTTAAAAATTATACAAAATGCTAATTTTAAGAAAAACTCTTTTCTCGATGTTTTTGTCTATTATTAAATTGACAATACACACTAGATATGATCCAGCTAAACTAACGAAAAAAATGAATTTGAAACCGCAAAACAAATATTTTTTTCCCGATACTTTTTGACAGAACGTATTTTGTAATGCGATGATTATAATATCCGATATAAAGACAATTTTATTTACATTCAGTGAAACGAGTGATGAAGAAACAGGTAGAAGCTTAGATTAATTAATATTATTTATATACACTGAGCGACACAGGTGTAGAGTAGGCCAGTTATATACATAAATACCTACTTTATAGTAAAAACATTATCTATTTAAATGAACATTTATTGAGTCGAAACGTCTATGTTTTCAAACTGTTATGCGTCCAGAGTCATATTTTATGGGGCATCCACACGCTGGCTGTTTGTCACAAACACCGCAAAAAGCAAACGAAGTCCCAAACACCAACCACACTCACCCAACACAAACAGCCATCCACATGCTTGGCGAACGTTCATAACATTCCGAATCGGCAAACATGGCGGACGACGAGCTTGTTGCAGCTATTACTTTCGGGTTGACATATTTTTATTATAAATTAAAGCAAGAGAAAGAAAAAAGGAAAAAAATAAGAAAGCAAAGACGATGGTGGATGATTAAAATACATAGAAAGCGTACAAGGCTTTAGACCTATTATTTGAGCTTTACTTTGCCGTGTTTTTTTTAATTTTACTTAAAAGTTACTTAAAAATGTCAGAATCGTAGGTGCTCCAATCAGACATTTTTTACGCTTTGCGCGCCAACGAAAGTGTAGCAAGTAAATACGTCCGCCTCCCGCAAGCTCGCGCGCATACTGATCGCTGCCAAACGTGTGGATACGTAGCAAACTGTTTGCCAAACATCCTTTGATCTGGCAAGATAAACCGACACCGATGCCGAACACTGCCCAACACGAACACAAACAGGCAAACAACGACAAACACCCATCCACACGTCCGTGTTTGCTGTTTGCTGTTAGCTGTTTGCCATTGTTTGTCAAGCGTGTGGATGGGCTTTTAAATGTAATCGATTGTTACGAATGTATTATAAACGGTTCCGGAAGCACAAAAAGTGTAGTTTGTTGACTTTGAAAACAAACAGAAGAGTGTGATTGCGTTCATTTTATTTTCAGTATCATATTACTTTATATGTTACAGAACCGAGATGCAAAATGTAGCTTCAATATGTGTCAAAATATGTGTAACCTTGAGCAATCCTAGTTATATTCTTTGTCATTAGGTTACTTTAAGTCTGTCTATCATCAACCGTAAAATGAACTTTAAAAAGATAATGTTTTTAACCCCACTAAATCTAAGCTACTATTAACGTTTATGTCATAAATTCCTTTATTTTATCATCTAAGTTTGCTTTCTTAGAATCATCTAAGATTTATAGTCTAAATTACAGGTAATTTACTCCTGTTTAATCTACGGATACGTGATGCTACAAATTTAAATCAGTTACAGGCACATCGTAACTGATCCAAATTCGAAAACTATTATCTATATCTAAAACATTGCTGATAATTACTAAAGTACATCAATAATTTTTAGTGATTTTATATTTGAATTTAAAACTACATTAAAGAATACAAATATAAAGGTTCGAGCAATAAATAACCATCGAAAACTATATCTAAAACATTGCTGATAATTACTATGTAAAGGTACATCAATAATTTTTTAGTGATTTTTATATTTGGTAGATTTGAAAAAAAAAAAAAAAAAAAAAAAAAAAAAAAAAAAAAAAAAAAAAAAAAAAAAAAAAAAAAAAAAAAAAAAAAAAAAAAAAAAAAAAAAAAAAAAAAAAAAAAAACAACCAAAAAAAAAAAAAAAAAAAGAACAACAAAAAAAAAAAAAAAAAAAAAAAAAAAAAAAAAAAAAAAAAAAAAATTTTTTTGGGGGGGGAGGGGAAAAAAAAAAAAAGGGTAAAAAAAAACGGGGGGGGTGGGGGGGGGGGGGGGCCCCGGGGGGGAAAAAAAAAAAAACCAACCAACCTAACCATCTAAAATCTTTAAACAGTCCCCCCCCCCCCCCCCCCCCCCCCCCCCCCCCCCCCCCCCCCCCCCCCCTCCCTCTTTTTTTTTTTTCCGCCCCCCCCCGCCCCCCCCCCCCCCCCCTCTCCCCCCTCCCCCCCCCCCCCCCCCCCCCCCTATAAGAATAACTATTAGATATTTATGTGTAGTTAGTTCGTGGTAATTCTGTGAAAAGGATTTTTCCATGGTATGTGATGAGTTACTATAATACACTTACCTAAATACTTTTTGTGAACGTCACATCTCACCGAACATACACTACGCCAAGGGTATTTTAGTAAAAAATATCAAAATCTTAATAAAACAAACGGCTTTCCTCAAGCTTACAGCCGCAGTGCTCTTGGATTTGTCTTTAGTGTGTCTACCTGGATGATCTTATATAAAAGACATATAAATGAAAGCATTGTTTCGGATACATGATAGTCACAGCCAAAATAGAACGCACGAAATGTCGGGTGAAAAATGACGAAATTGAAAGATAGAAATGTCTAAGAATGCCCAAGATATTACGAGATCACGGGTGAGTTATTTTAGCACAGATAGAAATATGTTAAAAACTACTCGACGAAGATATGAAGTTTACGATTGAAGAATATCGTTAGTTTATTTTAATTTACAAGGGTGTATAATATAATTGGTAAAATCTAGTGCTTGCATGTAGGTTACAACGCTAAGATATTTTGATTAAAGTCTTATGTTATATTTTCGGACAAGAATATTTTAATTAATTGACTCTTGCACAATTAATTAAACCATTATGAAAGATGATAGTAATTCCGAAATTTCATATTGTGTCACTTTAAGTGTTGTCTTGTGTAAAAAATTATTTTTATACTTTTCAATTGAATAATTCGGGCGATTTGAAGAGGCGCAATGACTAAGGTCTCAATTTGTAATAGCCTCAATTTTGTTATTTCGAGATGTGTAATGATTATGACCAATGAAACAATAAAATTTTGAGTAGTTTCAATGCTTTCTGTAGTGTTAAAATCACGAAAGCTTAAAGTATTACTTGAGTAGAACATTTTTATCTAGTAAAATTAAACATAAGTAATTTAAAGAAATGTTTCTTAATAATTAATTGATGATTATTTTTTACACTCTGACTTTTAAGCGCTTCTGTGAAATGAACGAGAGCTTCTAGTCAATGAAACGTTTCCGTATCTCTTACAATTTAAGTCATTTATAAGTCATGCATTAACAATTACTGTAAACTTATATTTTTATAATCTGATACTTTTACAGATCGAGTATTTGACATAGTATTACACAATTAAACGTTGTTTTGATTCAAGTTCTAAAAAAATTAACGTACACCAGATGATTTGAGCGTTTAGTGATTGACACATGTCTTTTGTAACCAAAAGCTTCCTTATTTAATGTGAGAAACAGAATCCAAACGTTTCATTGACTATATTCGATGCCTGCGCACGCGCACGCGAGCAGACGCGGTGGGCCGTCGCAGGCAGCACAGGTAGGCGAGCACGAATAAGACGTAGGGCGTAAGCACGGCGGCGGTCAGCTGCATCGCCTGCACTACTTCGCCACTTGAACGCGAGAATCACTTTTGTTCTTCCTCGTCGCGGAATAGGTAGGTCGACCTGGAAGGAATGGTAGTGTATTCTACTTTCACAAGAATTTGCTATTAAACATCGGTGGCCACATGACATAGTCTGTTGGTATATCCCTTCTAAGGAATAATGGAAATAGCGCAATCTTTTCTATTGTCTGTTTTAATTTATTTAAAGAATTACAATGGATTTAAAAAAATGTTTCTCGATTAAGAGATTATTTTGTTCTTTTTTGAAAATAACATAAATTCCTGAACGTTTTTTGACCTTTTCATAACATGAAATAATAATCTTCCCCAATGTTTTTTGTGGTCGAAACACTGTTCTATTTCAACCAAGGTATCGTGGAAAACGTATACTTTCGTTTCCCAGAGAATTCTGTATCTGATATAGATCGAGTTAATAACAGAATTCTAAGTACTTAAAACTCTTACCAGTAGGCCAAGTTGAAGAGCGCAAAAACTAGCGGGAAAGTTATACGCGAGATCACGTCTATCCTCTTAGAGCGCGTCGGGAACTTGGACATCCAGATTCTGCAGCAGTTCTTCTTTGGCGGAGTCATGTGGATCTCACATTGCCGCATCTTGTCGTTGTTGCCGCGCACCAGCGGTTTCTGTCAGTTGCAGAGAGTCAGGCACGACAGTAACATTACACTCTCTAGGATACGAATGCTACTTCCTTTGGTATTTAAAGGCCAGATTTGGTCATCAAATTTAGAATATATTTATTTGTAAAGTGAGATTTTTTGAGAATTTATGTTTCGTATGTTTTATGTGGTCAACAATTTATCGTATCAAATAAAATACTTACTAATTTAATATAATTCCAGAAAGCCTGGAGCTATAACTTACATACTATTGATAACACATTCTACGAAATATAATGAAATTGTCATTCACCAATTATCAAACCTATATAAAAAAATTGATTCTAACTACACTAACCCAAACCGATGTATCCTTCAAAATACCAAAATAAGAAGCATCTATCTCATGGGATCAAAGGGTATATCTGTTAACTGTGTACTTTAAGACATGCAAAAAAAATTGTCCAAATAGAAACAAAATACACATAGGACATGCTTTCGGGTCTAAACCTGCTTTGATCCCAGATGGTTAAACTAAATGCGAGCTCACCATTGCAAACGTTGTGTTACTATCTGTGTCAAGGAGATCGGAGGCCGCATCCATACTTGCAGCTGCCTCCATCTCCCGTCTCGTTTTCTTCATATTCTCCCGGTGCATGTCAGAGCGAGATGCATAGTTCACTAGAGCGAACTCAAGCAAGGCTCCAAACACGAACGTGAGGCATACTCCAGTCCAGACATCGATGGCCTTTGTGTAAGAGACTGGAGGGAGCGACGCGTTGATTCCTGACGACTGAGTCGCCATAGTTAAAAGTGTCGTTACTCCTGTTAAAAACGGTAAGGTATAGAAAAACATGGCCATCATCTGGCAAGAAACTGCTGCTAGTATTTATTTTTGTCTCAGCAATTTGTATATTAGTTATATTTATTTAAATAGAATATAAGACTAATTGAGGAAAAAACGGATCTAAAAGCAACTTTATTCATGGAATAAAATTTGTCTTACCCAATGAGACTCTCGCCGGGACCGCTCCTTGGTCGAGCCAGAAAGACACCCAGGAGACGATTACTAACATGCAGCAAGGTATATAGATCTGAATGAGGTAGTAACTGAACTCTCTCTTAAAAAGAAGATCCACTTTCAAGCAACTGTATTCGCCTGAAAGAATATACATATTAATTATTTCACAATTATATAATTTACAATATACATAGGATATTTTTTTATATGTTTGTGGACACTACCAAGTTTATTTTTTTATCTGTTTAGTTCTACTGTGGCCTTTTATTATTTCACGGCCGGTTTTTGAATAGTCATAATCAAAGCAAAGTTTTATAGCCAATTTATTAGTGGTAGTGGTAGTACGGTTAACGGTATAGTGTAGTGGTAGTCATCCAAACCAACATTTCGCTTCATATTAAATAGGAATTCTTATATGTACTAACTTGAATTCTGGTCTCTTTTATTAAGAAAGTTATTTTTAACAGATCCTAAATATTCAAACAACTTCAGAAAATATTTTGATTAAATTAAAACGTCCAGATAAAGTTTAAGACAATTTATCCGTATCTAATGACAATATGTCAAATTTCTAGGAATACTAACGTCGGTTGTCTAAAACCAAAAAAATAATCACCTGTATTAGTTTTACTGTTACAATAATCAGTTAAAAATTTCTCGAGGGTAAAGCGAGGCAGATGAAGGTTTTTCACAACCTGGACTGGGTCACCTTCCTTCCACAGGAACACGAGATCATCTGTCGTCCAGCCGTCTGTAAATTAATATAAAATATAACATGATTATAAATGTTCTGGTTGGTTTGGTGTACCCTATAATCAAATCAAAATCAAATCAAAATACGTTTATTCAATTTAGATGCTTCTTAGAGCATGCTTATGAATGTCAACAACGTTTACAAAATTCACGAAAGAGCAAGACTACGCCATCCGTTCGCAAAACTACCAGGAGGCCTTGTTCTGAGAAGAACGGGCAAGAAACTCAGCAAGTTTGCCCTCCCCTTTACATTACAATTATTCAAAGGAAAATGTCATAAACCACAACGTCATTAAAATTACATAAGTAAAAAAAATAAAAAAATCGGTTCTGTGATTTACCACATTCACCATTACACACATATTCATAACACTTCAAAGATAACAAATCAAATTATAAGAATATAATTAGAACTATTGCCAAGCGTTTTTATCTTTCCAGGTAGTCATTGACTGTGTAGTAACCTTTACACATTAAGGTTTTTTTGATGTGTGTTTTGAATTGTTTAAAGGCAGTTCCAATATTTCACTAGGAATTTGTTATAGAGCGTATACTTAGGCCCATAAATGAAGTATTTATTTTCTGCAACCTGTAGACGGCTGGAAAAGTTTTTCCTTATTTCTTGTATTCCTATTGTGAATGTCGCTGTTCTTTAAAAGAGAACTAATATTACTACGCACAAAAAACGATACAGTTGTAAATATATTGGGAAGGTACCGTCAAAATATCGATTTCCTTGAACAAATTTCTAAGTGAAGTGCCTGGTTTCAAGCAATAAATTGACCTAATAGCACTTTTTGCAAGATAAAAATAGATTGTATATTTGCTTTGCCCCATAAAAATGATCCATACGACATAACGCTGTGAAAGTAACTAAAATATACCATTTGGGTTTCTGTCTGTGAGTTGCTAATTTTCTAATAGGTATGCCGAGAATAAGCTTGTAGAAAGTTTAGTGATATGTGACTCATTGAATTTTTGGTTTGTAATGCAGAAATACCTAGAATCAACTAAATTTATTTTTCATTGTTCGTTTAAGCTTATAGTTGTAGTTTTAACATTAGGTAAAGTAAATCTTATACATTTTTTTTTGTGGCATTTAACTGTAAATTATTTGCAGAAAACCAGCACACTTATTTTAGAAAGTATTGTTCAATGTCAAAATTTGTTTATATCTATTTACTTTAAAAATCAAGGACGTGTCATCAGCAAACAATACAATATCACATAATGGCTTTGAATAAGAAGGCAAATCGTTAATATATATAAAGAAATAAAAATGGTCCTAATATTGATCCTTGAGGGACTCCCATTTTAATATGTGATCCCGAAGATTTAGTTCCATTTATATCAACTTTATGAGTTCGACAACTTAGGTAAGAGGTTATTAAGTTAAGAGCTACATTTTTTATACCATAGTGGTCAAGTTTGCAAAGAGAGTCTCATGATCAACACAATCAAACGCCTTGGACAAATCGCAGAAAACTCCCAGTACATTTTGAGTTTTCTCCCATGCATCAAATATATGTCGTAAAGATATTCCAGCATCGTAGTGGAGCGACCTTTAGTAAAACCGTATTGTGCGTTGTGTAGAAGACTGTTTGTATTAAAGAATGTAATTAATTGTTCTAGTATAATTTTTTCAAAAACTTTACTTAAAGTTGGCAATATTAGATGGCATATGGATCTGTATAGGCAATGAGACACACATATTTGCCATTGTTCCATTGCTAATCTATAAGACGGTGGTGATCAGCCGTCTGTACGATCCCTAGCCCTAATACGCCACACGCGTTTATACTGACGAAGGCGATGGGTTCCTATGGGCATGGTACAATCAACAATTATACAAATGAAATATATTTTATTACGATAGATAAAGATATCATCTTGAGTACATCGTCCTTTCCGTTGAACAGGGGGCAAACCGGCAGGAGGCTCGGACAGCAAGTGATATTAAATGATGCATGGACAGTGCCAATGCCAGAGGGCTCGCGAGTATGTTGCCAGCGTTTTACCAGCCGCTCTGTACTATGATTTACGTTTTTGTTATGCAATAATCTTAAAAATATGTAAATTTTATTGATTTTCTGGGGTTAAACTACCTATCCTATTACTTATAAGAAGGCTTGTACATTTTGAAATATAAAGAATATTATATATTTTTGTAGAAAAACAGGTATCATGCTGTGATTTGTAATCAGGAGTTATAAAACTTATCTAATGGTAAGCTTTTTAATTTTATCGTGCTTTTATATCAAATGTAAGGAATTAAATACCCGTGCGTGATGTTACGGATCGAAAATTTACAAACGTTTCATTAGTATCATTAGAAAGTTTTAATATACCAAGTGGACTCCTTGGAGGGAAAATGTCGTAAGAAATCTTACAGGAAACTTTATTTTTTAAATAACACAATCGGGACATTGTCAATGCACCATGGTACATTAAAAATAAAAGTATCCACAAGGATCTTAATGTGGATACAGTCCTAAATACGGCGAAACGGTTTGCCTTAGCTCACTTAAACAGGCTACATAACCAGGTTAATGCTGAAGCAATCCAACTTCTTGACACGACAGGAATAAGACGCATAAAGAGAGAAACCTTTAGAATTAATAAACCTAGTGTAGTGAATATAAGTGCAAGTGCGTCAAAATATTATAGAACACTAAGACTGTTTATGAACATTACCTAAGTTTAAGCAATTCATTAGTATTGTTGAAAATTCGGTCAAAATAATATTACTTATTAGCGATAATTATTGTATAGGCTAGATTGTAATTCATGTCACTCTTTTTTGAGAAAAAAAATAACACAATAATAAATCTTGCGTTTTTGTTCTGAATCTATCATAAATATTTCCATCAGTTTATATAAACTATGATGGTTCTCAATTGATATAGTATTTTATAAATACCGTACATCCATTAGCAATACAATTATTAAATCACATTTTCGTGCGGAAAATTGCAGTAAATATGTCAAGACGGTAAAAACGTTTACCTTTACAAAAATAACCGGCCTCTGTTTACGTTAACCAAACGCTGGGTAGCGATACTGTTATTTTATCTTTCGCTAAATATAATGTGTGATAACTCTTGTCAAAAATATCACAGTTGGTAAAAGACAATGTTAATCTGTGTGTTTTTTTACTACACTGTTGTTATATAACTACTGTTCAGTTATTTCTGCCAAATTGCGTTTGCGTTATTTAGGTTAAGATTCAGAAACTAGACTTAGCACGAACTATGTCTCCCGTATGCCAAAATCTTATACGTTCTCGTCTCGTTTCTGAAAATCACCCCAAAAGTTATCAAAGATTTTTCTAATATTATTGAAAGTGTGTTTACAAATATTATTTAATTGGATTAAGATGTTGAAATTATTACATTTACTTATAATATTTATAATAAAATAGAATAAGCATAATGGAAGAATAACACACCGCAAAGTATCGCAATACACCGAGAAAATGCTGCCAGCAAGTGCGGTTCAAACTATTTAAATTTATTTTACTTACCTATTAATCCAATTTTATTTTTAATATAATTATTATTACTATGTAAGTAAAAAAATGTATTTTTTTTATTATAACGTCTCCTCTGTGGGTTTTGAACGGATTTTGAATTAGTGGAAAGTTAAATTATAGTATTGGGTAAAGCATAGATCAGCCAGTTATTTTTAACTTGTATAAAAATACTAAAACTTACAGCTAGCCATCCTCAGCGAGCAAGTCTGCTTATCCAGTGGGTACAACTTCAGGTTCATCGGACAGGAGAGCGTGAGAGAGATACGGATGCTGTACAGCACATTGCCATTGGGGAAGATTCTGATGTACACGTTTGGCATGATGATGTTGTGGAAGTGACCCTCCTTCTCGTTGGAGAAGAAGAGGTCAGGCATCCATACTCTGTTCGCTTCGGTTAGTGTTAAGTATTTCAGACGTCCTGAAAATGAAAATGTATAAATTTCTAAACTCAATTTATTAAAAAAAATTGGAGCTAGAAAAAAGTTATTAAACCATTTTTTGTTTGTATTCATGTACCATTAGCAGTCTGGTTAAGATCGCCACAAATGCTTATAAAAATATTAAATTCTTCAACTTAATATTTAAAAAAAAATTATGTTGCTAATAACTGACAGTGTAATCCATTTATTAGCCGCGGTAGGAAATACCTAAACGTAAAAACTTTACAGCTTTTTTACTAACAGTATCATAATGTGTATAGTTAATGAATCAAAACATTAACTTCCCCCGAGACACTGGGTAAAGGGTAAAGTTTACTTCGAAACTTTAAAAGCTTTTTACGAACGCATTGCGTGAGTTTGCCGACTGGCATATTAAAGTTATTTTGAGCTTTGTTTATTTATTCATAGACTACAATTACAAATGGCGATTAAATCTTAATTAAAAAAAAAAAAAAAAAAAAAAAAAAAAAAAAAAAAAAAAAAAAAAAAAAAAAAAAAAAAAAAAAAAAAAAAAAAAAAAAAAAAAAAAAAAAAAAAAAAAAAAAAAAAAAAAAAAAAAAAAAAAAAAAAAAAAAAAAAAAAAAAAAAAAAAAAAAAAAAAAAAAAAAAAAAAAAAAAAAAAAAAAAAAAAAAAAAAAAAAAAAAAAAAAAAAAAAAAAAAAAAAAAAAAAAAAAAAAAAAAAAAAAAAAAAAAAAAAAAAAAAAAAAAAAAAAGGGGGAGAGAAAGAAGAGGAAAAAGAAAGAAAAAAAAGAGGGGAGGGAAAGGAGGGGGGGGGGGGAAGGGGGGGGAGAAGGGGGGAAAGAAAAAAAAAAAAAAAAAAAAAAAAAAAAAAAAAAAAAAAAAAAAAAAAGGAGGGGGAAAAAAAAAAAAAAAAAAAAACACCCCCCCCCAAAAAAAAAAAAAAAAAAAAAAAAAAAAGAACCACAAAAAAAAAAAAAAAAAAAAAAAAAAAAAAGAAAAAAAAAAGAAAAAGAAAAAAAAAAAAAAAAAAAAAAAGGAGAAAAGGGAAAAAAAAAAAAAAAAAAAAAAAACCCCAAAGGAGCGGAACCCACCAACCCCCCGGGCCCCCCCACAAACAAAAAAACCCAGGAAAAAAAAGGAAAAAAACCCCCCCAAAAAAAAAAGGAAAAAAACCAGGGGAACACGACACAAAAAACCAAAAAAAAAAAAAAAAAAAAAGAAAAAAAAAAAAGAAAAAAAAAAAAAAGAAAAAAAAAAAGGAAAAAAAAAAGGGGAAAAAAAAAAAGGAAAAAAAAAGAAAAAAAAAAAAAGAAACAAAAAAAAAAAAAAAAAAACAGACAACCCCGGCCAAAACCCAAAGGGAGGGGGGGGGGGAGGGGACGGGGGAAAAGGGGGGGGAAGGGAGGAGGGGAGGGGGGGGGGGAGGGGGGGGAAAAAGAAGGGGAAAAAAGGGGGGGGGGGGGGGGACGGGGAAAAGGGGGGGGGGGGGGGGGGGGGGCCCGGGGGGGGGGGAAAACCAGAAAGGGGGGGGGGGGGGGGGGGGGGGGGGAGAGAGGGGGGAGGGGGGGGGGGGGGGGGGGGGGAGGGGGAAAAAAAGGAAAGGGGAAAAAAAAAAAAAAAAAAGAAAACAAAAAAAAAAAAACAAAAGAAAAAAAAAGGGAAAAAAAAGGCCCCAAGAGGCCCGGGGGGGGCCCCAAAAGAAAACAACCACCCCCGCCAAAAACCGCCGCCAACACAAAAACCACCCCCCAAAAAACAACCCCCCCCCCCAAAAAAAACCCCAAGAGGGGAAAAAGGGGAGAAGAGGGGAAAAAAAAAAAAAAGGGGGGAAGAGGGAAAAGAGGGGGGGGGGGGGGGGGGGGGGAGAGGAAGGGAAAAAAGGGGAGGGGCGGAAGGGGAAGGGGGGGGGGAAAACCACCAAGGGGGGGGGGGGGGGGGGGGGGGGGGGAGGGGAGGGAGGGGAAAGGAAAAAAAGAAAAAAGAAGAAAAAAAAAAAAAAAAGAGGAAAAAAAAAGGGAGGGGAAAAAAAAAAAAGGGGGGGGGGAAAAGAAAAGAAGGAGAGGAAAAAAAGGGGAAAAGAAAGGAAAAAAAAAAAAAAACAAAAACCCCCCGGAGCGGGGGGGGGGGGGCGGGAAGGGAAAGGGGGGGGGGGGGGGGGGGAGGGGGGGGGCCGGGGGGGGGGGGGGGGGGGGGGGGCCCCAAGGCGGAACCCACCAGAAAGGGGAAGGAAAAAAGGGGAAAAAAAAAAAAAAAAAGAGGGGAAAAGACAACGGGGGGGGGGGAGAAAGGGGGGGGAAAATTTTTAGAAAAAAAGGACAAAAAAAAAAGAAAAAAAAAAAAAAAAAAAAAAAAAAAACAAAAAAAAAAACCCTTAAAAATTTAAAAAAAAAAAAAAAAAAAAAAAAAAAAAACGAAGGGAAAAAAAGCCCCCGGAGGGCAGGAACCCCCGGGGGGGCCAGAGGGGGGGGAGATTTTGAAAAATAAAAAAAAAAAAAAAAAAGGGAAGAAAAAGGGGGGGAAAAGGGGGGGAAGGGGGGGGGGGAAGGAGGAAAAGGGGGGTTATTGGAGGGGGGGGAAGGGAAAAAAGGGGAAAAGGGGGAGAGGGGGAAAAGGGGGAAAAGGGGGAGGGGGGGGGGGGGGGAGGAGGGGGGGGGGGGGGGGGGGGGGGGGGGGGGGAGAGGAAAAAAAGAGAGAAAGGGGGGGGGGGGGGGGGGAGGGGGGAAAAAAAAAAAAAAAAAAAAAAAAGAAAAAAAAAAGGGGGGGAAAGGAGGGGGGGGGGGGGGAAGGGGGAGGGGAAAGGGGAGAAAAGGGAGGGGGGAAAAAAGGGGAGGGAAAGGGAAAAAAGGGGGGGGGGGGGGGGGGGGGGGGGGGGGGGGGGGGGGGGGGGGGGGGGGGGGGGGGAGGGGGGGGGAAAAAAGGGAAAGGAAGGGGGGGGAGAAAGGAGGGGGAAAGGGGGGGGGAAAAAAGGGGGAAGAAAAAAGGGGGAAAAAGGGGGGGGAAAAAAGGGGGAAAAAAAAGAAAGAAGGGGAAAAAAAAGGGGGGGGGGGGGAGAAAAAAAAAAAGGGAGGGGGGAGGGAGGAAAGGGGGGGAAAGGGGGAGAGGAGGGGGGGGGGGGGGGGGAGGGAGTGATGGAACTAGGGGGGGGGGGCAAAACCCGGAGCAAGAGAAAACCCCCAACCAGGGGGGGGAGCCAACCGGGGGGGAAGGGAGGGGGGAGAAAGGGGGGGGGGGGGGGGGGGGGGGGGGGGGGGGGGGGAGGGAGGGGGAAGAAGGAAGGGGGGGGAAAAAAAGGAGAAAGGAGAAAAAGGAAAGGGGGAGGGGGGGAAGATGGGGGGGGGGGGGAAAAAAGAAGAAAGGGGGGGGAGAAGGGGGGGAGGGGGAAGGGGGGGGGAGGGGAAAAAGGGGGGGGGGGGGGGGGGGGGGGGGGGGGGGGGGGGGGGGGGGGGGGGGGGGGAAAAAAAAAAAAAGAAGGAAGGAGAAAAGGAAAAAAGAAAGGGGGGAGGGAGGGGGGGGGGGGGGGGAGGGGGGGGAAGGGGGGGGGGAGAAAAAAGGGGGGGGGGGGGGGAAAAAAAAAAAAAAAAAAAAAAAAAAAAAAAAAAAAAAAAAAAAAAAAAAAAAAAAAAAAAAAAAAAAAAAAAAAAAAAAAAAAAAAAAAAAAAAAAAAAGAAAAGGAGAGGGGGGGGTGAGAAAAAGGAAAGAAAGAGAAAAAGAAGGAAAGGAAAGAAAAAAAAGAAAAGGGGAAGGGGAAGGGGGGGGGGGGGGGGGGGGGGGGGGGGGAGGGGAGGGGGGGGGGGGGGGGGGGGGGGGGGGGGGGGGGGGGGGGGGGGGGGGGGGGGCCGGGGGGGGGGGGGGGGGGGGGGGGGGGGGGGGGGGGGGGGGGGGGGGGGGGGGGGGGGGGGGGGGGGGGGGGGGGAGGGGGGGGGGGGGGGGGGGGGGGGGGGGGGGGGGGGGGGGGGGGGGGGGGGGGGGGGGGGGGGGGGGGGGGGGGGGGGGTGGGGGGGGGGGGGGGGGGGGGGGGGGGGGGGGTTGGTTGTTGGGGGGGGGGGGGGGGGGGGGGGGGGGGGGGGGGGCCGGGGCCCCCCCCCGGGGGGGGGGGGGGGGGGGGGGGGGGGGGGGGGGGGGGGGGGGGGGGGGGGGGGGGGGGGGGGGGGGGGGGGGGGGGGGGGGGGGGGGGGGGGGGGGGTTGGGGGGGGGGGGGGGGGGGGGGGGGTGGGGGGGGGGGGGGGGGGGGGGGGGGGGGGGGGGGGGGGGGGGTGGGGGGGGGGGGGGGGGGGGGGGGGGGGGGGGGGGGGGGGGGGGGGGGGGGGGGGGGGGGCCCCCCCCTCCCCCTCCGGGGGGGGGGGGGGGGGGGGGGAGGGGGGGCTTTTTTTCCCCCCGCGGGGGGGGGGGGGGTTTTTTTTTTGTTTTGTTTTCTCCCCCCGCCCCCGGGGGGGGGGGGGGGGGGGGGGGGGGGGGGGGGTTTTCCGCCCCCCCCCGCCCCCCCCCCGGGCCCGGGGGGGGGGGGGGGGGGGGGGGGGGGGGGGGGGGGGGGGGGGGGGGGGGGGGGGGGGGGGGGGGGGGGGGGGGGGGGGGGGGGGGGGGGGGGGGGGGGGGGGGGGGGGGGGGGGGGGGGGGGGGGGGGGGGGGGGGGGGGGGGGGGGGGGGGGGGGGGGGGGGGGGGGGGGGGGGGGGGGGGGGGGGGGGGGGGGGGGGGGGGGGGGGGGGGGGGGGGGGGGGGGGGGGGGGGGGGGGGGGGGGGGGGGGGGGGGGGGGGGGGGGGGGGGGGGGGGGGGGGGGGGGGGGGGGGGGGCCGCGCCCCGCCCCCCCGCCCCCCCCCCCCCCCCGGGGGGGGGGGGGGGGGGGGGGGGGGGGGGGGGGGGGGGGGGGGGGGCCGGGGGGGCCCCCCCTTTTTTTTTTGGGGGGCCGGGGGGGGGGGGGGGGGGGGGGGGGGGGGGGGGGGGGGGGGGGGGGGGCGGCCCCCCCCCCCGTTTTTTGTGGGGGGGGGGGGGGGGGCCCCCGGGGGGGGCGCGCGCCGGGGGCCGGGCCATTGCCCTAATTCTACAATATTTTCAAAGACAGTGTATGTGCACTGTATAAAAATAAAAGTCACATACCTCCCAAATTATTGAACTTCAATCTCTCGTCCAACCATTGTTCTCTGAACGTCAGCTGAACTGAGTATTCCTAAAAACGTAAAATTGCTTTAAAATTAACTTTATTATCCCAATGACAAAATAAACTTTATCGAGAAAAGTTTTAATCTGTTGTTAAACCGACTTGAGTTTGACGTTTCTATTTGTCATTTAGCAGTATTTTATATATATTACGCTGATAAATAATAATATAAAATAACATTTAAAAGATACACTTTCGGTGGTGGCTATGTAAAACAAAAGATGACACGAAACCGTACGATTATGATTAGACAAACGGATGTAAAATCATAACAAATCATGTATGTTGTACACCTGTTGGACGAGAGATGCTATTGACCAATCACAATTTAACAATACTCACCATAGTTTAACATTATTAACCCTACTGTATATACGTACTATATGTAGTTAATGAAAATGTCATATTTATTTGCAACATTTAACGAGAGTCATAAGAACTGAACTGACAGGTTAATGAGTAATAATTGATTATGGCATTCGAAGTAGGAAGACATATACGTACACCCGAAGTAAATTTTAAGTAATATCACAAAAATACTGCTTTAAATATGTTAAAACAATAAGTAGGTTATATAAGGTACCTACATATATTCAAGTCAGTTCTTTTAAAAAAGGAAATTTTAATTTTTATATTATATCTTTTTAGTTTAATCAAAGTTACAAGTTCTATGAAGCTTTGGTTCAGCAATCTATAGTTATGTGCCTTTATGAGACTTAAATAGGGTTGCCAAATTTATTCTTGCTTTTGTTTAAGTTAAGATATTTATATAGTCAAAGTAATATATATATTGTAGTTGTAAAAATGACTTCTTTACTCGACTCCCATTGGGAGCACATAAGTTGACAAGACTTTAATAGAGTCAGATATAAAGATATATTACAGACTGTAATTAATCATAGATTATCCTTTATTTTACAAATCATCTTTGGTGACATAAAATAAATGATAATCTAACTCAACGACAAGTTACAAAAATGTTTGAATATTTAATAGTTACTATAATTGGCAACCCTAAACTAAATGTACTAATATTACGTGTTCTTAAGTGATAACTTATTGTTCGTGTAGAGCAAACACAGTAACACACATACAATGATGTCGAAGGTATATATTACATTCAACATTAAATTACGGCCTTCGACATCAAAACAGCAAGTCAAATGAATTTTTTAACGAAAAAGCTTACATCAAAACGTCTGCACCGAAACGACTCAAATGAGACAAAAATTTAACATTCAAAACGGTGTATCGAAAGTCAGGTTGTCAGTAAAAAAAAAACAAGCAAAAAAAACTAGAAGAAAGCGTATTCCATATATTAAAGATACAAGGACAAATCAGGATCAGCCTTACGATTAAGTCTTCAATTACTTAAACACATTCTCAAGTAGTATATCAAGCGCTCGCGTTTACAATTTAAGTCGTTTCTGTGGCAGATGTTACGCTATTAATTGGTGCATTCAAACCAGAGAGTATTGAATATTAGCTTTTCTACTATTCGGTTGTTTTTATACAACAGATACACGAATATCTTTTTTAAATTTCGAATAACCCGTCACTGTTAAGTTTTTTTTACTAGATCTTTGCGAAAACTTGGCAACTAATAATCTTTTGGACGTCATTAAATACATACTGTGTTATTGTTGATAAAAATCTCGGTTGTTGATCGATGTGAATGCAACCAACTGCGCATGCCATAAATAATAAGTAGACAATAGTTTTAGACAAATATATACAATCAGTATGTATATTGGAATTTTATTCCTTTATTAAAAGCAATTGTTAGCAATAAATATTAAGATCATTTTTTTATAAGCTTAGCATAGCGTGGCTTAAATTGATAAAAAGCATCGATAGATAATTCTGGAAATCGTAATAGAATAAGAGACTTATAAGAGAAGATAATTATAGTCTTGCTAAATTGCTATGTTATAATAATAGAAATAATGCATGTATTAAGCTGCATAGTTTTTAAATTAGCTTTTGGATTTTATATTTCGTCGGAACTTAAGAACATTGGTAATATTAAGGATTGTATTTATGTTGACACACGGAAGTAATACTTAGCGCTAAACCTCATCACTAAATCTCGCCGTATTAAAAATTATTACGTTTTAAAAAACCTTACATCGTTTACTAACTGTTTTCGATTAAGGACCTTTTTATAATTTGTGCAATATATTTAATATAATATTAATAAATCACCCCAGACTGCTTGTATCCAACCTCTAAATCAGTATTTATTGATGTTTACAATAATTATTTGTTGTGGCAACACAGAAACAAACTCTTTGAATCTTCGTAGCACAGCGCTACGAGCCCTTTTAAGTGAAAGACTCGATTATGATCACTTACTAATTATTTTCATACGTAAATAAGAATACATGAGTTCTCTTAGTATTCAAACAATCATGCTTCATGTGTGTGTCAGTAAGAGTATTGGGTTCGCAACAGAAAAATTATGTGTTATACTACGCACTTTCAAAATATCAGTTTTAGCAAACAACTCCTAAAATCAGGAACGGAAGCCCAAAAACTTAACTTGAAAGTTAACAAATATTAGGTGGACATTGATTGATGCGGCATTATTATGAATGATTACTATATTGGCTGTTTGCCAAATGCTACTATCAAGACATATTACGGCCCACGCTTCGTGTGGGCCGATACTCAATGTAAATTTCCCTTAAAAACAGTTCTATTAATATTTATCTATGACTCTATGAATTCATTCAAACAACCACTTGATTGACTAGATTGTGTGTTTTGTTTTAGTATTTTCGTGGGGTCTATTTATTAATAATAATTTTAATATAGAGCAATGTAAGACTTAAGGTTAAATGTGCGCAAAGTGAAGTTGTCAGTTCGAAATCTGGTTGGGCAATAAATATACAACAAACAATACTAAGTATATACTATATATATAGAAAACAACGAGTCCAATTGAAATCATAACACTATTCCCGAAGGCACAAAAGCCTGATTACATACTTGGTAAAAATTATCGATTTAGCAGTCGCAGAATGAGCCCTATTGAGTTTTACAAGACGTGCATCTCTAAAAGAAGTTCAAGTGTAAACCTTAAATCTCTATTTTAAGAATAATTTGTTTACCACGTAATATAAATTGAGTTCTATATCTGGTTAAAATTGTGTGTAAATAATTTCATATATTTTTCTTTACGATTGTGGTAACGATGCATATCTAACTTCTAGGATCGGCCACGGTGACGAGCCTACCTGGTCCTGTTCTGGATAAAGAATCCAAAAAGCCATTGCCTAATAATATATATCGCTTAATGATTATTTTTTCTTATAAATACATATAATACAATAAAAAAGCAACAAAATTATCGCAAAGAGAAAAGTATATTGCATATATACCTTGATAAGTATCTACATAGTATAAAGTAGATACTTAGAATTCCAAAAGCTAATTTAAAGTGTAATATCGATATAAATAGATTAAGATAAAAATATAAATCTATATTCATTTATATCGATATCAGGCACGGCATGCTCGGTGTCAACTAAGGAAGCAATAAGTTAGAACTCACCACAGCATTCGATGAAGGAATGCTTAGCAGGCATGGCCGGTACAACTAGAGCTACAGTATAGTACATCTAGCCTTATGGCGGGGGTCACATATTGCGGTCGGGTGGTCAACCACCGTAAGCACCAAAGGCGAGTGCGGGCGCGTTAAACCCAAATTCTTTACAACACAAATTCACATGAACAAGACAATATCAAAAATCACAATCAACGTACACGACCAAAATAGTTTTTACGATCATAATCGTCAATGCATGACAAATAAAGCATGATGAAATTATAATATGAGGTGAAGAAAAGGTGCGGGCCGCGGATACCCCCCTGACCTAAGCCGTATGTGCCAATTGTATGTACTGTACCTAGTGCTATACGTTGTGCTACTATTGCAAAGGTTTAATTGTGTATGTACAGGAAGTAAATTAAAATGTTAAGTCGAAAAGGGGACCGCGGCGCCGCAATCATTGAAAAAAGGACAGATTGAAGACTTAAGGTGGCAACAAAAGGGTAAAACAGAAATCAAACAAAACAATACAAAACAGACATCCAATTGTTAGCATTATCGTAGCAGTGTGCAATTTGACAGTTATTTGAGAACAGCCAATTCTATAAACAAAGCTTCACACGTATCCAATAACGAAACTTTGCTTAATAAAAGTGTCGTGAAATAGTCTCGGCTTGTGCTTTAGTGCAGCCTCACTCACCATCTTGTAATCATCTATTTTGCTGATGGATCGTAGAAACATGTTGACGTGTACAAACGTTGGCGCATCGCCTTAACGACAGAAAAAAAATCATTTAAATAATTAGCCTTTTCCATTGAATCGATGACACAGTCATGATTCTTGATGTCGAGATGATAAAATTCTAATGTATGATTCTATATGATAATTATCTAGTTCCAGAAATGAGCCAGACTATATGGAATGTTCGTACATCTAGCTTCACCTTTCATGACTATGATGACACCAGCTTTAAAGCACGACCGATCACCGCGCGCGAAAAACGATTTTGGTCGTCAACACCAAAGAGGAACATGAAAAAAAAAATTAAAGAAAACACGACCGGGTAATACTCTCCTTCGTTGCGGAGTGAATTGCCCATTCATTTGACTTGTTTAGAAGAATCGATCAACCGCTTTAAGGAAAATAGTTATCTCATAGTGCTTAATCTAGTCCAGTCGACTTACCATCGTGACGTCATCGATTTTTGATATACTTCGGACAAATATATTGACGCTCACAACGGCTGGCCCATCTAAGTACCAAGCAAAATATACGGTTGATAATATATACAAAAGAAACTAAACCCTAAGGGATTAAGTATTTTATATAACTCGCGGCGATGACGTGTCGTACTCACCTTAAAACCTGAAAAACCTAACTCCTTAGGCATAATTACGGACGGTTAAAATTATGATCATAAATCTTCACCTCTCAACTTGTTAATACGAATTTGTGTACATTTTTCTTAATTGATTTAATAGCGCTAAACATCATTTTAGATTTAGATAATTTATATAAAAATAATAATAAGCATTGTCTATCTTTAAAAATACACCGTAGGAGACAATTAACATTTATAGTTTCACGTTAATTCGTTTAAAATTACTACAATTATTATAATTACCCTTATCGACATCTAAATGCGACTAGACCAATATCTAGTTGCCATATAATTTTTATAGCAAATCACATGAAAAATAGCGTGACATGGTATTGATTTTTTAAATGGTTAACAAGTTATGGTTGCAAGTTAAACATTATCGATCCCTTTCTTATTTTAATTATAACAAAGCTGAAAAAAATCATTTAGTAAATCATACCCACGCCCGCACCCAAAGAAAAGAAAAAAAAAAAACCACCGGGCCGTAATATGAGCTTTCATTCAACGACTTTCTAGACATAAATATAATACTTATGTCTTGTAAGTCGAAAAAGTTTTAATTTAAGCAAAGGGATTCAAAATGGCGTACGGAATTAATTTTCCCTTACCATAGTGTTAAAAATATCAGTAACAGATGTTTGCGCATATAGTCTTTTGTTTTCTCTCGTTCTCTCATTCATTTCTCTCACTAGTATTAATAACGTCCCCATGGTAAGAGATACACTAACACTTGATCTCACTTCATTGTCCTAAGGAGCGACAACAAAATGAGATTTATAACTATTTAACAAAGATCTTCGTCACCTTTGTTGTTACTAACCATCTTAATGTCGCTTATAGTTGTTATACTTCTGACGAACAGGTTTATATTTACTACGGCGGGTCCATCTGTCGGGGTAGTCAGAGACTATTGTCACAAATATTTAGAACAACATATACTGTAAAAATCGTAGGAAACCATAGATATTTATTGTACAGATTTGTAGAAATTAGTCGGTTAATAAACAATATAGTCGATCATGATTACGAAGGGATTTCTCCTTTATAAACGATTATAACATCATTAGGCAAATGTGAATAACCTCACAGGTTCAGCTCGTGTTATAAAGCCTGAGGATAAAAGCCTTATTAAAGCTTCGAACAATACATTAATTATATTTAAAAATTATTTCCAAATTGTATTGTCTTTCCATTCTATTAACCTTAGGTCTTAGAGCGTGAAAGTACGATTTATTACCCCCATCATTGTCAAAAAATTTCCAGCAATGAGTAATTATACATTATTATATTTTGTTCTTCAACGAATTAAAAACACATTTTTCAACGTAGTTTCGTGCTTTGAATTACGTATAGTCCCAAAATGCTTCTGTTTTGAAACTTTTTGTCGAATAAAACAATTTCTCAGACAAGACTGTTCCATAAATAGAAATAAATAAATTGAAGGATAATACTAACCAGTGCCATTGATACCGGAAGGTCTGATTCGAGCGTCGTATCTCCCTGGACCTAGAATCTGGTCCAGAATTTGTTTTTCTTTCTCCCTGAAGTTTATCTTCGCATTCGTGCATCTGGCATTAAACATTTAATTACACTAAACCATTAAGGCGTAAAATTAAACAGTACGAAACTTTTATTATATAGAGTCATATTAAACGAACTTAAACGCTTTATAACAACGAATTCAGTTCTTTTAGTATGCTGCCTTGCGATTCTGTAACTCACTTTACGAACTCACACAGCGGTTTTCGCATCGGCGGTCGCTCTCAAATCAGTCGTGAATCAGTCATTTTATGATTTGGCATTCTGATAAACAATAAACTACAAGCTCGCACCTTATGTGAGTTCGAAAAGTGAGTTACAGAATCGCAAGGCTGATTACAAAGTATGGAAGTAACTTGTTCGTTATATATAAATTCATAAAAAATAATGTAAATGAATATGTGACTCTAAATGTGACATATGTAAGTGTAAAGATATTGTACGGTGTTGGCAGTTGTGTACTCCATCACAGCATTCTTTGCTATTCATAGATTTTCTATTTGTATGATAAAAGCTAGTCTGAAGCAATATTGATTCTATGCGGTTTTCTTTACGTTAACTGGGTTAGTGACTTTTCTCTATCATTACATATTTTATAAATTATAAAAAACAAATAACAAATGAGATTAAATTTAAACGGCTATCAATTAAATAAAACTTAATAATGATAAATCATTGTTATTTGAATTCGTCGATAGATTCAATCTTTAGAAAATTAATCCTTAAGTTAACATTGCAAAATAATGTTTTTATCTGGATTATCATTATCTGTGCTAAATAACAGTTTAAGTATTGCGTTTTACTGAGAATAAATTACTTTAATGTTAAGCCAGTAACCATAAATAATATTATCATAATTATGCGCACACAAATTAATTATTTGGCAAATGTGGTGACATTCCTGTCTACTCTAATTTATTAATGGAATTTAAATATTATACGGATGAACACAAATTGTTAGACGTGAATTAAATAGCATTAACATAAAACGTAAACATGTTATGGATTATTTTTTAATATTATTAAATTATCCATTATTTCTGTATAATTTTATAGCATTAAACATTGACTACCTTAATTTATGTGTAAATCAGCTAATTTAGCACAATCTTTTGTGTTTTTTCACTTCTACAATCTACTTCTACGAATGTCTTTGATCAATAAAGATTTTTAATCCGAGAATTATTCTAAATAACTCATGACTTGAAGTATAAATATATCGTGTTCAATACAATTCTATCCCTGTAAGCGTAAATTTAGTAAATTTTAATATTTAGTGTAATAATAACCACATCTTGTATTAGTTGCATAAAAAAGGAGTTTATGCGAACATAATGAGTGGTGGAAATATCAACTATACCGAGACTACGAAGAAATTTACAATGAAGTATGATGATGTGCCTAACATCCATCTTATTTTTTAAGGAAAGGTTGGAATTTGCGAAAATATATATGACCTTTAGTAAATACGACTTCAGAAAATGTTACTTACTGTGCGAGGTGTGATAAGTAGAAAACTACTAGAGCAAGGAGGGCACATATTGGCCGAGAGTAGTCCATCCTCTCCCTGAAACAACACTTAATTATACATATTTATTTCTTTAAATTGTACGATTAAATAGTATATAGCAATAATTAAAGATTTTGTCAGGCATGGACAAAAATCTCAGATAATAGGGTGCAAGTGCGGCGCTAATACAGAAAGTAGGAGCCAGGTGCATCGCTAACTCCAGAGCTCTTTTTCAGGTTGTTTTTTCACAGAGCATATCATCAAATTACAGCGAAGAATCACTGCCAGTAATTTGGTACTCTACCACTCCCAAGTTATCGTATATTACAGTAATTATTATTTTATGTATACATAGTACATATGTGTATCCTAAGTGGTATTAATAAATAGAACTGGGAGTTTTTAATTCAAAAATAAGTACATTCAAATCAAATCAAAATAATTTAGTCTTTTAGGTAACACGATGTATACTTATGAACATCAAAAAGAAATACATATACATGGTAAATGCTTCTTATTTTACATTTACTGCCAGTTCTCAAATCAGGGGCGCAGACGAAAATGAAGAACTGGCAATAAACTCTCCGCCACTCTTTTTATTCGGCAAGTTTTTTGTTTTACACCATTACGCCATGTTCCACATGACATCTTAAGTAATTAATAATATAAATAAAAAAATATTGTGCGTGTACTAGGTGTACACACGTAAGAAGTGAAACTTCTTTATGATCTTATTTTTCGAAAAATGATCTACTTACTATATGCAACTTTACAGAAATTCGTTAAATTAGATAAAGTTTAACAAAAGGCTTTTATTATCATAGACATGAATACAAATATTTCATTTTACCTTATTACTACGAAGATTATTATAGAATTTCATTAATTGTAATAGAATTATTACTATCATTGAAAAACGTGACGATTTGCTACAAAATTTCTCACATACGTCGATAAAGAAGTTTCATTCCAACGCCGATAAAGAAGTTTGACTTCAAAAAGCAACATGGCGCGTAAACGAAAAATGTGACGCGTAACGAAAAAATGTTACACTAAATTTTTTTCCAACCTCGATAAAGAAGTTTCACTTCAATAAAAATAAAGATTTGTCCTCTATCAGTAGTAGGCATTGTGAAATAGGACCACGCACATATATTCTAGTAGAAACAACACGCACCTTATATAAAAAAGTGCGTGCCTACAAAGTACACAATATGTCAGAAGTGAAACTTCCTTGTCAAACTAATTTTTAAGTCTTGTTCATATTTATACAAATCAAAAACTTTAGATTTCCGAGACTTAGAGGGAGGGAAAAAGGAAGATCTATAAGGAATTTAATGAATTTATTAATTGTCATTAAAATATTAAAAGTATCGAAAATTAATACAAATTACAAATTTATTTCTTCGATAATAAAAACACGTGGCATTTTAATTTACAATTCCTCATTTGAGATTTCAATAAATTATTTTGCATAAAATATAAAACACAAATATTTCATAATTTCTCTTTACGAAAAAAAGAATTTCTATAAGGTAATTCGCCTTTCTCACTCTCTCTCAATCGGTCTCAATAGCCCTCTCCCTTTTCTTCGACAAAAACGCTGCACATCTTCGTTACGCTAATATTATTATCACTGCTTTCATCCGTAAAAAAATTACCCTCATGCGCCTAAAGAAGTCACTTCAAAAATACATAGCTAGCACGATCGTTTTTAAACCCAATCAGATAATGTATGCGCACAGAAACATGACCACTATATTAATTATACTACCACCTCTTTTGTTTTAGTTAAAAAGTTCAAAGTAATCCTGTCAATTAAGTTAACAACGTACTTAACTAGCAATTATGCAAAGAAGTTAAATTGGCTCTTGAGTGGCTAATTACTAGCCTGTGTTCTACACGAGCACTTTATACCGAGCACGCTTTGACAAGTATATTATACTCGTTTTATTAATTAGGTCTTGAAATATACCACTTAATACATATATTTCGCCTAAAACAAACTAATTCCAATTTATTGTAGTGCGTTAAATATTTATTATAATAATCATACGAAATATCAGACAGCTAAAAGGAGCTTGAGCAAAGTTCGTAGCATCTGTATTGTTGTAACTCGCTACGATCAGGCTACGTAATAGTCGATTATACCCTTTAATATGCAGAATATGATTTTTGGTAGACAAAAATAATACCCTTTATTAAATTGTATTTGTAGATTTTTGAAAGTGAATAATAATAATTTACAATACCAAATACCTGGACAAATCAAAATATGAAAGAAAATGCAGAAACGATGTTAAAAAGTAAGGTTAACATTGAACACGTGTAAACCAGTAAAAGGAGCCTTTTATAAAATTAACTCGTGTCGTGTGTCTGTTTGTCATTTGGATATACGCCAATATTGTCGAAACTAAATACTTGTTTTTAAAATTCAGCCTAGCCGTAAAAATATCTTCAAATAAATATATTACGACAACGGAAATCTGAACTTCAAAGTATTGTATTTTATTTATAAACAAATTATAAAAGTTTATAAATCCAAACCTTTTAAATTCCTGTCTAAACTTAGAAAACAATTTCACTAGCGCTGCACAATTTATGTAATATATTGAGAACACAAAATTCGCCCAAAGTACTAAATGTCAACCAAAATAAATGCTTTAATTCAACTAGACACTGGTAATTTATTATACCGTAATTATTATTTATTTCAGACAGCAGTCTGCTACTGCCGACAGCCGAAATAGAACTGAGTAGTGAGTTCCCTGACTTCTGAGTACTGAGAGCCAACACATAAAACTGCATTTGCGCATTCCGTCGCTTGCGCGGTGACCTTTTATCGGAAACAAATGTCACTTTGACAGAACCTTTTACGCGGGAAATTGTTTTAAAATGGCGGTCTAGAACTTCTAAATGTGTCTAATGGCATTAATGTCACACGTACTTGGATATTTATTGCGTTGGTGATACATAACACATTTCCATTTTGCATAATGAAATTATTGGTACTCTTTCAGTATTTAATTCTATTAAAAGCCTTTTATAAGAAAAAATTATATCATGTGAATATTTTATCAATGTTTTTACCTTTTAATATATATTACATATATAGGTGGATACCTCGTGGATTTCCTTTCGATGTTTCACTGCATGTGTTAATTGCGGACATACGAGAATCAAACATTGGTGCAAATATATAAATATTGAACGCACAACCTCAGGGTTGAAAACGCCCTCTTAAACACTAGACTAACGTCTAATGTCGTCTAGTAACGCTCTTAATGGAGGAATGAGGTAAATATGAAATATAGGTATAGCAGTGAAACATTTTCTCTTTATTTTAGTATATTTTTAACACAGCAATCTATTTTTAATTATGGTAAGATTTTGTGTGTCATCTGAAATGCCCTAATACTCGAATTGTCTATTTTTCCACAGTAGACAAGGGACCAAATAGATATTTTGCTTTGATAGATACTTCAATAACTGCAAAGCAAGCTAATTTCCCACTGGAATATTTCAGTTCTCGTCAGAACAATAACTCCATCCCGGTCAAGAGGCGAACGCATAATCTGAACGTTATAGTCCGCCCTTTCGACACTCGTAAAACAAAAGCAACGCACTATAAAATAGAAATATTTTCTCATATAATCTTTATTTATTTATTTATAAAAGCTTGCCAACGCTCGGCACACTGATACATTGGTACAAGAAAAATAAATAACAATATTTAATGTGACAAGCACTTATAGGCAAACATAACATACACGAAGAGATTAACTAAAGGAAAAGGAAAATCAATTAAACAATTCGATGAAATCTATAGAAACATCTAAAAAATAAAATGCTTTCACATTTAATTTTTATCAAAAAACTCTATAAAATGAAATCATCGTAACGTTTGAATATTAATCCATAATCCAAATACCGGCATAGACAAAACTTTAGAACAAAAGCTGTATTCCGGTCAAGTATTAGCACAATGCATGCTGTTCAAAGCCTTGTTTACGCCCGTAACGAGCTGCCGCTAAAAATAATGTTTAACAAGTATAATTGGGGTGAAAGTATTTGTTCATGAATTAAATATGAATGACAGTTAGTTAATTAAAATTAATTGTAATAATTTGTACTCAAAGTTTTTGTAAACCTAAATTTCGGTAATAGACAATAAGCACAACATACATAATATATAATATATACATATATATATATTTGCCTTTGTGTCAAACCAACGCGTAATAATGGATTTGTCCCGCTTTGAAACCTTTGACAATTATATTTAAAATTATATATGTTCATAGTAACATTTCTATAGTCTCTTGATAATTCATTAATTCAAATCAATTAAATATTCGAATTATGCTTATAAAGTTGTAAATATGCAAAACTGATTTAAAATTTTTACGTAGCCTAGGTACATTAAATAGTATAGTCCTAGGTTTTATTGATAATCAATACTACCTGTGGAGTGCAAGGATGGCGAAGTGGGCGTGTCAAAAGAGGGGGTAATTTACAAGACACGCCCCGGAAAAGGAAGGGGGTTTCTGTTAGAGGATGCACAAAGTCCCCAGGTTATAAAATAAAACTGAGGTGTATTCCCGGGAATAATCGTTAATCAGCGAACTACACCCCGCTCGGAATTAAATCAAATACTATGACAAAGCTCCCAGAGTTTACAAGGTATATAAAGGGAATTTTTTTTTCCCTTTATATACCTAGAAGAACTATAGAAGTTTGGTCAAAGCATCAAGTCATTGTTTAGAAGCGCGGCAACCAAAATTAAAATAGCCATGATGATTGCCTACCTTCGCAAGGAGATGGCACTATAAGAAGAAGAAAGGGAAAATAAAATTCTTTGGCAGAGAGCTTTCCTAGCTTCTGTCTCTGTTGTTATGACAGTACATAGAAAATTAAAATTAAAAAGTATAAAATAGTCCCAACTTTAAAATATATCCCGAAAGCACTGTCGGATGTTCGAACTAATTACTAATGTGTCAGATTAGTACTTATACAGCTTAAATAAATGAGGCTACTTATGATTATCCACATTGATCGAGCCACTGCGATACCTCAATATTTCTATTTTAGTTTTCAGTACTAAAATATTTAATCGTGCGCACATAATAGAAATTTACACCTAGACTGTTTTTACATTTTAAGCTTTTAATTTTTGTAAGACTTGATAAAAACCCAAATTAATGAAACTATGTTAAATTACTTTTAGTAAAAGTCTTATAGTACTTTTATTTCCCAATATCCTCTATCAAGTTTTTCCACAAAAAAAACTGCATCTCCTTGCACTTGCGTACATTGCACTTTCAAGGGGCGAGGCCCACCCAACATTTATCTCACTAGATGGCGCTAAAAATAATCCGTCCACGAAAACACGTTATTTTTAGACTTATTATAATTAATGCCGCAATAATCAATGAACGTATATAAACTTTTTGTAAAAAGCACTTCTTTTGTTTGTGATTTTTATAACATAGAACCTCATTACAATGAAATAAATACACTAAGAAGAAAAAAAAAAAAAAAAATTATATTTTTACTTTAAACTTGCTTCTTACATAAAGGAATATATATTCTTTCCTTTTTTCAACCTTTAAAGGTTTACCTAACTTTCAATTAAGACTGAAAATTCACATATAAAAGAATAAAACATAGAACTTACCCGTCAGCAGTGTGCCATCTCCAGATATATTTCCGGAGTATTTATTACGTAAAAACCTCTAATAAAGTTGTTAAAAAAACAGTTCAATATAATAAAGTGTAAAAAATGGCGCGTGAAGGCTTCTACGGCCGCGGCTAGACTGGATCGGAGGCTGTATCGATTGAGCAAGCGCGCAGACTCCTGTCTGGCGAGATCGGATGAATTTCAAGATGAAAACGGTTTGTTTGACTTACATTGCCTTACGCAAATGATTAGAAGGAAGACACTGAGTACAAAAAGGTTAACTCATTACTAAAGCCTACATCACTAAAAACATAGCAAATATATTTATAGTCGAAAAACTATTTTTTAGTTCGTTAAGTTGATGTAATTCAATACAAACAGCAATTTCCAAATCAAAATAGTATTCAATGCGAATCAATGTATTAAAAACGAAGAATGTGTTACACAAAGTTGTCGCTATCACCTCTGAGTTATGACGTAGGTGGCTCGTTCCTATAATAAAGAGCTTAAGCGCCTGCTTTAAATTTAGAAACCATCGTTATGTTACTGGAGTAGTAGTGCTATGATTTTAAGTAATTATTTTTCTAAATGCAATCCAGTAAATTTTTGCTCGAAATATCATCATATTACCTGCTTTTACACGTTTTCACGACAAATCCTAAACAGCTGAATTTATTCTGATAAACGTATTATAGTATTTTATTTTAAAAACCCCGATTTTTTTTGATCCATCTAAAGACTGTTAATAGCTTGATGACTATCAAACTCATCCCATATTTATTACTAGAGTACTACATCTCTTCTGTCGATTACAACAGCCTATAACCATTACGATATGATGTAAAATCAGCTTCATCATCAAGTAGGCTGCTTAGATTTCTCTAATACTTTACGACTAACTCGTGGTCACTACCAGTGCTCAATTATCGTATAACAAAGCACCCATATACATAAACTAATAACTAAATACATATAGCAACAGCCAGACGGTATACAGAAGCATACATAGGTGTTCTGTTACCTTTGCCGAACACACCCATAGTGTAAAACTAAAGTCATAATGGAAAGCACAACCCAACCCAGTATTAAAAAAATATGCTAATATTTTGTGGTTGGCTCTATAAAGTCGCCATTATTTTAATTATCTTAATTGCCTGAATAATAAAATTAAAAAGGCTTTTGTTCTATGCGTTTTTGGAAGTTTCGAATTTCCGCTTAAATATTACTATGTATATATTGTTAAATAGTACCTACAAATTTTAAAGCTAACTTATTTCATTAAAAAGAGTTAATACGATAGATGTTTACGCCAGACACGTTTTGCTCGTGAAACAAAAGACAATGAGCAAATTTACATTTCACAAGACTTAATGTGAGCACCAAAAACCCAAGTTTTGATCGTAATATGATTTATATCATGAATCTAGTGTGACTAAGCCTTAACTGACCACATCTCCCCTTGCCCCACGGCGGGTTTCAGATTAAATTTGCTCCCGTCTGACGCACCCCCTCATATTGATCGACGTCTATTTAATAAATACAGCTTCCGCCATGTTTGTTTCGTTAATGAAAACTACCCACCTGAGTTGTGATTTTGATGTTTACAAAGGTCATGTAGTTAGAATCATTATGTTGGATATGTGTCCTGTTTTCAAAAGGTCAGCTTGGAAATCTAAGAGTTCCATTTTGGCTACGATTTGTCTACACTCCCTTTAATGCAATATCATCTAACATCCAACAATACTGCTTATAAAAAATTAGCACACGATTCATTATTATCAGTAAACCAGGAGTGAATGATGACATTTATTGGTTTAGAAGACATAATTTATTTTTAATTTAATAAAAGGTCTTTAACATAAATGTGAATTTATTCCATTTAGATAGAACTCAACATTTCGAGCGCATTCTTAGTCTAGATACTAGTATATAACAGAAAACATTTTTATATATTTAATTACTAAAGTATTAGAAACAAAATATAGAATATATTGTGTAATAAATGTTATTGATTTTAACCCCATCTGTTATTGTTGGTAATATCCCTCTGGATTTTTACAAAAGTTAAGTTTTTTTACTTGACTTTTGTTTTAAATCTTCTCTGTTGAAGTTGCACGTTCTGGCGTAAGTTTCAAAATAGTTCAAGAATGGTTTACTATAATTAATTCACAGATATAATAACTCCTATCACCTATTTGTATAATATTATTTATAATATTGCTTAACACCCTATGTGAAACTAATACGTTTTCGACAGACGACGGCATGTCGAACTTAGCGCTAATACTCAACTCTGAACATAGCATTACTGTCTAAGTTTTATGGTTCTCCATTAAAATTTCTATTAAGAGCGGCATTATGTACGATTTAAACTCATTTTTTTTGGTAGTGCGTGCTACGCTACGAGAAAACCCTAGCAATATAGTAAACGCATATATAGTATATACCTACAATGTATGATTTTAAATATGCTTGGAAAAGGTTTCAACAATCTCCAAATATTGGGTCGCACTGAAAAATTAATCATAAAAATAAGAGCATACTAAGCACTACCAAATAGCAATTATTTATGTACGACTTTTTGGGTCTAAGGCAAGCCGGTTTCCTTCGCCGTTCGTGCGAATGTTAAATGCGCACATAGAAATAAAGTCCATTGGTGCACAGCCGGGGATCGAACCTACGAACTCAGGGATGAGAGTCGCACGCTGAAGCCACTAGGCCAACATTGTTTTTTTTAATTATTTATGTATATTTTCATAAAACATCCCAATTAATCTATTTTAGCAAGCTCTCAACACTAGTTGTGCCCCGTGACCTCGTACATGAATTGACACAGCCTTCGCGAAACCTTGCTCAAGTCATTCTTAGCTAACGTGGCCTAGAATGTCATGAATATTTTTGTAGCCTCAAATGAGACGAGTCATTTGTCCTATTCTTTATTATGAAGTATACTTTAGTTTTCTCCAATTATACAACGTGCTACAGCAAAATACGGCTGTCACGTCGGAAAAATATTAAATATTGTTATTGTTAAAGCAATAGTCACTCTCTCAGAGAGTTCGCCAGTGCGTTGCTTACTTGCGTCCTTAATTGAAGGACCCTAAGCCGAATTGGTTTGCAAATACTTTAGTATCTGGTTCCACATAAGATAAACTGCCTCAAATAACTCTCAAGTCTCAGTTGTCAAACGAAGGCCGTCGAGGTGATACGGGTAGAATTTCGTATTCTGCCTCGACGTCCGATGATGAAACTCAGCTGGAGGTATTAATCTGAACCACTTCTCTTAACACTCTCTATGGTCAATGCGATAGAAGATGCAGAGAGACCCCACATCTCTACGCAACGCCAAATGATCAAGCCGCTTGGAAAGTGTATGCGCGACCATTTCTAACGTCCGGAACTTTTGTTTATTTTTTTAACAATTTGTTAGGCTCTGCCACTAGTGCCAGCTAATATTATTTCTAAATAAGATACCGCGACTCGGTCTTCAACTACTCTATTTGCCTAGAAATAACTGTCCTGGCAGTATCGAAGGGACAAAGAACTTTAAATATAATATGTTTAGTCTAGACGGCCCTGTCAAAACAATGTATTAGGTTATTTGTTATTTTGAATACCTTACGCACCATAGATCTAATAGTATTTTTTAGTCTAAACATATTATATAACTGTAGAAAATGTGTCTGGACTATTTATTTTTATATAACTGTTTAGAAAAATCTCCAAAAACGAGGATCCCACAATTAAAAAAATAGTGTGTGTACTTACGTACACGCGTTAGAAATTATACTTCATTGGCGTAACAAGATAAAATCTTTTCATAAATTTTATCTTTCGCCTTGTTCTACGTTTGTAGAAAAAACTAATCTAACAATAGAAAAAATTTACTCTCATCATTTTTCCCTAACGCGCCGGAAGAAGTATAACTTCAAAAAACTAAAATGTTGATTAAAGCTAACTTCAGGGTGTCGGTTTTTTGTGATGCGCGGTAAAAATTTACTCTCATCATTTTTCCCTAACGCGCCAAAAGAAGTATAACTTCAAAAACATTGTGGTCTGTTTTACACAATGTTTTTTGTTACAATTACATCAAAAGACAAAGTTATCGATTAATAATTTATCAGCCTCCATAACAAACCGTTTATTACTTAACCAGCTTAAAGGTAAAATTAAGTTATTAATTATTATATTCTTTTTACACTTTCCTTTTAAATAAAGTTACTAAAAATGAATAGCGTTTGCGGTTTATACAAAAAAAATTAGTTAAATAAAAAAGTAGAAAATCACGAGCACAAATAAAAATAAATAAAAAATATTTTTATTCTAAATCAGTTAAATTTCAGGCTCAGAATTACATGACCTTACATTAATCATAATGATAACTATGATATTTATGACATGCGTTTTATTACACTTAAAAACCACTGGCACACTATAAAATATTTGTTTGTATTAAGAGAAAAAATAAATTTAAATAGCCACCCAATAGGCTAGGGCACTTCGCAACTGATATCTTCAAGCACTCTACAAACTCACTTTGTGTCACTTATTAAACGCTTTACTCATTTAAATATCGCATTTCATATTTTAATGTTGTTTAAATATTTTATTTGGTAATAAATTTCCGAAGTTATTCAAAACATGTAAGAACAGATATAGAATCAAGATTTTTGAAGGTTTGATTAATTACCCATTAATAAAGTATTTACTGGACTTTAGCTATTAAAATATAGACTTGAATCACTTATATCTTTGTGTGCTAGTATCTGACTGATTACGCATTCAAAAGGTGAGGTTAAGTAAAAATTTTGTATGTACTTTACTTACGACAACGAGTTTTACAATTATTTTATTAAAAGATTCATCTGACCTTTAATATACATATATCTACCCGAAATCAATTTGGACTTGGGGCATTAATTGACAAGACAAGCCGATTTTCTCTTTAAAATATAATAGTAAAAGAAAATATTATATTCGGCGGAAAGTGATCCAGGGGCTTGAGACAAAATCACTTTTCGCCAGGAGTAATACCTAAGGTCGAACGAATTTGTGAGCCCATGTCATTTCCATACAAATTCATAAAGGGAGCGGTAGGGGTTTTTTGTTTCGGCGACCAAAATACATTTTGGGTAGTTCAGCTAGCGAAGTATTAGTTTTTTTGTGAAATAATTGTACTCTTTTTTATTCTTTTTCTACACTCATTCTAACTTTATGAATTCTAAATTTATTAACTGTAATCATAAACGGTACAATTTAATTGTATACACTTAACATTTCTTATGAAACACGCGAAAAACACACAATATAGCGGTCTCACTCAGACATTAGCTTAATTTAGCAGCTCGACACGACAGAGGTGTGAAATTAAATTATTTACCGTAAATAAACATGTGACAAGATAAGTACTTTTGCGACAGCAAAAGCTATCTTAACAAAGGCGAAACCAAAATCAGTTTTAAGATCAGGAGTGGAACAGTGACAAACCAACAAACCTTCTTATAATTTGACTAGCTGACCCAGCGCACTTCGAGCCGTCTAACAGTCACTGAACGTCGTGTTATAGATAAGCTCAACTTAATTTAAGATTTTATTGCTTTGTTTATATAACAGGGGGCAAACGGGCACAACATTCTTCTGATGTTAAGTGATACAACCGACCATAGACACTCACATTGCAAGTGCGTTGCCGGCCTTTTAAGAACTGGTACAATCTTTTCTTGAGAGACCCTAAGTCGAATTGGTTCGGATCTGATTGTAGTTGGTAGTAATAAAACGCAGAGTTGCCCTCCACCCCACCATATAAAATCCTTCATAAGTTTGTTCCCAACAGTATTAGCATAGGAGCCTATGCGGGCTCAACCCTGACTTCGTGAGCCTTAGCCGTGCAATTAATTTTTCTAATTTCGAAATTATTGTTACAATACCGAATGGATACGGTAGAAACGAGGGCACGCGCTTGTGACAAGTTTGACACAAGCCGAAGCTTTCTGAAATTGCCTATTCTTGCCACAAGCTACTACCTTTGACGATATAGTAGTGAGGACCAAGTCAGATTATTATCAATTAAACATAAAAGTGAGCTAAATTATATTTTGGTATATGTAAAGGCTTTATTTTAAAGCATTTTCAGTAATTAAGTTAAAATTAAGATTGTAACCACGAAAAATTTTTCGTTCGTCAAAATTGTGATAGTCCAACTATAACGACGCATTTTTTACACTGTTATTATACAGTAATATACACTATTTTTATTGTTTATTGCGAGTTCTTCTCTTCCGTTCTACGCCCTTGATTTGAGAACTGGCAGTGAATGTAAAATTAGAAGCATTTAATGTATATTTCTTTTTTGACGTTCATAAGTGTACATTGTGTTTCTTATATGAATAAATGATATTACGAAGCCTGTGTTTATAGGTACCTTATTTTTTAATTTCTTCATCGACGCATTCAAAAATGACGACTATAATGTGATTGCTAAAAGGAAACTGCTGTATGACATTCAAGAGATAATAGAAGCACAGATAATTATAAAAAATATAATACTCGCGAAAAGTTCTATTTTTAAACCACCGGCCAGAAGCCATAAGCGCCCCAGTTTCAATCGCTAGAAACATCGCAGCTTTAATGTAACTTGATAGAAATGTAATGCACTTCCTTGTAAATTAAAGTATTTATGATGAGCTATCGACACATAGAAACAACTATAGATATTGCAAAGTTATTTATTAAGAATCAATCTATATGCGCCTTAGAATATTTCGCCTGCATAATTTATAGAGCAAAAGTTACTGAGAATGACATTGTTGACTTTATTCTCTGTCTCTCTCTGAAAGAGACGAAAGTGCACTTTAATGAAAAGACTGCAACTAATTTGTTTAACATTATTTTTTATATATTTATGTTTTAAAAAAAATAAAAAAATGTATGTGATGGTGGAACACAAATTGGTCACAATTTCTCCGTCTACCGAAGCCGATTAATAACAATAATATTATAATACTTAGTAAAAATATATTAACTAATGAATCAAAGGTGAAAAATTTAAGTTCACATTCCACATTCAAACACAGATATAATTGTTATTAAACGTAAAAGTTTTTATTTATCTTATTGCAACTTTGTCCTTGACATTTAGGCCTGTAAAACTTTTCTATGCCCTCTCACGTTTGATTACGGAGGGTAACTTAATTATAATCCCTCTTACAGTGAGTGCTGCTTTGATGTACTCCGCACTACGGCGTAATTGACTTATTTAACTAGTGGTTTTTACTTTATATTTTACGAAACATTTTTGTAAAATATAAGCATAATGTTTGTTGTTGAACTTTATTTTAGATTGAAATTCTAATAAAACTAAACGACATGAATTTGGGGTTGATCTAGTACAAAATTTTTGTCTGTTATCTTGTTCTGCGTCAGTACTCTGTAACTTCCAATAAAGACAGCAGTGGCGTAACTATACCATCTGGGGCCCGTGGCAAATTCTTCATGGGGCCCTAATCAGTAAAAATCGTGACGTTGTACTCAGTTTAATTTTAATAATCTTCGAGATTTTCAGCGTACTAAATTACACACTAATGGCCATAGGCCTCCTCTCTTAGGGGAGGGAATGGTCTGTAGTCCCCACGCTAGCCCAATGCGTATTGGGCTAACATAATATCTCTTGGGCAGGGGCCCTCTTGGGTCGGGGGCCCGTGGCATTTTGCCAGCCCTGCCGACCAATTGTTACGCCACTGAGTGACAGAGATCCTATATATATAATCTATGCACTTTTATATACTTATATTTATTTATAGTTATTGATATTTAATATCCTTAGCGCTGATGACTTTAGGATCGCTATCAGGCACTACAACTCAATTCATATTACATAGTACCGGTCCTGTTATGTCAGTAATTAATTAGACATTACGTAAGTAATTATTTAACACATCCATTTATTTGAGTGTTAATAAGAAGACTTAATATAAGCCCATGACTTCTACCAAGAAATACAAGAAGTATGAGTTATTTTCTGAGTTTCTCGTATCTATGCAAAATTTTAACCTCGAGGATCCAATTGTTTAGGTGTCAAATAGCAGACGATTAACTTTCGGTTTATGGTTAAACCCCTATAAATTGCATGACACCACAATAACATCACTTTCATTTTTTTGTAAAAAACAAATATTTTCACCTACAAGTGAGATTTGAATAGAAATTCCTGCACAAAATATTTTCAATATTCTGCATCTGACCCAAATTCCACATAATATAAAGCTCTATACAGGAAGTTATAAGATTCGTTCTAGGAGCCTTTCGTCCTGTCCTTTGTGAGAGTCTGTATTGAAGTGCTGCTGGCATTTTTATTATATGTCCCATTGTTGCCAATTGGGTCATATATATATCACAATATAATATATATCCTTTCTAAACATGCTAAACATATATGTCAAAGTTAAAGATCAATATGCAGTCCCTTCCCGTAAGACTGTTTTGTCCTAGGTTTGTCCATAGCTTTCGTGCAAACCCCGAAAGAATTTTCAATTTTCCTTTGACTATTTGTTGTATTTTTTGATCAAACCTAGAAGTTTCTAACTTTTTGTCAAATTAATATAATATGTTAGGGCTTCACCTGGTTGATCCTAGATGCGAATGATTGATTTGGTTAAATGTCGACTGTACTTTTAATATGTCTAAATTTGGCATTTCCAAGACAATGTCATTGCAACAAAGAATTCTCATCAAAATTATGTGTAAATATAACGTACATTATAACGTAAACGTTATATATACGAAATTTTAAATGTCATAATGCCTCACCATAATTTAAAGAATATTTTTTACGTTACTTATAATATATATATAATACAATAAGCAACGTATAACATTCCAATACTTAAATAAAGATGGTCCAACCCCGATTTCATTGAAAATTCTTAAAAAAACTTCATCTAAACATATACACAAAATTAAAAACTAGACATTATCTTGTGACTTAAATTAAACAACTTCTTTAGGGGATTAAATCGCGAGTTGTGCATTTTTCATACGGACGCATCGAATCTTTTTTTTTTTGGGCAACGGGCAAGATACTCATTTGATGGTAAGCCACACCGCCCATGGGTACGCAACCTGAAGACTGGTGATAACTTTTTCTTTAAAACCTTTTAAGAATAAATATGCTCTTGAAGAGTCCTAAGTCGTATCGATTCAGAAATACCTCGACGTCCAGCTGGTTGAGGTAAACAACAGTCATGCAGCAGCGAGAGACTAGTATGTGACACTTACAATATAATACCATATATGTATGTTTAAATTAGCGATTGTTACTATACTATGTTCAAGTACATCTATAATCAATTTTATAATGATTACTTTTTAAATGTTGAAGTTTTATCACTTCGTTTAAAACCATTCGTTAAAAATAATTCAGCAACGCACTTCCAAACCTCCTGGTGTTGCGGGTGGCCATGCGGCGGTAATCTAAACTTTAAGTGACCCTGCTCGTTTACCTCCTGTCACATAAAATAGTCAGTATTTATTTATTAAAAAAATGTGTTCAACTACAATTACATATAAAATATTCAAATAAAGTTACCTAATTCTCCGTTTAAAATACAAGGATTGGTTTTCCCGAGTTTCAAAGCTGCATATTTCGTAAATCAGTAAGCTAGCAGCTTCTTAAATAATAAATAAGAAATTAGAAATGTATGCCGTCATCGGCCGGACCTTATACAAGAGTTTTGTAACAATTCCACAAATGGAGCGTATACGTTGCGAAGTCGGGTTTTACGGACAATAATAACTCCATTTATGATTAATAATATGAGTTTCCTTTGGCTTCCAAGGTGTTCTTGCGACATCTTTAAGAAAGTTATAGATTTTGAAGGTTCAAAAGAAATTTTGAGTTTTTACCAGCTATGAGCTAACAAACTCCGCTATATATATTAGACAATTTATTTATGACTATTAATAATTACTAAAGCAAAATTGAATTTAGATCGGTTACTGAATAAATTTCGACGACGTAAATGACTTTGCTGCCAGTTTCAAGATACGACTATAGAACACTCAGGAACAGCATACTTACTGCTGCCGAATATGCCCGGCGTTACCAAGTGCTGCGTGCATTTAGGATATTAGATATGTTGACAAAGAAATTGCCGATTTGCCGTTCGAATTATGATACACAAAATTATTATTACACATTTTCAGAGTATTGAATGTACCAATGTAAATAAGATCGTAAGGCAATTGTATTACCCTAAAATTTATAATTATGTATTTTATTAAATTATATTTTATCGAAGACAATTGAAATGATTATAATGTATTATTTTATTTCGTCTATGAGTTCCATAGTATTATCCTGGTATATTTAGGCCAGTCAAGAGGTCAATGCCGACGACTCAAGCAACATTGTTGACGCATCGCCGACCCTTTGTTAAATATATTTGGCAAGATCAAAGTAATCCCCTCTGTCTTCTCTTTGAAAGTAAAAGCACAACGCAAACCGCGCGCGCCGCATAACGCGCCATGAAAGTAAGCGCGAAACACGTTTTTTTCAAATTCAAAAAAACGTTCCATCTGACGTTTTGACTTCCCGCTCATCCCACTTCATTTTGACGTTCCTTTTTTCTTTTTTTTTCTTTGGTGCGTTGAACTTCAACGAGTGCAGAGCCCCCGGTTAAGTGATTATACGATGTTGTTGTAGTGAAAGTGTTGTGACGTAAACATTAGATCAGACGTTATGGCGGACTTTATGCGTATAGGGAAATGCCGTACCGTAGATATAGTTTTTCTAGTTGTATTTGGTAAGTCACTATGAATTAAATATGTAATAACTTACACCCCAGCCCATTCTTAAAAAGGTATTGTGAAATCTGACTTACGCATTTCTATCTATTTAACCCATCTAATTCTTTACCATCCTACAACCTCAAATATTAATTTTAAAATTTTACCAAAAATAATGTAACGCAGCTTGCGTTACACAGCAAAGTATAATATATAGAGTGTAATGGACCATTGAAATTTTTCATTCCCTATCTTTGTATGCCTTAGAAAATTTCAACACTAAGACCGTTACATTTACCTATCGAATGTTTTTTATAACTATCTATCACTTGGCAATTTCAATCAGTGTAGAAGTCATGAAATTGTTTGTACTGTAAATTGCACTAATTAAATACTAAAAAATTACTAGTGAAGTATTAAAAGCTGTAATTCGTAAATTACGGGATAATTCGGGACAATTTTCTCAAATAAAAATAAGAACACACAAGAACTAAGACTCAAAAAGACTGATCGATGAGAGATTTGTATGCACCCTAAAGTCCAAAGAAACTTTCTAGTGACTCAAATACAGATCCTCATGTTACGCTAAATACTTAACAACGGCTGTTAACCCATTAATTGTATGTAAAACTTTCCTCTGTTACGAAATCGGTTTACGCATTTGACCATTTTTGTAATTAAACAGTGAAAGTGACACGAACTATATAAAAACAAAACAAAACGCTAATTCTAGAGAAAGCCTTTGTTTTTTGCTAATGAAACTGATAAATTACGGTTTTTAGGTGGATTAAAATTTCTAATGCTCTAAAATTAGAACTTTCTTTGATTAAAAATAGTCGTATTTACTTTAAAGGTAAATTACGCATTTCCTATATACAAAATAAGATCCTTTGCAAACGATAGAAAAGTTTGGTTAAACGGGTTAGGATACGGTAAGAGTCCGTGTTAAATAAAATTGCATCAATAAATTATTATGTCACATGTGGACGCATCACGACATGCGCATGAGTCACTGACCGGATTAATAATGTTTTGTTTATTACTTCATAGTTTTATTGATTGGCAACAGATTAATACCATCAGTTGGTCACCTTTAATTATTTTATATCAAAATAAAATCTTCACTTGCTACTTATCCATACTTTTATCATAGAGTATAGGCATGAATCTTCGTACGTAAGTGGCAATATAGTTATATACCCTTGAAAGTTTCTCTTATATCAATACAATAAAAATTTCTTTCTTTTGCTGCAAGTATTTGAAATGAGAATTTTATTAATTTCCTAATAGGTTACAGTAACGTCAAAGACAAGTAAATAAGTTATAATTGTAATGTTTCCCTTTAAATGTTGTGCACACTTGTCATTGATGCGGGTATTGTGTGTTCTCTATATGTATGTATTACGTTAGGCCTTTTTAAAATAAAATAAATCTCGTAGCCACTGATTCAAATTGTTCTGTGTCAGTAATTTACTGAGATGCATTCGAATGAATAATTCAATAACTGCTAATTATTACGTAAAAGTGAATGTATTTTAGAGGTACAATTAATCACTAAAATATCGTGGTTTATTGATTAATGAAGTATATATCATCTATAACCGTTTTCTATTCTTTCTACGAGAAGTACGTATATTTAGTTAAATAGGAATTGTATAGGAAAAACAGTTCTTGTATGGCATTCAAGGTTTATAATAATTTACCAAAACATTCAAAGATATACAACAGTTTTAGTAAATCGACTTAATATGCGACTTTTGAAAAAAAATATTATTAATAGATATTAATTTGAATATGTTTTACTAATGTGATAAAAAAAACAGGCAGGGCATAACATCCAGCCTTCACCTCATGATATGAAAATGTAATGTTATATGTAACTAGTATGTTAAACTTACTTTTAATTATGTAAGACTTTGTATGTGTGGCAGAATATGCAAGAGATTGTACCACCATAATATTTTTGTACCATATCTTGCAAATACATTATTATTATTAAAAAATTACACAATACTAAGAAATTAATCAGCCCTCATTCCGTGAGTATTTGTGCTCATTAATAAATTCTTAAAACTGATCATGTGTGATCGAGATATTTGGGCCGAGTACGATGACCCTTAACAAAGGAATTGTTGAACCTTCGAGCCGGTTGTACGGGTACTGGTATATTTGGGATTTCGATTTATAATGACACCAAACGGTATACATTTAATACCAATATTTCGGGTATATCCATTTTCACCGTTAATTAACGACTTACCAAATGAGACGATTGAAGATAATTGACCGCGGTTCGCGTGACTCAATTTTTTTTGTAGATAATCATTACTCTATGCCAGTGTTTAGTGCCTGCTGAAGCCAGCTAAGTAAAACTAACGTATATATATTATTATAATAATATTTTATATATATTATTAACTATCGTATTCACTAGGATTATAACCAGTTTTATATACTACAAAATATTGTACAATCTGCGTACGAGTAGTTTACCGTCATACATCGTTATTATTTTTTTACACAAGTTTACGGGACGCCCAAAGAGGGCAGTCATCCCAGCCTATGGACACCTATTTTAGTGGGTGTGTTGCCGGCCTTTAAAATTATCCCACATCTACGATACTGGGGAGAACCCTGCTCGATGGTTGCAAAGGTAGTTTAGATGAAGTATATATAATGGTTTTATATACCTTAATTCAACAGAAATTTATACGTATAATATTATAAAGAGGAAAGATTTGTATTTTAATATGTTTGTATTAACAAACTATTAATTTTTTCAGCGTTAGATCAAATGTTTTTTTAATTATAATATTTATACAAATAAGCAGTGCAAAGCTGGAGCGGGTCGCTAGAAGTCTGTAAATCTTCCCTTAATATTTTTTTTATTAAGATTCCTTTATACCACGATATTACAAATAAAAACATACCTTTAAACGAAAAATTGTTCTTTGCATAGTTTAACCTTACAGTTCTTACATCTTGCAGCCTCAGAACCGGATCCAATCTCTCGAATGTCGAAACATCCGCGTGCATTGTCTGTGGTTACATAATGTCACGTAATATTACAATTGAATTATTACTTGGCAAGCTTAATGTTATATTATGGCTTGTTAAATAAGGTTTATTCTCTATGAACTTGACTCTATTAAAATATCTATAGCACACAAACCAAGAAAACATAGAAATGAAATAGAGATTTGGCAGATGTTGTCGCCTTGATGATTGATCTTGCAGGCACATAGCAGTAATATTAAAATAAATAAATTTATACCATAATATTAAACTTACTTAACAAATTTTGTAACATAACGTCATGTATTTTTTATTTGGTGAAAAATATGTTAAATTTAATAAATATGAATCAATACTAACTTTTTTATTTGATAATAATCAAATACATACAATATTTACAATTTTCTTAACCTACAAAAATAATTAAAAATAATTAAATAGAAAATTAAAACAAATTTTAAAAGTTTAGTCCCTGTACTTTTAACGCTGGCAGCATTTCCTCGCTGTATTGCGTTGAGCCAGGAAATCACCAGCTCTGGGGTCACCGGTACTATCTACCAGGCGTCAACTTAAATCTTTATTAAGCGCCTGTGCTCTTGAACCCCACGGTCCAAGAATCTTTACACCAAAGGGAACAAAATCTAAGTTGGAGAAAAGACTTATATTTGTGTCGTTTATTATATTCTGCCTGGTCTGCGGCCGCCCCAGCTTTTTTAATAAATATGATATATATCATAAATAAAATGTTAAACCAACATGAAACAAGAAAATTTGATTTTGGCATACGATCCTTCGCGCACGCGTTAAGTGTCCCTTCTGAATCCCTTAACATATTAATCTAATAATATAACTTGAAATGCTATCAATTTCGCTTATCTAATAACACTTGCGAGATTGTAGATTAGTTGAGCGCGTGACATCACACACTTTCACTAGATGCCGGTCAATGAGTCAACGGGTTAAGGCCGCTTAGAAAAGAGCGTTTTACACGCGTTTAAATTCCATATCTATGTATTTAAATATTTAAATATTTATAAAACTGTATAGAAACACATAGGTCTACCTAAGGCCTATTTGTTTGTACTCTGGCTGAGTTCATAATTAGCTTGTTTTATTATTAGCTACAAGATGTAGGTATATTATTAATTTATGATTTTTAGGTATTATTGTATCATTTTGTTTTTTTTTTAATTTAAAAAAATGATCATGAAACAGATTCAGAAATCTGAGGTCAAGAATTAAAGAGGTTGTAGCGCCACTGATTTATATTTTACCTTTATTTTTTTATTATTTTATAGTTCTATCGCATTAGTAATAACTGTAAAGATAGAATAATTATCTGGTATAATAAGTAAATATAATAATAACGGGAAAATGAATCAATCAGGATTCATTTTAAAATTTTCCTCTATGTTCCTCTAGAGGGCATTGGCAATTTTTTTATTGGAAATAAATCTCATCGATTTTGGGCAGAATGAAGTAAGCAATGTAATAACAATGTAGTACATTGTTAAGGTTAGAATACAGTATTAGCCAATTAAAATTAAGAATCAGTACTATCCAAACTAATATTATAAACAGGCTATATTTATTTTAAAAATATACCAAAAATCTACAGCATCTAAGTAATCAGGGACCTCGAACAGAGTTTTAGTTAGATAATGCGCTCGCGCTCCCACTCACAGAGATATTAAAATTTAGTTTAGGGGATGATTGGCCCCTTGGATCGGTCTGTCTTCTTGTCAAAGCTTTTAAAATAGTTGTCGGATGAACATATATAAAAATGGAGCGTCAGAATTTACGTGAAGTTGACTAATTATTTTGAGACCCTTAAAGCGTCTGTCAAGCAATATGGCCGACGGAAAGTGTCTGGGAGTATTGACAATTTATTTTTAACTATACACTCGAAAACATATATAAAAATCAGCGATGAGAATTTACGTGAAGTAAGTAATGTTTTTGTGTACCTTGATTACCTGATACCTGGAAATTGGCCGTTTGACCAAGCTAGCAGGTAGGCATACGATCATAGTACATACTAACACTACCCAATCGTCCACATTTCATCCGCCAGAAAATACGTGACGTCTGGCGGCCCTGGGATCTTGCTCTATAATAAATTCTACTTTAATTTGGTACTATTTTAAAGTCGCTGAATTTACGCTAATACATAAAGTGTTTTTACTTTTAACGTCAGTGTTTATGTCCTGACTTTCGTTTAGAACAACATTGTTATGTTTTTTTTCATGATAAATATGGCAACCATTTACCATACCATTTTAATAAAAATCCAAACATATATGTCTATAAAAATCGTAAAAGTTCAATTTAAATTAATAGCATAAATATGTAATTACAAAACATAAAAAAATTACGTCTACCATTTATTTATACCTCTGAACGAGCGTTTAAGAAATTATTACTATTCATTAGTCACACCATGCGTGTTGTAACATCGATGCGACCTACCTGCACTTATGTAAAAAATACTGTACATATTCTTAGCTACTAATATTTTTATTTTATATAGCCTATTTTTAAATAAACGATGTACATTACTAAACTCTAAAATTCCTCACTAAGTGAATGTAATTCTTTAAGAAATAAAGTATCTTTGAACCGAACCATAGTAACAAACGTCGTGCTATCTTGAGTCAACTAAGATTTTTATTAATCGACTTTAAAATATCCAAAGGCGGAGGTCAATTTGGCGTATAGTTTTCTAATGCATAGAGCAAATTCCATTTCATTGACACAGATAAACATGCGGGCTAGTATCTTTTATTTACATAATGTTAGAATCATTCTATTCGCATTTTTTTTAACAATTAAAAATGTACATTAAATACAAATATCCTTGTAAGCGATCGTAACATAAACCGGGTTTAAGAAAAAAATACAAATCGACATAATCGAGAGAAACTTCATTTCAAAAAAAAAATTAGCATTTCTATAGAATAGATTATTTTGGTTAATTGTTATGAACGAAGTTATATAATTCTATTAGTCTTACAACTTCACTGTAATGTGTTACGTTTTATGTAGGTGAAACGCAGTTTGCATACAAATATTTCTTGTTAGACGTATTTCCCCAAGGTCTACTTATGAAATACTTAAGTGCGTTTTCAGTACAACCGAGCGTCTATATTGATGTAATAGTACACTAATACTAAGAGTTCCTGACTAGTGTCGGGATATAATATCGACATATGGAGACTTGGAAATGGGAAAAAAATATTTTCCCCATTTCCAAGCTTGCGGTATCAGTTTTTAGAGATATTGAAGGACCTACATATATCCTTATTTACATTTTCACTTCCTTAAAACAAGAATAAGGAAGGGGCTTTAGAAAGTGCAAATGCCAGCCAATTGTTAACAAATTATTTAGCTTAAAATCATTGATATCAAAATTGGTAGTACCTTAAGTAGAAATATTTAATTTCTGAATTATTCACTTTAGTTGTCATTGCTTTGACATAAGTAAAAATGAATAAAGTCTGAAAGATAACACTTCAATATTATTGTTCTCTTACATTAGGTGAAATTTTTTCGGTATTTTTGTAATAGCAGCTACAAATCTACCAATACTTTGATAAATAATTTAATTTTTTGAGAACAAGTAAGTGTGTTCATAGTCAAGAAAAACCTAGTCAAGTTACGTAAGTATTGGTAAATAATAGATGTCACTTTCTCGTCCTCTCAACCGTTAAACGGAACGTGTAATCATTCCTTTATATTTGAATAATGTACTAACCCCACAAGTAGAACAGTTTAAAAAATCATGTCTTTGCACAACACCTTCTGGAACTTTTGCATTTGATTGGCAACGTCCCATTTGTAATGTAAATAGGTGGTAATCTAATAGTAGGTGTGTGTTTGAATAATAAATAATAAACTCTTAAAAATTTTACCTTGCATATAGTTGAATTCGTAATTTACAGACAAAAAAACTGCTACTTTTTTAAATGTATTTTACAGTTACTGTTTTCATATATTTTGTTCATATAGAAATTGAAGCTATTTGAAACTTACACATTATTATAATTTACTCTCTTTAAGACAATACAATTATCTTATCAAGGATCTAAGTTGTGAAATTAAATAACGTGAAAGCCTTTTCGTGTGTTTGCTCTGTGCATGACAAAACCACACCTCTCACGTCTGGGAAAATGTATATTTACTTATGACTTTGTTTTTATCTTCTGTCACGTTCACCAATCTCATTTACGTACTTAGAATTTATTCCCATAGTATTCGGTCTTCCAATAATTTTATTTTATGAAACGGATTCTGTGAAATTAATATTTTAACCGCAGTGGTCTATCTATCTATATACATGATTACTAAAAGATATTCAGATCGTACATACAGTACATCGGCTGTTCCATATAGATATATATTTGAATAAACCTAATACTACTACTAATTAATTTATTTTTTCATTTTACAGCTATACCTTTCCTGGCGCTGAGAACAAAATGCCAACAAACTGTTCTCCACCCGGGTAGGTACGCATCATTCGTACATCTTCGAAAACATCTTTTATATAATCTAATTTCCAAACGCACTTTAATAAGATCTTTTTATAATTTTGTATTCAATCGTAATTTAATTTTCAGTCTCCTTCAGGCGGACTATGGATGAAACGAGCCTACAGCACCGATATCCTCATTGGAACCAATACTCCATGCCTCGCAAGAGATCACCAGAAGGAAGTAATTTCTTCCAAAACAATCCATATAGTCAAGCATATTACAATAGACAATTTATATCCCCACAACAACCTCAATACTACGACAGCAGATCATCAATAGACTTGGTTCCAGCCGGTTCTATTCAGAACCCAAACGATGGAAGACTTCTATCTGATTCAGCTTTTACAAAAATATCTGAAACTCTCGGAGCAATTAATACAGTTGGCCATTATCTAGTGGATATGGTAAACGACAATGATAGGAGAGATGGAGACCCAAATCTGCAGCAACTGCCTCAAGCCTTGTACACAATTAGCAAAAATGTATTGGGCAGAAATGTAACTGATAAAATAGCGCCTATTGTAAAGAAAGCACTTCCCAAAGTACTCCCAGACGCACCTATTACTAAAATTGCTACGGCTAACTTAAATGAAGATGATTCTAAGTCCTGCACTACACCTGAAGGAGAAGATGGCGTTTGTGAGGATTTGAGCAACTGTCCACAACTTTTACTAAATCTTATAACTCTTAGAGAATCATTGTGTTTTAAAGAACTGTTCGTTCCTGGAGTATGCTGTCCAAGGTATGCAGTGGTGCCGTCGACTTCAGCAGTAGAAAAACCAGTTGTGGCAACAACCAGTAAGCCAACTTACTTAGTACCAGTGACCACTCAGAGAACCACTACGACACAGAGATCCACAACTCAACGTCCTGTAACGACAACGACCAAGAAAGTTACAACAAGCAAACCATCAGCTGTGTTAGTCCTTACAACAAAACGGCCGAAACCGATAACAACGTCAAAGCCAGTGACAAAACCAACGGTGACGACATCCCGGCCTCCATCGACTACGTCTTTTTACACAGTTACACCACCAATAATCGCAAATTATTCCAATATTGTGGATGCGAACGGTAAGTTTTAAATACAAAATACCAGCCGTATCACCTCGACGTCCGTTGTTCCACTAGTGAGCGTTTTCTAAGGCAGTTTTTGCTGCGCACCACTATGTGGAACCAGCTGCCCACTGAAGTATTTCCGAACCAATTCAAGGGTCCTTCACGAAAAGAGCCAATTCTTAAAAGGCCGGCAACGCACTTGCGAGCCTACTGGCAGTGTGAGTGTCCATGGGCGGCGGTATCACTTAACATCAGGTGAGCCTCCTGCGCGTTTGCCTCCTATTACATTAAAAAAACGTATATTTTGTAACTGTAGTTAACTCGCATTTATTTGTAGTAAGTAAACAACCTTTACATATTTATTGTAAATCGTTGGAATTAGTTATTCGGCAGCAAGAAGCGGGGATCTCTGATCTGTTAATTGTTATAGTATAATATAAACTAGTGTTACAATTTCGTAATGAATACAGGAATCTAAAGACTTCTGATGAAATATTTCAGAATGCGGCCAGCGAGAAGATGAAGGAGGTCGCATTGTAGGAGGTACAGAATCAAAGCCCGGTGCCTGGCCTTGGATGGCGGCTATATACTTGCACGGAAACAAGAGAAGAGAGTTCTGGTGTGGAGGTACCTTGGTTGGAAAACGCCATGTGCTTACAGCTGCACATTGTACTAGAGACTCTAAGCAAAGACCGTGAGTAATATTGAATTAAATGAATTTTAAGTCTGGAGGAATTAATCTTAAGTTCGTGACGTCTGACAACTTTTTATTCCTCCGATTCATGATGACTCAAATCTCAAAGACGTTGCAAAGTCTCAACTCTGAATCTTACCCCTAGAACCTCCACCTTGTTCTCTGTACCTAATTTAAAAAAAGTGCGTGCGTACAAAGTACACATGTCAGAAGTGAAACTTCTTTGGCAAACCAATTTCTAAGTCTTGTTCATATTTATACTAATCTAAAACTTTAGATTTCCGAGACTTAGCGGGCGGAAAAAAGAAAGATATGTTAGGAATTGAATGAATTTAATTGTCATTAAAATTTTAAAAGGGTCGAAAATTAAAACAAATTATATTTTTTTTTTTTAATTTATTTCTTCTATAATAAAAACACGAGGCATTTTAATTTACAATTCGTCATATGACATTTCAATAAATTATTTTGCATAAAATATAAAATACTAGTATTTCATAAATTCTCTTTACGAAATTTTAATTTTAAAAAGGTATATAGGTATTTCTATAAGGTAATTCGCCCTTCTCAGTCTATCTCAATCGGTCTCAATCGCTCTCTCTCTTTTCTTTGACAAAAACGTTGCACATCTTCGTGACGCTAATATTGTTATTATTGCGTTTCATCCGTAAAAATTTTACCGTCATTATTATTGAAGTGAAACTTATTTAGGCGCTAAAGAAGTTTCACTTCAAAAGCGTAATCTTCCACTATACGGCAAGTCATTCTTCAAATAATCGCTGATGTTATTGATTGCAGCTTCCCACCTCGGCAATTCACAGTGCGCCTTGGAGACGTGGATTTGTCACGTGAGGACGAGCCGTCCCGCCCTGTCACGTTACGCGTTACCGCCGTTCGCGCCCATGAACAATTCTCTAGAGTTGGCTTTTATAATGATATCGCTATACTGGTGCTAGCAGGTAAAACCAACCTCTTCACGTCATTAGTCTCTAATCTTACACTATGTAAGCTTTAAAACATTTTAAAAGTTAAATCCACTTTTACGATTTAATTTTTCAAATCCCTATGAAAATATTATATAATGATCACTTTCAGAAAACGTTCAAAAGTCAAAATACGTAATCCCGATATGCCTTCCTCATGGAGAACTATCACGACAGCAGTTTGATGGTGCTGTGGCCACCGTGGTAGGGTGGGGAACCACTCGATATGGTGGTGGAGAGAGTTCGAAGCAGCTAGAAGCCAAATTACCCGTTTGGAGGAATGAGGAGTGCGATAGGGCATATTTTCAACCAATTACTGACACGTTTCTTTGCGCTGGTTATGCCAGAGGAGGTGTTGACGCTTGCCAGGTAAAAAATACATCTATGTAATAAATTATAGAATCATTTAATTTCAAAAATAAAACAAAAACCGTTTAAGATCCCATTTTCCTTAGTGAAAACCAGGAAACATACAGGGTCTATCTTGGACAACACTGGGGAAATCACACTAAAACTAAAATATTTCGACTAAAACGCCTATTTTTTTAAAAATCTTATCACCTAGGTATACATATATAATAAGTAGATATATATAATAACTATAATTTTCAGTACAGTACTAATAATACTTGTTTTAAAAGTGTTAACCCTTGAATATTTCTATTTTTATTAAACTTTATTAAACCAAACATTATTTTTATCAATTTTAAATTTTTCAGGGTGACTCTGGCGGGCCATTAATGTTGCAAGCAAATGGTCGGTGGACACAAATTGGTGTGGTTTCGTTTGGAAACAAGTGTGGAGAGCCCGGATACCCGGGTGTCTACACACGTGTTACGCATTATCTCACATGGCTACAGCAAAATATAACATAACTTATATTTAGTTTTTACCATTATTAACTTATTGTACCTACTATAGACTAAAGTGTGTATTTTAACGGAAGCGAGAAAAGTGTGAATATGAGCTTAATAGATTTATAAACTAGTACCGTTATCAACATTTCCATTAATATTATTAAATTATTTATTTCACGTATTTTTATATTAAGGATACTGCTGTAAAATGCTTATCTATTATCTAAGAATGGCTGAAAATTCTCCACCGTTGAGTAATTCAAAAATAATGTTCTATTCTTTGATAATTTAATAAATATATTAGGTTTCTACATAACTCACACATAATTAAAGGATTCTGTGTTTTTGTAATAAAAAGAAATAATAAATAATGTGATATCAGAGTTTTTTCTTACTGAAGCTAATTTGTGTCTTGAAGCTTGAAATTGAAAAAAATTGAAGCTGGTTTGAAAATGTCGGGGCACAATTCGAAATTCCATCCGTACTACCTCGACGCATGATGTTCGCTTGAGACAACATAACTTTTTGACAGACGTGATGAATTTGTATGAAAATGAGCGCGAGAGTGTGGACGGTGCGCTCGGGGGCGAGGCAAGAGCATTCAACAACAGTTTCGCGCTTGCTCACTTTGTTGTTAACTACTGCACTGTTAGGAAGCGCGCGTTTACTTATTATTACGGAGTGAGGTAACGATAGTATGGATGAAAAAAAAGGGTGCGTGTACTTATGTACGCGCGTAGGAAGTTATACTTCTTTGACATTATTAAAAATAGTTTTTGATTGCATGCAAATAATTTTTTTTTTTTTTTTAATGACAGTTCACACCAATTGACTTAGTCCCATGTTAAGCTGGTGAAGCTTGTGTTATGGGTACTAGGCAACAGATATACATACATATTATAGATAGATAGACATATAAATACATATTTAAACACCCAAGACCTAAGCACAACACCAAATGCTCTTCACATCGATGTTCGTCTCAGCCGGGGATCGAACCCGGGACCCATGGATTCGCAGTCAGGGGTACTAACCACTAGACCAATGAGTCAACAAAACACAATTTAATAATCAATAAAGTTCAGTTTACATTTGAAAAATTAAATAAATAAATATTTATTATTATTCTCTTACATTAAGTGTAACATAAATTCTATTATTATTCGAATGTTATTTTAAATTATGTCCAATGCCGTAGCATCTTCCGTGGGCAACTTCATTCTGTTAATTTTGTGTCACGGTGCGCGCGCATCGTTAAATTTCATTCACATCAATTTTTCATAACGCGCCTAAAGAAGTATAACTTCAAAAATGTTATCAAAAGAAATTGATTGATCATTTGTAAGCCAAAGTGTAATCGGATATGCAAAAATTTAATATCAAGACGTTAAAACCTAAATAATATCATTAATGGCGACTTTTAGAGGATACATAAAAAATATAATATCACGTCTATCTTGTAGTAGATGTAGCGCGCAAATAAATAAACCTAGAGTCTGGAATCTGGATGACTACCACTCGTGCAGCCTCGACTCGTCAATACTCGCGGCGAGAGCCTCCACTAGGCGCTTCGCGAGAGAGTCTGGAGCCGGCATTAGAGTTGTATAATGTTGTGGTATGTCTTCTTACGTCCATTCCAATAAAGAAACATCTTCTTTTAGTTGAATAAAGTCAACTTTCTATTTGATTTTTCTCTTACTACTTGTGGATACTGGATATATATATATATAGACTATAGATCAATGAAATAACGATGATTAAATTTTTTTTATTTACACAAATACAGTATTTACAATTTTCTTAACCTATAAAGTAATAATAAAAATAATTAAAGAAGAAAGAAGAAAATCAAAACAAATTTAAAAAGTTTGGTCCCTGTGGCAGTGTACCTTTAACGCTGGCAACATTTCCTCGCTGTATTGCGAGACTTATTCTTTGAGCCAGGAAAGTGCCAGCTCTGTGGTCACCGGTACTATCTACCAGGCGCCAACTTAAATCTTTAATAAGCGCCTGTGCACTTGAACCCCACGGCCCAAGAGTCTCTACTCCAAAGGGAACAAAATTGAAGTTGGAGGAAAGACTCTTATATTTGTGCCGTTTGTTAATTTCTGCCTGTTCTGCGGCCGCGCCAGCTTTTTTGCTTGTCCGAAGGAGATGAGACGGGGCAAAGGTGTCTACACAGGTGGCATCCCATACTAAAGCCCGTCCCATTTTCCAAGGGATCAAAGACATTCCATCCGGCCGCTTGCCATCGTCTCTTGCGATGCCTGTTGGCTCCAAAATTGCTGGAACATTGACGGAGGCAAGAGAGCGGCGTATAATGTCGTTTAGCGCGGCATGGCGACAAAAACGACCTGCACTCTTTTGGCAGTGTAGGCCATGGTGTCCAAGGCTACTTACTTCAAAACCACAGGGACACTTATGGGGAGTACATATGGGCACTCCTAAGCGGAGGCTGATGGCAATTCGAAGTGATTCAGGGTCTAAAAGGGTGCCAGTGTTTGGCGAAGGATAAGCATTAAGCCAATGTCCAGCTTAGCTAGACCCCACAGCCATCAACCTTGCACGGTCTGTTATTGGAATGTGACCTAATAACTTTTTGAATTCACATTTGCAAAGAGGATCATCCCAGCTCCTTTGAAAGTTGACGCTAGAAGGCAAACTCAAGCCTGGGTTGGATGCTATCCACGCGTTTCTTGCATCTGTTAAATCCGCAATCTCGTAGTTTGTAGAATAATATCTAAGGATTTTACCTACCAGACTGCTAGATTTGTGAGCAGATGAGAGAAACGCTGGAAGAGCTACACTTGTTATCTTGCGTACTCCTAATCCGCCAAAGCGAACAGGAAGCGATGCTTGATTCCAAGAAGGTGTATCAAAACGAACATTTAAAATAGATTCCAAAGAAGTTTTTAAAAGATTATCCAAATCACTTAAAAAAACTGAATGATTCCATAGAGGGCTACAGCGAAGTACGTAAGTTAATTTGGGAATAAAAAGGCAGAATTTTAAAATGAACAAAGCTGAGTGTGCTGTAATATCCAGAAGACGGTGAGAAAGATCTTTAAATTTTGATATTGTCGAGTTAATGTATTCTTCAAAACCTTCTTTGAAAATCGGTGCTCCTAAGAGGTACAGCGATTTTTTATTTTTTATTTTTATATTTGGGGCTAAGGTATTAATTTTTTTTATTGTATGGTCGGTGTCCATATTCTCACCATGGAGATATATTTCACATTTATCAAAATTTAAAGTTAGACCCATTGAACTAAAATCTGATATTATTTTAGATAGATCTGAAAGTACTACATCTGCGTTACCTCCTAGAGTACCATCGTCAAGAGGTTATTAGGTCCTAGAGTACCAGACGTTAAAATTTGATTTTAAATTTTGTATGCAAGAATTTATTGCGAGACTAAAAATAGCCGGCCTAAGAGGATCACCTTGTTGACAATCAACTTCTGAAGAGAGTTCGTAACTCTTGTATGTTAATTTTGATGGCTCTGAGTAACACTGTAAAAGATAGTTATATATTTCTGGAATGTTTTCAAAAGACTTAGTCAGCAAGGTGTCCCTGCTGATTGAATTAAATGCATTCTTGACGTCAACTTTCAACAACACATCAAATTTTTCGTTAGAAAAAAGCGTGCGCAAAGCGTGTATAGCAGCTTCACATCCGCCTTTAGTGCCAAAGCCAAGTTGTGTTGGTTCAAAAATTTTGTTCAATTTACTAATTATATGTTTTACTGCAATTTTCGAGGTTAATCTGCGAAAAGTGCTACCTACAGCAATTGGCCTCACCCCACCATCTTTTTTTGGTAAGAGCCACCAAGTTTGCCCCATATAAAATAGGAGCAATAGCTTGGTTTATCTCCCCGCAAAGCATTTTATTAACGAGTTTTTTAAGAGCTTCTAAAAGCCGAGCACCTGTATCACCAACACTGAATGAAGTTAAATCTTTAAGATGTTGGGGTTACAGCCCATCCAAGCCTGCAGCTGATCCTGGTTTAAACGAATTTATAGCGTTTAGAATTTCATCCGTAGACTGAATTTGAAGGCAGGCCTGGACGTCTGTGGGAGGGTCTAAAAAAAAAGGTGTGTCTGGAGCACTGGGGTGCTTTGACGTAAGAGCTGCAAGTGTAACCGGGGTGTCAGGGGCCAGTACATCATTTGAGAAAATAATAGATAGAATAAAAGTAGATAAATAAGAATAGATCAATGAGATTAGCTATGACATGTTATTTCGACAGTGAGTAGTGACTTACGTCTTACTTATCAAATATCAACTATCAATAAAATGACGCAGACGCAAGAATGATGATTACTACAACATTTTTCAACTTGATATGAATTTAACAATAAGATTTTCTTTACTTTAGGATGCCCATAATTTCTATAATAGTTTTTTGTATTAACAACAAAAATAAAAAGATTATTTTTTACTTTGGTAAATAAAAAGTGTGATTGGACTAATAATAATGGTAAAATACACAACTTCTCCTGTACCATCTAATTATCCCAGAAGTACTTCTCCGTTGCCTGCACCAGCTAATTACCAACCATCTACACCAAGTGCGGCGGCAAAACGCTACATATACTTGAGAAGATTGTTCAAATTCAATCAAATGGACTTTGATTTTGCCGCCTGGCAAATGGTATATTTGTTTGTCTCACCGCAGAAGGTGTTTAGGAATTCCAATTATAGAAAACGTAAGTAGAACTTTCTATTATGTTAAGATCTATTTCCAAGACACCTTATTCTAGAACCCTCAAAAATAATAACTTTTAAGTAAACATAATAAATATTGTCTTAGACTTTGCTATTTTGCTTATATTTGGTATATTTGTATTACTATAAATATAATATTATAGAATTAAAATATTTTATATTATTAAAATAATACACAATCGTATCTTAATTATACAGTTTATTTTATTTTTCAGATACTAAATCACAATTTGCCAGAGACGATCCAGCATTTCTAGTTTTACTGAGTGTGTGGCTTTTCTGTAAGTTTTATTGTACAAAATAGGGCATAAGACAATCTTTATGGTTTATCTTAAAATTGTGTCTACTTAAATTTTTATTTATAGGCAAGTAGGTCAACCACAGTCTTTCCTGGTGGTTTAGCACAGCAACAAATACAGGACTTTATAAGGCTATTGACCATGACTGTACTGACCAAGCTCAGTCTAGAAAATATTAATTGGAATGAATTATATTGAAACCATTAAAATGTATTAACTTTATTTTTTCAATTAATTTTCACTTAAATATTTCCATCATCATCTCTTCAATATTTTATCACTTCAATAAATAAATTTCAGTATCTTCAATATGTTTTGCGCTGGCTATGGGACTTACAACAATACAAACAGCATTATTTGTGCTGTATGTTGTGTTTGTAGACTTTATAGGAGCTGGGATATTTATGTCAACAGTATTATGGTAAGCAATAACATTCTATTACAAACATAATATTACCATATAAGTGAAGAAGGAAGTTCATAGTTTACAACTACTTACAAACAGATTGTTACTAGACTTATTTACTGTCAGATTAATTATTTAATATTTTAGAGTCATTACATTATTAGAGGATATGATAACTGTTGAGAGAGAAATGATAATTATATTAACATGTTTCTTTAGGGTTGTAAGCAACAAATACCTACGAATGGACTCTTCAGCCCCTGATGTAGAATGGGGTTATGCATTTGATGTCCACATTAATGCATTCTTTCCACCCTTATCGTTATTGCATTGCTTTCAGATATTACTTTTCAATGGTAAGTATTAAACAACATTCAATATTATAATTTGTAACTTAATATAATTTTTTTTTATTTTTGTTTGTGACTTTGTATGTAGTTTGGACTCAGTTTCCGCACTTAGACACCCATTTGGTCCGTTGTGTGTTAAAGTACGTGACTTTAAAGTGTTCATATTTCTGCTGCCATATGTTATAATATCAAACATATTCATAAGTTTATATGTTTAATACAAATTCTTAGGCAAACTCAAAAAAATATTTTGTTTTTTAATTAATTTAAATATTTGAACTCTAAGTAGAGATTTTGAGTTTAATTTTTCTATACAATTTCAGGCCTTCTAAGTCATGGCGGTTTACTCTCATGCTTTGTTTCAAACACATTTTGGTTGGCTTCCTTCATATATTATTTGTACATAACATTCCTGGGATACAGCAGTGAGTATTTTTATTAGCCTATCAATAAACAAGTCCAAAGTATAGAATCTTAAATTTTACTGATATCATTACCATGTAACTGAATATTTTGTCTTTGATATTTCTTCCATTTAGATAGTGCCTAAATTATATTTCTTTCAGATCTACCAATGATGAAGAATACTCGAATATTTCTCCTGCCCCTACCTTTACTTGTGCTGCTTTATTTAGCATCACTAATGGCAGACTGGAATCTAAGTCATATGCTAATGAATTTTTACCATTACCGAGTACTTTAAGAAAACCACTGATTGCACTATATATATGCACATAATATCTGCCTTAAAAACCTAACTAATTTCCTATTATTTAATGGTGTTGTTGAATTTGTCATCATTTGCACTAAATAAATAGTAACATAGGAACTTTATTATTTATTCATTAGTGTAAAAGGCAGGAAGGGAATAATAATACATGGAATACCATCAATTTGTTTATGATTTAATTCTATCTCACTTTTGTACTTCTGCAACTACATACAATGGATATTAAATAAATTAAGTATTGTTACGTCAATAAACCCTTATGAGTACATTTATGAACTCAAGTGACCAAGGCAATAAAATTTATTCACGGTTGTAAACTGTTAGTATAAGTGTTTTCTTTACATTATTAATATATTATTTAACAAATCTAGTTGTTATTATTGTGAGCCGTTTTCTGCTATAAAAACACAATACCCTTTCAATGTTAAATATAGGAGATACATTTTGATATATTTTGCTTGTGAAAAACTCACATTTAAATAAAACTCCTGTATGGATTTTAATGAATATTAATTATATAGTGTAATACAGAGGCAATTGATTGCTGGGCACGCTACTGCGAAGCATTCACACAATTAAGTAATTTAATAATTTCGCATTTAAATACGTTAAAGAAGTTTTATACATGTATTATGACATATATTTTCTAACTTACAATGATATGACAAGATTTTAAATTATTTAAAAAAAAAAGTTTATAAAAAAATTATATAAGCATACATTAATAATATTAATTCTTCGTTATGTTAACTGACCGCAAAATTTCGAGTGTTTTCCAATGTACATTGTTTCTTTTTGTAAATACATTAAAATAAATAAAAAGTCTTTGTTTTTATTAAAGTATAAATATTAACAACTTACACACATTATTAATCATCATCTAATACTATAATTTCATCATCCACCTTAGGTTTCGGCTCGTGGAATGAAATACTTTTCTTAACCTCTGGTTTTTTAGGTCCAGATTTGGAAGTTTTAGTTATTGTAAGGGAAGATGGCAACCGACTAATGGATGCACTTATATCGATTGATGCTTTAGACACCGGGATATTCTTTTGACGTTCTGCTAATTTCTCCTGCAAAGTTTTTCCTGGGCTGACCTGATTGGACACTGGCTTCGGATGTACGGTTGTCTTTAATGAGACAGACGATAATTGAGATGATGGCAAACTATTTGTTTTAGATGCTACGTAGTTTGGTAAATTTGCGGTCATAGAAGCAGGCAAAGATTGTAAAACTGTCCCCATACTGGGCGTTAAAGACGTTGTGGCTGATTTCGTCATACTCGTTATAACCGGCGTCGATGTTGCCTTAGTCACCGTGGATGTAAACTTGTGCTTCGGTTGTGATGTTGTTAAACGGCTGGATGTAGGTTTTGGGGCCCGTTTTTGCTTTTTTGTCGGAGGTGGATTGAATGAAGACAGGCCTTGACTAAGAAATTGTCTATAAAACTCGGCTTGAAATGAGTTTTGAGCGGAAAATTGCAATGGGTTCGGCAGTGAAGTAAAGTTTGCGAGGGCGCTCATGTTGCTGAGATAAGATAGAGCGGCTCTTTGTTGAGAGAGCATAGTTTCAGCTAACATTGGCATATAGTCTTGGAATGATGCCGTAATGTCAAGGGATGGGAGCTTGGGTACCGCAGAAGTTGACGTAGCAACTGGCTGAGGTTTCGGTTCCGACTTCGATTGAGACGTTGGGATATTGTTGGGCGTAATTTTGCTATTTTCAGTAGATTTTGCAGATTGTTTCTTCTGTGTTTGCGTTTTGTCCAAATTTGCTTGAGCAAGGGCCTGCTGCTTTAGGGCCAAATTCATAGACTGGCAGTATTTCATACTCAAGTCCACCAAATTCATACTTTCATTTATTGGAGTAGTCGTTATAAGTTTGTACGCATCAATTAATAAGTTAACGAATTGTTTTGAAAGAGGTTGTTTTTGCACCTTTTGATATGAACGATATATATCTAACATCAAACTTTTCAATGCTTGACGTTCAACTTCATTGCTTTTAATATCTGGTTGTTGGCTAAATTTAACCAACTGCCCTTTAAGAGCCTGAACGCATAACGAGAACGCTTGTTGCGCCAGATCCTCTCTATCTGAATCCCGTAAATACTTTTTATCTGGTTCAGGTATTCGTTGCAAATGAATACTCAAATCTAATAATGTTTTGTGATCGTCAATTTCTTTGAGAATTTCCATCGTAAGAAGTACTGACCGATTCATGTGGAAAGCAAAACTACCACCTCTATCAACGTCATTTAATGGGATTTTCCATATATTATTAAAAAAGTTATTTGTCTTTTTTTCACTAAATAAACCACCTAACTTTTGGCCCGATCGTGATGTAAAAGAAGATAACATTAAATCGCGGCATCTTTCTATATCCTTACCCTTTTTGTAATAGAAGTGGTAATGAGCAAGTCTGTAAATGGCTTTATAATGTGGTGGAAAGCGACTAGCACAGTCTTCTAAAGCATCAAGACATCCTGACACTATTTTCATAATTTCTTCCTCGGTTATTGGCTTGGTTTCATTTGAGGACTTACTAGAAGACTCACTGACTCTTGCTGAATCAGAACTGTCTGATGAAGATTCACTGCTGCTTGAGTCGGAAGATGAAGACGATGAACTCGAGCTAACTTCTTTTTTTTCCAAATCGCTGTCTTTTTTAACGTTTTCTTGAGCATCGTTGCCTTGCTCAATCTTATCTTTTTCGTCTTTATTTTGAATTTCTTTTATAGCTTCAACGTTGCTTTTCGTTTCTATATCAATTACTTTTCTTTCAGAGCAATTAAAGTTAGTTTGTTGAGCATCTTTAATACGCTCCGTGTCGTAGGAAGCTGACCTTCTAACTTTTGCAGCAGCAGATTCTAACTTAAGTTTCTTAGCTTCTAGATTATCTTCTTCTCCTGCGTCACTAATAGACCGTTTTAGAATGTTCGCAGCTTGAACAGAAGTTTCTTCAGACTTTGTTTCAGCATTTTCTTTCTTTGCTTTTCCAGTAAAAGGGCCTTGTTGCCATTCCTCAATACAATTTAAAAATACTTTACCTACTGATGTGGGTATAGGTTTATTTTCATGTTGCTCTATATATTTAAGGATTGAAGCGTGAATTCTATAATGTAACTCCAAAACTTCTATGCACAATTGTGTAGGTGAACTATAGTTAATTTTCAAAGGATATGTAGCATCCACCTCTTGCAGACTCTTAACACCTTTCATATAATAGTTTAAGTATATCAAAGGAGGTTTGTTTTGCTTTTCTGCTACTTTTCCTAACATATAATATAATAACCAAGAGTCTTCATTTGCCTTTTCATTCTCAACACTATTATTAAGATCAAGTGCATTCGTAAAACATTTCTGTGTGGTATCAAGTAAATTTTCTTTTTGTCTTTCTAGAGCTTCAAAATCTTCCATGCTTAAAGATTCACTAGCTTGCTTTAGCAACCTAGACACGAAAGAATGAACGGAATAAACAAAATTTCCATATTCTATCCATAAATTACAGTGATAAGGATCAATTTCTAGAGATCTCTTGAAACAACGTATCGTACTTTTAGCAGGGTTTAAGAACTCTTTCTCGTTATTTAGATTCTTACATGAATTTAACACCCTTTCTAGGTTCACTGCTTTGGCAAGCGATATTTCTGCCCACGATTCCAATCTATTTTTATTGATTATAACATCTAACATGTTGTATTTTACAGCAAGTTTACCCTCTTCTTTCTTGAAATAATAGTCTCCGAGCAAAAAATAAATATCCTTAATTTTAAAAGGCAAAAGTGGGGGAAACAAAGGCAATTTAGGATCAATGCCTTTAATATATCTTTCCAAATCAGGAACATATTTTTGCGGGTCACATTCGTTGGGCAACAATCCTAAAATACGATGGAACAATGTTTCTATATCTGCAGTTATACCAGTTAATTTTCCTTCTAAAGCAGGTAGGATAGGTGGGCGAAAGATTTCGTACAGTTGTTGAGCTCTGACCCAATCTAATGTATGAGGTGAAATATTATTATGTATTTCCACATATTTAACTTTGTTCTTTCGATTTGCCGGATGTCCATAAAGGCAATAAACACACTGTTCCATATATTGACAAATTATTTCTAATGATTTAGACAATGCCGGAGAACGCAATAAGGGAACCACTGCATCTAAGATAAAATATAAAAGCTTCCCATTTGAATTATCGCACCAACCTTTACTACCTAGTTTTTCGTGAGCAATAAATAGCACCATAAGAGGGTTTGAAATTTCTTCATCCAAGTTCTTGTCAGATTCATCTACTGGTCTACCTCTTCCTTGATCTTCTTCTCTTTGTAGTATATAATGCATAATTATCCAAGGAGAAACTGTATTCAACGGCATATCCGATGTTTTTGTTTCCATTTGATGACCAATTATTCTTATGAGATCTTCAAGCCCTTGACCCATCTCTCTTGGCGAAATGGCATCTAAGCAAGCAAAGCCCTCTGATGATAAGAGATGTTCCATACAACTTAATATTTTAACCACGGCCAAAGTCCATTTCTCATAATCTGGAGAGCCAGAAGGAAATCGGAAATAATGCTTTAAAGCTTCATGCAAACATACAAAAGACCATCTCAGACAATCACCAACTTTTTCCAAAGCCCAATAAGAGTCTAATATGAATGACAGTTGGACAGCAAAATCAAGAGACATTTCACTTTCTTGTTCTTTTGCTAAGGTTCTGCAGTGTTCAAATGAATCTATAATTATAGCTAAAACTTCTTCATGGCAATTTCGTTTAAAAAGATCATTGACCGTGGACAGCTTTTTGTTTCTTTCCAAAAACTTTATGTACTCCAAAACTTCATATTTATTTATTATTGGTTTAAATCTGAAGTTAATGATATGTAAATGGTATGAGTTTTTATGTTCACCCATAGCTTCAAACTCTTCTGATAGTTGATATAAACAGTCCAAGGCAAAATTTTCTTCTTTGTTTATAATGTAAATGTGCATTTTGAGCCATAGTTGTCTTAATATCACTTCTAAACATTCAGTGCTTCCATAAATTTCAGGTTTAAATGAAAGTATAAATTCTATGTTATCTATTACACTTAAGCTATGTGTAACTTTTTCATCAGTAGTTGTTAATTTATCATTTACAACAAACTCTTCAACCAGGAGATTGGCAGCTGTATAGTGCAATAAATCTTCAATATTGTCATCAGTACAAGCAGGTATTTCAATATGATTGTTGTAACATTCATTTGCTTGTACAAAAAGTTTGGACAAATCTCTTGGCCAATTCATTTTCCATTTTTGTGAAAGTATCTTTAGGTAATCCTTCAGCATGTCTATCATATCCCTCTTTTCTTCCATATATTTCTTAATAAATTCTTCAACATCACTTTCTTCTTCCTCTGAATTAAAATAATGTACTATTTCAGATTCTTCTTTTCCATCAAATAAATTTTCCAAGTTAACTAAAGATGGTTCGTCACTTGGATTTTCATTGCCTTTAATATTGTCAGTCTCTAAGTTTAATGGAACCATCCGTCGCAGAATATCATAAATGTTATCTTGTTTATTAGAGTTTTTTTTTCTATTAGATCTGCGTTTTGTACACCACTCCCATTGCTCCAAAAAACTAAGTGCACTTCCCCGTCTGCGCCCACGAGTTTTTTTTGTTTCTTTATGTTCAGGCGCTGCTTCTAATTGTTCTGTATTAACCATTTCAATATCACTTTCTACTTTTTCATTATCTGTTACTGGTTTTTCCTTATCAGACATATCATTCATTTCATTCTCTGAGGAGACTATTTCAACTGGTTTTTCATCAACTTCCTCCAGTTTAGACTCTACCTTGTCACTATCACTCTCAAGGTGATCTTCACAAATTTCCATCTTTTTCTGTTGGACTTCATTGTTAAAAACTAATTCTACAAATGCTGCATGGCTAAGTCCATTCTCAGAAATGTACTTATGCATATGTACTAAGGACTCACCTACTGACTCCCAAGTAAATCGATTTATTGGCTTTTGTAAAACTAAATTTGGCATTTTATGTATTTCCTTCTGTGCTCTCTGTTGTTCTATAAATGAATCATATATTTCTTCTGCTTCTTTAATGAGCTTTTTTGCAATTTCTTCATTAATAGGTTCATCATCTTTTTCATCCCACTTATAAATTGGGTTTAAATACTCCATATATTCTTTCATATGGCGATAAACAGTATAAATATGTTTTCTATATGCAATCCCTCGAAGGTAACATGCATCTAATTTAAGGGCATCATGTATAACAGCTATACACTGTTCTTTCATGTCCATACCAAGTAAAAGTGTAACTATTTTATCAATACAGGGCCAATGGCGGGGATTAATATCTTCACCACGTTCAAAAGCATATAGTGCACATTCGTAACGTTGAGCTTTGAAACATACTAAGCCAAAACGATACCAGAGTGTCAAATCTGTATCATCTAGCTCTGTAGCACAAGTATAAGCTTCAATAGCTGCATCCACCTGCCCAGCCATACTCAGCATAGAGGCAAGGTTTTTATAACACAAATATTTTAAATTGAATAGCGGTCCACTTACTTTCTCGCCTTGCATTGGTTTTTTAACATCATACAACAATTCAGTCTCCAATAAATCTTTAAGCAGTTGTGTTGCATCATTAAGACTCCCCTTTCTCTGTAAATCTAAAGCTTTAGTGTATTGTTGTAATGCTATTTGCTCTAATGCTTCTCGCGAGACTTCTTCTTCAGAACCGCTATCCTCTTCGGATTCGTCATTTAAAGCAGCTATTTTTATCATATTAATGGATCATTAATTCACGATTGTTATTTGGTATAAATATTTAAGTAAAAACCGTATTAAGAAAAATTTAAACAAATCACCAAACAATAGTAAACACTGGGCCACAGACTACTCAGTACTCACTACAGAGTACAGCAAGAGAGGACTTTTTTTTTTTTTTGAGTTTATGGTACCTTTAGGCCATAAGAGAGGAGGACTCCTCTAAAGACTTAAAGATACAAGTCAAGTTTTTAAGCCATAGAATAAAAGTATGTAGACAAACGCAACATCTTAAACATACCGTAAAATTTACTTTTTGATATATAAATATATTTCGTTTGTGAAACTGCAATGCAACCTATTAACATTCTGTTAATTCTCTTTAACTTGCTCTTTTTGATAAAAATCTCAAAGCAAGACAGAAAGTCATTACGAATAGTCTAGTAGAGTCTGTGCGAAAACCGAAAACCGTCACGTCGTGAGGTTTGTGGTGGCTGCAATGCTAAATTAACATTTTTGTTATGTTCAGACATCATTGTTAGACTAACTAAAATAAATAGTACTTTAATAATAAAGATACATCCTAGACTGGAAATAATACATCAAACGGTCTTCACTAGTCTTCGTTATATGACGTCTTATGTGTATAAGTAAATTTAATCTTAATTCACACTCATGATCTATTTTCTTGGTTATGGTAAACTCATTTGTCAAACCAAGCAAATTAACACATGAGTGTGAGGTATTTCACTCACAAATAAATCATCTAGTCAAAAAGCTAGATGTCCACTCTTATGTTACTTTTTATTCCAGTATATTAAGTTCAAAATTAAACCGAATCATTAATGCAACTAGTTGGTAATCTGTGATGTTTAAGTTTAAACCACAGTATCATTCAACTTCAAAAAGGGCTTTGACAACTGACAAGCTATTTGTAAATTAATATTTTAGGTTGTTTCCCAAAAGTTGAAGAAAAATAATACATTTAAAGAGTGACTTTTCAGTTTATTGTATAAAATGCTATCTCAACGGTATTTATTAAAACGTGGACTTCCTACGTATATTCAACACGCTGAGGCTCATCGCAAACCTCGGTGGCTGCCTGTTGCTAAAAGTAAAATATATCGAATTCCAAAACGCCCTGAAATATCCGTAGATGAACGGTTAGAATTGCGACGAATAAACAATGCTTATAACACACAAATGCGGGCTATTAGGAGGTTTTACGTTGAAGACTGGGTACGAGAAAAATCCTCTCTAGAAAGTGCGACATCGGAGATGTCCCAACGTTTAGAAGCCGACGAATGGTTAAAATGTGAAGAACTCAATGATAAGTGGAACAAACAAATAGCTTCTGACCGAGAAGAGAGACGAAAGAAGGAACTCGAAGCAATGGAAGAATTCGCTCTTTTAAGGATGGAAGCTAAAGACAAGGCATTAAAGGAGAGAATTGATAGAGCCTCAGAAAAAATTAAGAAAGAAAAGGTACAGTTTTTAATTGACACAAATTGACTAGATGCATTGCATACTAAGAGTTGGGCAATTTGGATTTGGTTTAATTGTATATACCTTTTAAATATTATGATTGTTAAGAGTTTATTTCAGGAATTGAGTACAACTTTTGTCACACGTGAAAATTTAGAAGAAACAATTGAAAATGTTTTGGCAAACCCTATTGATTACAACTTTGCTATAGACTTAAAAGGAAATATCTTTGAAGGAAGAGATACAGAAATAGAATATGAAGATAAAAAAAAGGCTGAAGCTGCAAACTAATCCATTTAATATGTATACTGTTAGATTAATAAATATTAATAGGCATCTATATTTTTTTTCCTATATTTTTAACTACGGCACAAGACTTATGAAATTAGTACTTAATACATAAACTTAATTGTGTGCACTGTTCAATATTCACATGAAAAAAGGTAGTTAGACTAGGCAATATTTTTATTTGGCTTTATAGTTAATATCTTAAGTACAAGACATAATTAACAACATTATTTTATGGCTAGTCTGTGTATTAGGTTTTACTTAAGTATTATTACTATTTTGGATTTTTTATAATAAAGAAAGTAAACATTTTCAAATATGAATTAACAAAGAATTGAAGGGCAACTCACAACAGTGTGATATACATACATACTACAGTTTAAAATAACTAATATAATTATAAGAATTGTTGTATCAACATGTAAGGATTAAGAATGTACATTCAAAACCTAAAATGTATTATAATTTTTATAAAGCTTAGAGTTGAAGGGTTTTATAAAAAATATGTCAGTAGTCAACATTATATTTACAAATCCTTAAAATACTGAAATCTTATCTCTAAACAATAATTACAACTTAATAGCCATCTCATCAAACATTGCCTGCCAATCTGGTGTGACATTCAGCTTATGTTGTAGAGATCCCAATGATATCATACTAGCAGAACGGCTTCTATCATCAACACTCACAGATACAACTTCTTGGCAAAAGGAAGCTTTTGTTCCAGAACTCACCTAAAATTAGACAATACCTAAATAACAATCTTGCTTGCAATTTATATCAAGTAACAATTTGGTAAATAGCCCAAATTTAAATTATTTTATTTCATTAGCAACATTATAATACACATACCAAATTCATAGTTAGGGTGAAAACAGGTTGAAAAATCTTCATATACTCTTGTAATAAGTTTGATGACTAGATGTCATTTTATTGCGCAGAGAAGATAAAACCTATTGACGTAAGATAAGAACTCAAATTTTATGCCTATTTAAATAAATTTAAGTACCTCAAAAATAGTATTCCCAAGAGCAAGTGTTACTCGACCGGAGCGGTGCACTCTTAGTTTTCCTATGCGTCCTTCTTCTAAATCGGATAGACGGCATTTTGTGTCCAATGGCTGTAAATCATAAATTAAAATTCTATAAGGCAAAACATGTTAAAGTCAAAATATAAAAAAGTACATTAGCATAGGAAATTCATTTTGGTGCAAACTTATTTATATAAAAAATCTCTATACATAAAAACCTACATCAGTATTCATTCATAATAGTTATTTTAATAGAATGTAGGTATTGCCGCAACAACACTTGCCTTCAAAACACATAAGCCCTTCAAAAAGATGACCATGAGATTAGGATAGTAAGCCACTCTTAATAATCAGGGAAAGAACATTTTACTTAGGATTCTCATGAAAATAGTTGGTAAATTGCACAAAAATTCTGACTACTATAATACATATATATGCTAGCTAGCTTTATAAAGCGCCATTTATGGCTCAATTATTAAAGCTTACCGGTTTCGGTTCAGCCTCCTCGCTGGAACTAGAAGGCTGATTGGTTGGTTTCTTCCTATCGTCATCACCGCTGCCTCCACGACCCGGCAACGTATCCGATAACTATAATGTAAGACACAAAATAGCATAGCAGCATTTTTTGCAGTTGGGGTATTTCCGAACTGATTTTCGAACGATACGATTCAACTGAGACGTATCATATCCTTTAAAGGCAGCAACCACAAATAATGGCCACCTATAATCGCTACAGGTGCCTATGGACGGATGGACTCTATTTTAAAGTTAGCATAAAAAATGTCTTTGTTTACAAGTGCGGGTATATTTATGAAATACTAATTGTTTAAAAAATAAATATAATGCATAGTAAATGATTTCCATTTATGAGAGGGTTAGGCTAATGTATAACATCATGAGGCAACCGACGTGTCAGCCATAGCTTGACGATGTGCATCAGGGTTAGGTGGCAGCCGTAAAGAAAAAAGTCAATTAAACAATCACAAAAATGTATTTGCTCTACGAGCCGTTGCGGGATTTACGTTTCATACAGTACGTCAGAATAATCACCTGTAATAATATCAATGTTGGCTTGTCAGTTTTCATTAGGTTGGCCACACTGATATCTTCAAATATTTCCTTAACATCTGGAATTGGCTTCTCTTCTGGTTCTGTCTCTATTGAAATTATTTTTTACATGAAATAAATGTGAAAAATTTAAGAACACTTGAGACTCCATAACACAACTGTAACACTTGATTTTCTTGAATCATGGACATGAACACGGGTCCTTGATAAACCATGTTGGTATATTATTGCTTCGAATTCTCGTAATCGCATTGTTACTTTATCGTGAAGTTTACTTTACAATGCAGAAAAGATAAAATAAAAATGTAATATTGCATACCGTCAGCATTGATAATCGTGTCAAATCAATCCTGTTAAAATCACTTACAAAGTAACCTTTGATCTCACAGACCAGAAATCAGTCAATCTTATTATCATTTATAACTTACTACTTTGCATAAAGAATTAAGTTTTATAGCAAAGCCTGAGTGGCTGCTCACATGTTTCTTAAGTGTAGAGTGACTTCAGATCATTCATACTGCATTGCACAACATATAAGTATTTTGTTTACAATTAAGTATAAGAAATAAATATAATATGCGAAAATAGTATAAATGCCAATTTACTACACTATTTATCTATTATGTCGAGTTTGTGATTAATATTTAAATCTATAACTATTCTTTAAAACAAATTTATACGGAAGAATAGCTTACGCATTTCTCCATCATCAGTTGGCTCCTGTTTAATCACTACCTCTTTTTTAATTTTCATTGAACTGCTTGACCATCCTAAAGGATAATTTTTTTTATTAAAGTGGGGTTCAAAGAGTACCTGATATGACTCTAGTTAATTTTTATTTAATAAACAATATATTATTTGGTGTACAATATAAGTTTGCTATCACATATAACAATAAAATTGTTACGATAAAAGTTTTTATTTTTATGTTTGTTTGTAAACTACTTAATCTTACTATTGAGCAAATACTAAAAAAAATTGACAGATTACAGAACAAATAATACTGAACTAGAACTAAACATAGAATAATATGCATTTTTTATATAAATGTAATATATACAAAAAACTACACAAAAAATGACCTTATTTATATACATTTGGAATAGCACCAATAAAAGAGTATTTACTTAAATAAACATATTTGCAAATCCTACATACCTCCATCGTCCATAGGTAGTTTTACAGGAGCATCTGTTTCTAGAACTTGCTTGAAATCTTCTGCTTCTTCTATTTCCTTTCCGTCTTCACTAAGAATTGCTTTTATTTTCTGATCTTCTAACTCTTTATCAATCTAAATAGTAATATGTATAATATAGTATGGTGTATGTGCATATTTTAGCAGTAAAACAAATTAGTTTGGTACAATGGAGCACACAGTGTAAAATTTAAGTTCAAATAGTTACACTATAATAATATTATGTATGTATTTTTGGTATTATAAATAGAGTTTTAAAATAATAACCTTTATGACATCTTTAACCCGTATTGTTGGTTTTTGTAAAGTTGGCGCTGCATTAACATCCCTTCCATATGACAAGCGGTTAGAATGCCGCTCAGCACTACCCATACCTATAGATAGATATTATTTAATAATTAATTATGATCAAGTCCAATATTATATCTTATGCATATACATAATACATATAATATTATTTATTACTGTACAATATGTAGATAGTGAAATTTTAACATTATTTATTCTTGAACTACAGAAATTGTGCATCTATATTTAAATTATACCTTCTGAGAAAACACCAGACGACTTAATAACGTTTGATCCATTTTTGAAATTCTTATTTCTATCATTCTTCTTATCTCTTTTATTTCTTTCATCTTTCCTATGTTCTCGAGTATTTGCTATGGATGGTCTGTAATATAGTAAAAACATTATATACAACACAATTTAATGAAAGTTAAAATGTGAAGCAATGATATATTTACCCTTTGTTTTTATTTCTTGTAACATTGAGGTTTGGGGTAAAAACCTTTTTATTTGGTTTAACACCACCAAGAAGAAGATCACGAGGCGCCTTCAAAGAAGCCAATCTTTGGAGAGGATTCGAACCAACTCCGTTAGTCTTATCCTCTAAATTAGACATTTAGAAGTATGTTTGCGGAGTTAGGGATTTGAAATATAATTTAAGATGTAGTAAACAGAAAAACAACCTATTTCAAAACAAAAAACTGTTTCCACACCTGTCTAAGTGCTGTAATTATATATGTAATTGTTATAATTCATATAAACAATTTTTTAAATTATTGAATCATTTAACATGAGAATGAAATCTGTTTAACACTGTTGACTGTTAACAGTTTTTTTTAATAAATAGCTTCACACAGAGCGTATTCGTAATTCGTATTGCCACAGACAAAGGTAAGAAAAACGGAATAGTAAGGTTAAACTTTCCAATATGGACATTGGACCATCGAAAGTTTAGCCATAATATGAAATCTGGAAAGGTGGGCTGGGGACTGGGGTACACACATGTGACATGGCCCAATCTCATACGTATGAGAGACGATGTTTCCTTTTTATTAAATTTCATTTTAAAAAACCATGACTTCAGTGGTATTGTGGGCTGTATAGATAAAAAATGTTTACCCTTAATTAAACTGCTCTGAATCCAAAGGTCAGTCCAAGATTGTCAAAGAAAAGAAGCAGGAAGTGAGGCCAAATCATGATAACAATTTTTATAGGAAATAGCATCGCCATCCAGACTTCAGTGTTTTTTTTTATGGCTCTGGACGATTTATGCATTAGCCAGCGTCAAGTATAAGATTTTTTATAATTCGTGCTAGTCTTTTTAGAAATTCGACCGTGTCCTCCATGTACGGTTTAGGCACTCGCCTGGTACCGCACAACCCTCCCAAAGGCCGAGAACAAATTTAAATTAAATTAAAACTTGCCCTCGAACCGGGAATCGAACCCGGTACCCCTCACCTAGCTGCCACTTAATAAGACCGCTAGGCTATGAGGCCCCTGACTTCAGTGTTAAGGTTAACTGTTAATAAAATTTCAAAAATTGTTAAGGCATATGACAACTGTCAATTATAATTTGTCAGTCAGCACTCAGCAGTGTTGTGCACAAATTCTACAATGATCTGATAATATATATATATATATATCTCGTATATATTTCGTAGTTAACCGTTACATAGATATATTTATCTCTTTATAAAATCCTATAGAATTAGGTATAAGCTGTCTTTAACTAAGGGCTAATTTCACCAAACTCAGATAAGTTTTATTCCAAGGAATTAACCCTGGAATAGCAAATTTTACATTTCACCAACTACTTAACCTGAGAATAAAACGTTATTCCAAGGATAAGATTTATACGCCCAATTTTGAACGAATACGGAGATATTCCTTGGTTAAAAATGGCCGCCATGTCATGTCAGCTGTCAGGATTCATAGAACACAGACATTTTGTTTGATCCCGAGTTTGTTGTGGTTGTTCCCTCAGAGTTGTTCCTGTTTTCTTTCCTTGATCTAATTATCACAACTAGATAATGCAACGTTTAAGAAGAATTATTTACGAAAGTGACAGTGATGATGATAGCGAAAACGAAAACTATGCTGTAAGGCGTCCAAGATGGATAAAAGAAAGAAATGATCATTTCAACAACTACGACGATGAAGACTTCAGGATAAGATTTCGGTTATCCAAGGTCGCAACATATAATTTATTGGTGAAAATTGAAAACCGTTTAGAATTCATATCTGAGAGGTAAGTTTCTGTAAAATAAACAACAATTTGCATCAAATATTTGATAGGAAATTAAAAATAATTAATTAATATTAATTATTATTTATTATTTATTAATTAATTATTATTATATTTTTTAGAAATCTTATGTAGTTTATTATTTTAAGATAAAACTAAACAATAAAGAAACAACTTTTTCATTTATATTTGTTTTATTAACTACAATTTTATTAAAGTTAAGTCTGTAATATAACATAACAATATACTTAAATCTAATTCTAGATTACAAAGTAGGTTCCATGACAGCTTCAAACTGACGTATAATCCAACTAAAGTAAAAAGTTCCATTTAACCTTCATGTTCTTTAAAGAAATTGCACATTTAATTTGTTTTCATTATACACTCATTCGTTCGTTCACTCAATATACACTTCCACAGATAAGCAAAACGGCTATTCCAAAGAATAGCTAATCTGAGACTAGTTTATCGGATATTTTACATGGTGAAATGTAAAGTGAGTTATCTGGGATTAAATTCAAGCGAATATGTTTATCCTTGGTATAGCTATTCTCGGATAACTACGACATTGGTGAAATCAGCCCTAAGAAGTAGCGACCACAGCTACCGCAAAAATAACAAGTAAATCCATATAGGCCATAGGCCAAGAATCTGCCCGTTACCTGCATTCCTTGGTCTGTGGTTTTTGGTGAACTTCCGATCATTCGTAGCTTACGTTTATTGGTCAGTGATAATAAGTGATCGTTATTCGTTACTTTTCAATTCATAAATATAAAATCGTCAGTGTCGTCTGAAATCTCGCAGTTGAGATTACGCTATCCAAATAAATTAACTTTAATCTATTTGTTATTTATTAAAAATAATGGGGGACTCCTTATTTGATATTTTTGGTGACATGTCTAAATCGACCATTAAAACTATTGCTCGTCAGCCGATATCGTCAATTGGTAAGCAAGCTAACTAGCTAGCGTAAGTGGGTAGACTTTACTCTCTCACCTCCTTTATACCTCTCAAATAATATCTTAAAACAGCAATCATTTATAAATTTGGTAAATATTCCGTATAGCGGCACCAGCGATTTTGAGACTGATTGTTTTTTACAGTCGCGTTATGATCTGTAAACATTATAACTAGAAATGTTATGATGGCACAATATTAATAATAGGTTTTTTGGACAGCTCCGGCGCTGCGGGAAATGCAGCCCCTCCGCCTTTGCGTACCAGAGCACAGGCATTATATTCTGCTCTTCCTCCGCGCCTCTGATTTTTTATATACACTCTAGGGGTAAGGCAGACAAGACCACGTGGATAGTGTGGTGCTCTGATTCGGTTTTGGGTACTTTTTGAATTATTTTTTGGCAAAAAAGGTCATGCTGAGAACTCATGACGAAGTCATAAAAAAAGATCAGCCTCAAAATCGTTGGTGCCGCGATATGGAATATTTACTATAAATTTTTATTTAATTCTATTGTGGGTAGTTTTGACATTTTATGTTTTTTAGAGAATATGGGTAAAACTGTATCCAACGGACCTCTCAAGCCTATGGAATCTAATTTACCTATGAAGAAGGGTGAAACAAACATCAAGAGGTCTTTCATGTCAAACAAGGGAAAAGCCTTACAGAGTACACCAATTCGACAGATTTCCACACCTGGAGCTAAAGTAGAAACTATGATTTACAATGACCATGCCTACTTGGAGGAAATATCTTCCTTCATGGATATACAGTTTACTGGATTTTCAAATAAATATGGTAATTCATTTTAATTCTTATATAGATTGTACATGTTATGTAACATTGCCATCCTAAAATTTACATAAGAACCAACAGTGACTAGATGAAATAGTGTGACTAACAAAAGCATAAAGCAGTATAGAAATATATAGATAAATTATAAGTTCTGATCTGTAAAAATGGAAAAAGATAAAGATGTTTACAATAGTACTTTTAGATACAGCTACCGCATAAACTATAAAAATCTTTTTTCAGATAACTTTCACACTGATATGTTAGACTATTTACCTCTGCCCGAGTTAAACATTCCAACAATAGTTACTCCTCCAAATACTCCACCTCCCGCAATGTCTAAACCAACTATGGATTTAAACTGCTCCTATCAAGATGATTTCTATACAGGTAAGAGAATTAAATTATTTTCTTAAAGCTGAGCTTGACTATGTCAACAATAATTTATTAGTTTTGCTTTGCATTGATGTTTACTGTCTGTTAATAAACATCAGTAATGTTAATGATGTTTATTTAAGATTTGTCCCAGATTTCTACATTTGTTTTATTGTTACAGATGATTTCTCCATTGACAGCTTACCAGACCCAGAATTGAACTTGCCGGCCATATTTTAATTATCAATTTAGAAAAAAATATTAAATGAACATCTGTGTAACTCTATGGAAAGTTTGATGTTTCTGACATCACTCTGGACTTAAAATTATTTTGAATAAAAAACTTTTGTATTAGAAATTAAATGATTTCATTAATTGTACCACTACCACTTGTGACTTATTATTAAATAAAAGTATGAAAAAAAAATATTTTTTGTTTCCATTACACTATTAAAAACTAATATATCATGGTCATTTCAGTTAAAGAAATTGTTTTTAAGGGGACTATTATAGGAATTAATAATATTGCCAATTAAATTTACATAAATGTTAGTGTTATATTTTATAAACAATCCCTCAGATTTAGAATTAAATACCTAATGGATTTGACATATCTAGTGCTAAGTCTCAACTCTGAATCTTAACCTTACAATATTTCTGAAACATTAGAAGTACAGATTAAACATTTTAGAGCATTCCAGCTATTTATATATATCATACATCATAAACTTACAAGGCCAGTAGCAACCTTTTACCTTTAATTTAGTACAGACAACTTCCCAGGCAAATAATAATATAATCAAATAATAACAACATAGATTAATGATTATGGTGTTATGACTCTAAAAATCTGTTTTATGGGCACTTGTAGGTAGTATGGTGACTACCATTGCACACTGAAATTGTCCATTCACCTTATTTTAGTGTCACATAATTCAGTCTTTCAACAAAAAGCCCTTCAAGTCAAACTTGGGCTATGTCAAGTATTTCTTCCCAAGTAATTGCACTCTCTTCTCAAATGCTGAGAAGGTAATAACTGTGTCTTCTTTGTAAAATGGATTTAACATAAGTTTTATATAAGCTTCATATACATCTGTGAAGAAATTTTTTATACCATCTTCATTTCTGGCATCATGAACCATTATAAAACGCATCTGAAAAAATTTAGATTAAATTTTTTTGAATTCTCTGAATTATATCACATAATAAAATTATCCATTGGCGAGAACTCAAATAATTTTATTATATACATATTATAAGTTACTTTTCAATATAATATTTATATTACTTAAATATTCACACCTGGCTAGCTGTAACAAACGCAGAGACAAACCACTGATTGAACTTATCTACAGACTTAAGATAAGTACTTGTACCCTTCCACATATGTTCATCAACCAAATCTAAGGCTGCATGGGCTATAAACTGGTTTAGATGTCTGTTATCTTCCTTCTGAAAATTATAATGGAGATGACTTGGTTTTGCAAATTACATATTCATAATCCTAGAACGAAATAAGCTTAAATAGGAAGTTCAATATGTGCTTGCCTGAACAACTTTTTAAATTACTAATATATTATAAGTATTGTCTGTAAAAATATAATAATCTATTTATAATCTATCTATAAAATTATTTATATAAGGACATGTAGTATAAAAAACGTGAAGACATTCCAGCTAAGTCTGTTGATTATCATAATGTGTGCTAGTCACAGTTTTTTCCATAACTATCTATTCTATTTAATTATTAGTAGAAATATTATTAAAAGAGTATAAAAACTGTTGGATACAATTAAATACATCTTGAGAAATTAAAAACTATCAATACCTTTACTTCTTTGGTAACTGGTATAAAATCCATTTCAAAAATGGGGTTATCAGAATGGCCAACAATTACAAAATAATAAGTTCCAGCCATTATAATTACTCTGTTAATATAATTTTAAAACAATTCTAAGATTAATTAAAAAAGTAAGTATTGAATCATTTATAAACAAAAATATTAATACTGCTTATTTTGGTAAAACAAACATTTTTGTGAAATTTAAATTGTTTCTTGAAATCTAAATTCTAAACTTCAAGTTCTGACATTTACATCAATAATCAAATCTATAAGTATTTGACGGCTGACAGACTTGAGGACTGACAGAACCCTTTTTAGTAAAAAATATAAAAAAGGCGCCAATATTCAACGTACTGCGGAGTATTAACTACTTACTACTTTATGAGTATTCTGTTATTAACATTCACTACCAAGTACCAGTGTTCGTTAAACTAAAGAGACCGTCAAGACAAATTAAACTTAAGTCTCTTATTAAATTAAATTTATCTATTTAAAATGAGTAAGAGTAAGTACACCATAGATTTAATTATTTAAACAATATGAATTAAAAAAATTATGAACAATTTAAGGATTCCCAATTTGCAATTTACGGCTATGGCGCGGAGGAAATTGGATATCCTACTATTCCAAAACAAATGATATGTTTTTGAATATACACATAGATCAACTTCTTATTACGTCAGATTTAGATAATAACATTTTTGAAACATTCAATATGAATAGCAAAGTTAAAGGGATATATAAAAACGACGTATTGGTTTTAATGGTTTCCGAAAATTCTCAAAAGGTATGAAGTTTCTTTGTAATTTTACTACTTCCACTATGTTGATTAAAAAATAAAGTATATTTAAATATTTTTAATACTTATTCTCGGCTATCATTCAGTTTATTAATAACTTAAACAACTTTTCTTTTCTTCATCGAAATTTATCGTAATATTAAACAAATAAAGTATCCTGCTTTGATAGCATGAAATTATAGAATTATTTCAAATTTAAATTTTACGTTTTCTCTTTTTTTTAGTTACGCTTATTTAATAACCATAAAGATAGACATTGATAATAAGAATTAATATATTATAGCTGATTATCTAAATCACCAATTTTAAGATTAAATAAGTATTTTTTTTTTAGGTACGAAAACTAAAATTTCAAATAAAAACGAATACTTCTAGTGTTATACGACAGTTGAGTCAACATTTCCCAGTTTCAAAATATCAATCTACGAGATATATTAATAAGAAAATGAAGTTTCGCAATATTAATGAGCACTTTCAAACTGCTTTAAACAACATAAAAAATAGCAATGGTACCTCTAAATTTTTATAATTGTTTTAGTAATATTTTAAAAACAAAAAAAAATTACCACTTAATCTTTTATTTTTCAGAAACATTAAAATTACCATTGCCAGGAGCTTATAAGAATTTTGTGAAACTTTGCCTTCTTGACCCAGCTTTTCCTATGATTATTCATGAAACACAAAATATTCTTAACAATGAAAATATTCATGAAAATAAATTACTATAAAACTTACCATCTTGAGTTTATTGTATTATTTTACATATTTCAGCACCACAGAGTATATTATAGTCTGTGTATTCTGTGAGTTATATATAGGGCAATCAGCAACCGTCGTTATCGGTTATTTGATAGCTGTTTGGAATTTGAATTTTGTACTGGTAGTTGGTAGTTGGTACTTAAATGTTTGTTTTGGTGATGATTGTTGCATTGTTTTAAATTTATTGAGAACTGAATAGTTACTTATTTAAAATAACTGTATCAAAAGCGTACTGAGTATCAATATGGCTAGCAGATATGGTTCAATGGCGGGACCGCCGTCAGCGGTTAGAAAATCTAGGTAAGTTAAGATTTTGTCAATTTGTATGAGTATTTGATACACTACCCTTATGTTGCAAAAATTGCAAGGTTCCTTTATTGTAAGAACTCACTGATGAATAACAGCTACGTTAATATACAAATTAAATTAATGCTTTGTTTATGTATTGACCAGGATGGATGGCAAGATGTCTTTATTGCCTAAGCCACGTCGACCAGGTTCGGTTGACAGACCATCTATAGATGCTAAGCGGCCATCAGCAGTTAATTATCGGTCAAGCAGTACTGAACCCCCTAGAGCTACTATTGGAGGGCGCTTAAGTCGAGAGGCTTCTGCCACTAAAATACCTATTAACAGTGTAAGATTTTTTTTGATTCCCGTTAATTTATTTTCTATTGTATAAATTATTAAATTTAAAACATAATATTCAAAAAGAATGAATAGTAATATTCCATTCAATATGTATTGAAATAGATACTGACTTTCTCTATACATGAATTATGTTATTTTTAATGTTTGCTAGTCTAGTCCTATGATATTGCTGTCAATATAAATAATAGTAGTATTACAGCAGAAATAAGATATTTAGACTGTAGAATCATATATTATTTTAATATAATTTAGAGGTCCCGTTCTCAAACCAGTGGAGGTGAAGTAAGGTATGAAAAAACAACTCCTCTACGTTCAAGCCAATACAGCAGGAATTATAATACACCAAATGTATGTATTATAACTAATTTTATTTTTTTATTTACCATGAAGTTTTTATTTTAAGTTAAATTGTAAAACGTAATTACACTGGAAGGTTTGTTAAGCAAAAATTACGCTCCCCTTTTAAGGATTCTGATTTTGGTCTTTAAAGGGAACAATGGTATGTGTAGTATTTTAATAAAATTTTACAATTGATAGAGGACACCATCCAGGGAGCGAGGTAAAATTGACCTGCAAGCTGCCTTGGACCGAGTCCTGGCATTTTATACTGTTAAGGATCAAAGGTTTGTAATTATTGAAATGTTTATTATCATGATGTAGCTATCGGAGAATAGAATTTATTCAGAATAGATATTATTCAAATCCATTTAATTTATAAATGCTTTTGCATTATAGATATTTAATAATATCTAGGACAATGTCGTAATTATTAAGATCTAGAATGATTACTTTATTTGATGTAAAAATATCTATACATTAAACTGAATTTAGTTATTTCATGTAAATTGCAGACCAATAAACAACATAGCATGGCAACGTTCAGAGTGTTCCCGAATGAATGAAGTACTAACATCTCAAGAATTAGGAGGACTCAACAGACCATTGACCATTGCCCGGTTTGTTGAAATTGTGAATGGGCTAATTACACACCTTCTAAGAGATCCTAAATTGAATAATGATACATATGTTACTAAGGTAAATAGTATAAGGTCTTTGTTATATGTGTAAACTTATATCTGACAATTTGTGTTAAACCTAGATAAGTTTAGTTTGCTAGAACTTTTTATCATTAAAGGAACTCATTTTATACTATCTGTTTTAAAAATCTCCCCGTTTGATGTGCATGCATTTGTATATATTCTACAAAAAAAAATTGTAAATAAATTTAGTATCTCGGTTAAAAGACTACCTATCTAGAATTTCTGGTATTAGTAATTTAGTAAATTAATCAAAGCTTCATTTCTTTTTATTTATAATTGCAACTGAATAACATTCACAATACATACATTACATTTATCAGTAAATAATTTGCTCTTCAGATGCCACATCTGGTGAAACGCCTTTTATACCCAGGTATTGTATCAAAGTCCTGGCTGCGTACCGTCAATACTCTACATGCCTTTCCACACGCATTAGCACTTATATCGTACCTCACTGACATGTTGTGTGATCTTGTAAGTAATATTTAGATATAATTAATTTAATTTGCATTTCTACCGATAGTAAAAATCAAATGTGAGTCTACAGCTAAGCATTCTCGCTGTTTAAACTGGCTGTGGCAATAGATTTATCTTGCAATCAACACTTGCTTAGAGAAAAATTATGAGAATCTATTATATATATATATTTTGCCTATGAAGATTTTCAAGGATACTGATTATATCTAAGGCCAAGAAGCAAAAACATTGGAGCGCCGAGCGCCACTATTTTATAATAACTTTATACTACTTATCATATATTAACTGTATAATGTTAATAAATAAGCCAGAATTTCTATAAGTATACAGGCACAAATACCATAAGTGCAATTTATATTCAGATAAATATAGCTATCTTAGTAAAAGTGGTCACTGTATGAAATTAAATTTAGATGAACTGTACATAGTTCTTAGGAATATCTCATAAAATAATTACTTTTAGAGGCGGCCCTTCACTGATGAATGCTTATATAAACATAATGATAAGGTGTCCTGCCTTCGGAGAGAGTTTTTGAAGGAGGGATGGCGAATGTAAGTGATTACTAAAACACGTTTGGGCATTTTTGGTTTCTACTTTGTGAAGTCAGCTGCACATAAAAGTATTTTCTATTAATTTGACTAAGGGTCCTTCAATAAAACAGTGTACTTAATATTAAAGTCGCACTCGACAGCCTGGCAGAGTGTGTGTGTCTATGAGCGGTATCAGTTATCACTTAACATCAGATCAGCGTCCTGCCCAATTTCCCCGTGACATATATAAAAAAAGGCAGATTGTATGTCTGACATATAAGTGACCTAAGGGCAGATACGTCTTCATTGAACATATCGTAAGGCTGTTAATTTTATTGTTTTTGTTTATATATAAATTTTTCCCTTTTTTCGTAAATGAAACTACTTTGTTTCATAGCATTAACGTCAATTAGGTTCAAAGGAATTTACGCTCAACTTGCCATTTGAAGTTGAACATAAATGTATGCAGATTTGTCTGTCCCACGCGCAGTAGCGTAGCTACCTTGGTTGGCACCCGGTGCGGCAGTTGGTGGTGTCGTCCCATCGAAAGTAAAAAGCAATAAATTTTACATGATAAAAGATAAAGATCACAACAGCTTCAGGCTCTTGCGGGAATCCCCTAATTCTACATAGAGCTGAGCTAGTGCTAGTGGATGAATCCCTGAAAAAGAAATTTTTATGCTAGCGATTTTTTTCTGTTTTTACATTGCTCTTAAAGTTGAGAGACCGGGTGGGTATCACCCCAAAAAAGGATGCCCAGTGCGACCCCCCCCCCTGCTACGCCACTGCCCACGCGCTCTAGGAATATAATAATATTTGAAAAATAATGTTTGTAAAGGTTCAGCTTGGACATACAAGTAGAAGTCGATGATCATATAGAGTCATATGTCGATCAATTCAAAGAGCTTGTTGGATTTGATGAACAAAAAGTGCTTGAACTACAGGAGATCAATAAAGGTAAGTCATCTATTATTTATTAGTCAATATTAAGAGTCATAATCACATTAATGTTATTGTATATATTTATATTAAAATAAAGAATTTGCAAAAAAATTGAATCTATATATATAAAATTCGCGTGTCACAATGTTCGTTCCCATACTTCTCCGAAACGGCTCGACCGATTCTTATGAAATTTTTATGCATTTAATTCTCAGAAAAACCTAAAAAGTTTTCATTCCGGAAAACCGAACAGTCTCTGGGGTAGCATAGCAAATGTTCCATGTTGGCATGTACTAAAAAGGTAGGCTAAGTAAAATCACATTAAGGAGAAATAAAGTTCGCGGGGGCAGCTAGTATTACTATAATATATTCAATATCAGCGATGACAATGTAATGGAAGATAGTTGCTGTTGGAACTGATCAGTAGGTAGAATGCTAACGCAACCCCAAGTTTCCCCAACAGTGACGTGATGGCTGGGAGGGGTGTTGGTCGGTTATAGCGAGTCTCACATTCTGCAGAATTGAAAAACTATATAAATTCAATATTATACAGTAAAATTAGTAGTACAGAATGCAATGCTGTTAACTGATGTTTTGTAAGAAAATTTCTAAATTTTATTCACACAAATCCAAAATTCAGATGTCGCCTACGTCAATTTAAGAAAACTCACTGGAGCTTTTAAGGTCTGGGCCTCAGCTTTAGGTAGATATAGGTTTCGTAATAATTTGTTGTTTTTTAAAAAGCAAGTAATTAATCAATCTGTTCCTGACACACGCCGTCGACATTCTGAGTCTAAGGCATGCCTGTTTAGTTTTCTCACGATGTTTCACTTCATCGAACTAGTGAGTGTTAAATAACATTGACAAAAAGGCCATTGGCGCATAGTCGGGGATCGAACAGACGACCTCGGAAAAAAAATACATCTATTTTCTTTAACTCTTATAGCTGTCTATGTTGCATTGACTGCTAAACAATTGATGTACATTTGAAAAAGTTACATACAAAAAAATAATAAGCTTAATAAGTAGGTATATGTTGATGACAAAATATTCATTGATATTTATTTTGACCTCAGAAATATGAGCAGCAAAAATTTAGAACCCAGGCCAACACTGCTACGTCATTTACTTCTGTGCTTAAGTTTTATACTCTATGTATCTTCTGGTGTCTCTCAAATATTTCTTTAATTAAAATCAGGTAGAAAACACTATCGAATAATAAAAAGGCGTTAATTAAAAATTAATTCTGGAAAAAAATTACAAGTAAACATTAAATGTAATGATGTAGATGAACAACAAAACCCTCTTTTAAAGTAATACGTTCCAGATAAAAAAGCATGCTTTGTTTTTAAGCTTTTAAATCGTTCTGAATATGCATTATAACATTCCATAGAATATAAAACCCACCTAGAAGAGAGCGAAGCAGAGGTCTCAGCACTACGTGAGAAAGAGGACGCACTATCGTCTCGCCTCGCTCACATCAGATCTGAGATAAAAGCAGTGAGGAACGACAGACGTAATTTGGCAGACACAATGACATCTGAACTTACGCGTACGAATGATTTGTCAGACGGCAAGAAACAACTTGCTGCTGAGATTGAGAGGCTTAAGTAAGTCTTGTGTTTGATAAACGGTTTTCAACTGAGCCTCAGTTAGACTATCATACATTATTTTTATAGTGAAGTCATAAGGAGTTGTATATTTCCAACAATAAATAATTTTATGCTTATGCTGCATGCTTCTTCATTAGATTGTCCACAACCTCTTTAGGTCTGGACCTCAGATTTCTGAATCTGTTTCATGATCATTTTTCAATCTAATAGGCAAGTAGGTGATCAACCTCCTGTGTCTGACACACGCCGTCGACTTGTTGGATCTAAGACATGTACGATTACTCACGATGTTTTCCTTCACCGTTCGAGCGAATGTTCGATACGCACATGGAAAGAAAGTCTATTGGTGCACAGCTGGGGATCGAATCTACGACCTGGGGATCGAATCTACGACCTCAGGGTTGATAGTCGCAACTGAATCCACTAGGCCAACACTGCTCATTATTTTATTTTCTGTTATTTAGCAAAGATAAAATGTATACATTATTAATGAAACTCATTTCACATTTTGAAATTTCAGTTAAAAAAAAGGATTCGTTTTAGTGTTAGCTTTGTATTTGGCTTACCAAAAACTTTTCAGTTAGTCTTTGCGATTGTTTATTTAGGAAACTGAAATAATTACAGGCCCCAACAAGCACAACTCCAAAGAGAGTTGGCAGCTCAAACCATGTCAGTACAGCAACGGGATGGATTGCTCGATAAGCTTGACTTCAACCGAAGAGTCGTTGATACAAAATGGACACTTGCTGAAGATATTTCTAAAGTAAGAAAAGTTATTTAATTTTTTAAATTAAGTTAAAAAATCAGCCTCAATTAAAAACAGTTTGATAGCCATAGGTGAGGTCAACATCTGCATATTATTTAGAATCTATAATTGCAGCAATTCAGTTAAGAAACCACCATGTCTTTTCAAAAATGTGTATTTTTTGTTTCTCTTTTGTTTAAATATATTTTTCTGCTTTAAAAAAATTTAAGTATGTTTTTAATGTTGTTAATTGAATTATTTTTTTAAATAAATAATGTTATTTGAGCTGTTATGTGATTTGGCAATTTATTTTGTTAAAATGTAGGTTTCTGATGATATTATACACATGAATAAAGATCTTTTTAATGTGTTACAAAAAAAAAAATTTAAATAAAATGTAGCTTATTTTTTATTGTGTAAAATTAAAAATTTGTAAAATAATTATGTTTAGCAAATTTTTTATTTAGATAAATTTTATATTCTGATTTGAATTTTCAGAAGCTGATAAACAAGGAGAATGAATTGGCTCTATGGCAAAAGCTTGCCCTTGAGACTTGTGCTAAGTACAAGCAAGGACTCATAGACCTCACCCCGGTTTGTCCACACCTGGCCTCACTCGCTGTAGATGAATCGTGGGTACCATTTATATTATCTGGACATACTTGGGACTGACCCACTCGCCATTTAAATTTAAAGTAATTCACCGTCGTTATATGACTTTTAGTGAACTCAAATAATATACAATTGTAATAACATCACATGCAGGTCAAACTTATAAGCTTTTTTTTAAAACGGCAAAAAAAAAATTATTATAAAAAATGTCAAATAAAAAAAAACCTGAAAATGTCACTGATGGTTGTTGTCTGAGGGTTTTCAAAGAAATTATTATTATGTATTTGCAGTGAGGTGATGAGTGAGCAATGCATCCAAATGATGGCTCGAGCAGTAGAAGAGCTGCAGCGTGAGCAGACGGTGCTGGCCGATCGCCGTTCTCAACGAGCTAGGTCCAAGACGCAGCTGCATAGGCGGAATGCGCAAATGGCGGTTAGCTTTACTTGTCTCTTATTGTCTTATTTAAGTTAGGGAATATGGTAAGAGGGACAGCAAAGAGTTATACTGCTGCAAAGTACAAAATAAGGAAAAGAGTGGGGCTCTTTAAAAGATGTATAAGATTTATTTGAACTTATCAATATAAAATAGTTTGCAAAGAGCCTTTGCCAAAAAAGGTAGATAACAAGGGAGTTTCTCAATTTAAAACGAAAATATGTTGTAATGAAGTTTCTAAAATATGAGGATTATTACTAATTTCAAAGTCCCTAAGTTTGGATGTTAACGGTGTTAAAACACTTGGTTTAGTACTAACACGTCGGTACTGACCACTAATACCCGAGGTATGATGGACAAAATCGGAAAAAGTATTAGAACTAAAATGATTCTGTCTAACTCAGTGTTTCCCCAACGTGGGCCCACATTATATACAAAAATTTATTAAAATTGTTTGTAAATTGAATTTCAGTTTTTCATTGTTTCATTAACAATTTCTCAAGTTAATTCTAAAAAATGTTATCAAGATACAACCTATCGTTTAGGATTCATAAGTGCGCCATTAATTTTTTTAATATTATAAATTATGTATGGGCATACATAAAATACTTATGTATTTTATGTATGGCAAAAAAGGTTGAGAAACACTGGCCTAACTCAAATCAAATTATATTGTATAGAATGATTTTTTTTTATGATTGGACAATTCACACCAATTGACCTAGTCCCATGCTAAGCTGGTGAAGCTTGTGTTATGGGTACTAGGCAACGGATATACATACATATTATAGATAGATAGACATATAAATACATATTTAAACACCCAAGACCTAAGCACAACACCAAATGTTCATCACATCGATGTTTGTCTCAGCCGGGGATCGAACCCGGACCCATGGATTTGCAGTCAGGGGTACTAACCACTAGACCAATGAGCCGTCAAATTTAAAAATTACAAAATATTATTTCCAGGAGGAAACCCGTTCAAAGATATCAGAAGTGAAAATGTCAATTGACCGTGAACAGCAAGTTTTGGAGGAGGAGATGACATCTGATGCAGCATCAGCAGCTGCCTGGAGCCGGGAAGAGGCCGAGTTCGAACAGAGAACTGAGGAGATGAAGGCAGAGCTCATGAGGTACCAGGAGATAGAGGACCAGCTCAAACAGATGCAAGAACAGCATAATCTGTAAGTATTTATTTCTAGTGCTTCTTAATTCCAGGTTTACTGGATTTTTATTAAAATCAAACTGGAAATTTTGTGTCAAATATCAAATTAAAATGTTAATATAATAATTTTGAGATTACAAAATTAAATTGTTTTTGAATATTACAAATTTAAAACAGAAATTTAACATAGGACTTGTGGGGAATAACCAAAGACAATTATTAAAGTAAATAGACACGCTAAGAAAAAGCCGTAACTCGTGGTTATAATTATTACGAATTTTGACGATGGATGCCAGAAGCTGTATCAAATTAACAAATATTTACCTATTAATTCAATCAATTATTATTGGTAAATAATTGGAATTGCGAGTAAAACTTGATTTTTACTTCTTTTTTTAATTTGTTAAAATATAGATAGTTTTTTGTATTAGCTATTCTTATTTATTTTTTGATTACATATATTAAAAAAATACTTTTTTACCTTATTTGGAGGAAGAAAACCATGTCATCATCATACAAGTATCGCAGGAGAACCGGGCGTACTTGCAGTATTTGTCATTTGTTCTCAGTTAGTCTCGTGATTAACACGTATTGTTTTGAATTTTAAAAAAGCCAGTGGAATACAGAAGCAATTAAAACGTATTTTCTTAGGTGACATGAACTATCAAATAACTGGAATTTTAAGATTCGCGAGGTTAAATTGAATGTTAATGAAAGAGCAAATCTCGTCGTTCGAGAATGTATTATATTCTGAAAAAACGTCGTAGTCGTTGTCGGTCTGGGTAGTTTAAAAATAATTAGAGGTATGCATTTCGATATTCGAAAAAAAAATGAGTGAAAAGATTTTTTAAATTTTAACTAGCAAACCGGCCAAGCGTTGCTGTGGCTAAGGTTTTTGTTATATTACATAGTAGTAAACTATTCAAGGGAAACGGTAGGAGAACACCAGTCATGGAGACCACCATGCTTTTTTGGTGGTTATGCCATTAAATTGTAGCTTATGTAAAACGTTGGTACTTTCAACACAGCGCCATCTGTTAAAATTGTGACTATCAAATAATAAACAAATATTTGCAATAAAATAATATTGCGGGTATAAATTGAGATGTAAGCTTTTAAGTTAGATCAAACTGCACACGATGTGCAAATTTTTATTGAAATGGGTTCAGTAGTTTAGGAGTCCATAGCGGACAAACAACGTGACACGTAATTTATATATATTAAGATATAAGCTTAAGGGTATAGCTAACTATAAATTATCTAGGCTTTATATTTTTTCACAGCTTAAAAGAGCGAGTAGCGTATTTGAAGTCTGTAGCGGATGCTGCGCGTACGCACGCAGACAAAGTATTGGAAAGATCACGAATACGACACGAACGATTGCTGCGGGATGCGATAGACAAGGTCAGGGAAAGGATTCGTAAGGATTTCCAGTGATTCCTTCGTTTATTATAACATACAACATCATACAATATTTATAGTGAATATTAATAACTAACTGTCCATGCCTTGATATTATTAACATACATGTTCAGCAAAAATAACATTTTAAATGCCTATGATGTAATGTGTATGTAGTGGCGATGGCGTAATTAATCATTGCTAAGTAAATATTCTTTAGATTATAATGTGTATCAATTGTAATAATTATTAAAATGTATTTTCAGTGGTTTTTAATTACATAGTCAAAAATTTAAAATGCCTTTTATTTATGTAACATTGTCAAGCGTGATTTCTACATTTTCTTCAACATTAAGGCAGTGTGTTTTAAACTCTTGTTGCGTCCAGACGTGTGGACGGTTTGAACCACTCTTTCTTTTTATTTCTGCTGCCGGAGGTGGTATTGCAGGTTTAAAGGCCATTTGCGAGCCGTTGTAGTTGTCAAATATTTGAAGAGGACTCCTGGTAATACAAAAGTTTTCAATTAAAAAATCTATTAGGTAAACTGGTATATAGCGCAAAAATAACTAAGGTTTGCACAGTAATTGACTAATCAAGGAGACAATGTTCATAACAAATATTAAACCATTTCAGTATATACTGCCTTCTGCCTCTGAACTTTTACTGAAATACTTACAAAGTTTTCATGTGTTTAGACTTAAAATATGGTACACAAGACATGGTGCTTGGTGGTGAATTAGAAATAAAATATATAATCCTCACATTTTCAAAAGCTCATTGGGCAGCGGTCCTCCAGCAAGTAAAGCGTTAGCTACTTTGACAGTAGTAGGATGGTAATGTCGAGATAGAGCACTTAGTTCATAAAGTGTCGCCGCATGCGCAGCGCAATGTTCAGGCGACTTCGCGAAAGGATCAAAACGACCAGATCCAACTATTTCTTCCGTGTCTAGGAGGGAGGAGACAGATTTGCTTTGCTGAAAAAATTATGTTAAACATTAATTATAAAACTAAAAACAATCGGAATTCCAAACCCGGACAGTTTAGTTAAATAGCAATAACATGTGTTATTAAAATTTAAGAAAGTCTAGAGTAGTATTTCAATCTTATGGTGAGCAGTCCTAAATGAAGCTATGACATATTAATTAAAATAATCTACTAACCTCCTTATTCAAAGAGACTAAATCCGTATAAATTACACTTTTTAACTAAAGTACTTGGTCTCTTCTGTCAAATTGTATTTACGCTATTATCAAAAGAGCCAGAAGTATTCCAGTTTAAATACAATTTTTTAAAGGAATCCTTAAAATTTCTAAATTCTACGCAAATTTCATTTGTCTTCTAACTGCGTTTCCTTAATTTTTTTTTACTTGAAGTAAATAAAAGTTTTAAATCAACCAACTATATAAATTAGTTGTACCTGTACAAGTTGGTGAAGCAAAGTAAGAGCAGCCAATGCCGCGTGATGTTGTTGTTGGATTGCAAGCGTTCCCAAACGTTTGCTGAATGCCAAAAGCACACTGGCCGATACGCGTCTAGCACGACCACAAATGGCTGATATCGCCTCCAGTACTAAGCGATTTTCTGAATCGTTTGATGCTGGAAATAAAATATTAGAAATATTATATTTATAGATACACTTACACATTAAATGCAGTCCATTATGATAATGTCTGTGCGGAAAGAACTGTCGTGGGATTTAAGGTTGCGGCAGAGTTAAACTACGTTTTTGTTATGTTTACAACAGTTTTACGTTATTATAGTTTCACAGTAATTATGTGATAAGAAAAGTATATAACTTTTGTGAATAAATGAAATTACGTATAGCAAATTAAAAAATTCAATTAATTAGCATAACTGTCACCCTTTTCGCACAGACGTAAAATCTGTATTTTACCACGTGTTGGTAATCCACCAATGACATAATTGTATATACTTACCTATATTAATATTTGAAAAAAAAATGGTATACATTATTATTTAAAAGGGGTGAAATTGTGCAACCAGACTAAGCGCGAACTATTACTCCAGTATATCATAATTCAATACATTTTTGTCTGCCGTGCCTTAAAACCCGACATATCGCAGGATTCTACACAATTTTTTATAAATATTTACTTACCAGCGTGTACGGTGAGGGCACTTGCGTACAAATGGTCGTGAAAGTGGTGGGGGTCAATGTTAAGCGCGTCCCCAGCACCCGATAACATCGCAAGTACTGTACGAACGCACAAAAGCCTAGAACGAGCATCGACTAATTCGTCACGAACTAGCTGCGTCAGAATCGCAACTAAATCACTGTAGTACTCCAAATTTATGACATGTGTGAATCTGTGGAAATTCAAGAACCTGTAGAACTAAATTACACATCGTATTCTTATTCTAAAGTTAAAATAAATTGAAAAGAAAAAACGACGGATAACGTTTATTAGTTATTATCCAACCAGTTACGAACAAGCTATTGGACTAAAAACCTTTTAAGATCATTAAATTCTCAATAGTAATATGAACTTATTATTAATTGACGTAAAGAAAATATACATAGGCAGTTAATTTTTACATACATATGCCTAATTTAAAATCACATGCATATATTTTTTTACAAAATCTGAACGACATCAAGACAATATTATTCTGCAGAAGGCGTGACTTTTTCTTCTATTTAAAATTTAATCTCGAGATTAAAAAACGTAACATATTACATTGTTATTACAAACAGTAACATTTTTACGATGGTTAGTTGTTTATATGATATTGACAAGTATAAAAACAAAAAAGTATTTAGAAACATTAAAAATACTTTAACATTATTTACTTAGATACTTTACAAGAAGGAAAATCTATATCTTTTATGTATCTCACATTCCACTTAGTAAAACATATGCTTAATTAGTTTAAAAAACATAACTTAGATAAACATATCATAAAAACTATTAAACCGATTTCTCGGTTAAAAATAAGTTTACTTACTTAGCTAATCCCTGTAAAACAGCGATGAGTAGTTTTGACCTGGGAGCGGTTTTAAGCAACCGGAAGTAAATATGGAAGGCGAGTCGGGTAACTTCCGTGAGCTGCTTCAGTCGAGCAGTTTCGTTCTCTTTAGCTTCTGTTTCTAGAAGTTCTCGTTCTACTTCTTTAAGTTTCTTGGCACGCTAGACATAGTTTTTTTTATTAAATATGACGTGTGAGTATCATTTTGAAAGTAAAATACGCGTTTTTTAATTAGTAAATTTTCCTTTCATTTTGTATACATAACGAATTTTTTTGTGTCTATTTGTAAAACGTTACGAAGCGGGGCGGGGTTTGAATTACGCGTTATTGTTAGTATTATTTTCGACTTTCCAGTACTTTACACCACATAATTTAGGTATTTAAAGAGTCACTGGGTGGTCACGAAACGTTTTACAGAAAAACGTTACGGCGTATAATACATGGGGGGGTCAATAATCTCCAAAAATTGCGTGACGTAATACTTGAACGCTCCCCGACGAAAAATACCTGACAGTCTGTTTGATTGCTAGTGAAAAAATTATTGTTTTAGTTTTGTAGGCAAAATAAAATGACGAGACTTTACAAACACATGGGAGCTACCCGAATTAACAACTCTATATGAAATCTCAAATTAAATATTTGATTCTCGTTTCGTAAAACGCCATCTATCAGTAAAACATTAAAACTAATATTGTAATACTTATTTTTAAAGATCTTATTTCCAAACATAATTATGTGACAATTTTGAATAAATACCTTTTTCTCCTTCTTTGATAAATTCACAATTCGTTTCTTATGCTTCTCATCTTGTTTCTTCTTCATCTTAATATCCGTCTCGGCATCAAGTTGAACATCTGCGATCTTCAGTGACAGTAGGCAGTCTAATGCGGTTGGTTGTAAGCGTTCACCGCGGCGTTTAACTAATTGGTTAATTAGACGTACTATCTGTAAATATAAAGAACGGTTAGATCTAATGGTTAAACCACAACTGATGTTTTATTTAGTATTTTATTTATAATATACTACAAACTTACTATATATTATTTTACTACGAAATTATATTATAAATAAAATACTAAAAATATTAGTTTTAGTTGAATTACGAAAAAACCGTTTAATCGAATATAATGTATAATGATTGATTTTTATAAATTTTTTTTGGAAAACAGTTTGAATTTAAAATTAAACAAAAGCATCGCTCGCACAGAACATGAAGTATTTAAATTCTATGAAAGGCGATAGGTCCGAGCTGTCAAAAACTTATCTTATTTTATTGACGTATACGTTTGTGCTCTGTGATCGTCACGAATGAAACATCGGGATTTTGAAATCCCAAATAAAAACCGTTTAAATTTTATTTATCATTACATGTAACAATAATCTTTTATGACAATACAATAGAATTTTGAAGTTTTTTTTAATTAAAATTTTAACTTACATCAAGGGTGATCTCTCCCTTTCTATCTTCTTTAAAAACATTACAGCAACATTCAGTAACTAAGCTCCTGGCTTCAGGTATGGGACTGTCTAGAAACGGTACCACACTTTGGGCTATGTTAGTTGAAAAGTTGAAGTTGGGCTTGGCTTCAAGAAGACTGCACATTGATCGAAGAGAAAGTAGCGCTAGACTAGTTGTCGGTGGATCTAGTTTCCTGAAAACATAAATACATAATTAAGTTCTAATTTCTTTACATTTTTTTTTGCTTTATAGCTTACAAATGTGATGAGTCTATTTAGTTGTATAATAAGAATGTACAATATGGACAGTTCTATTAAGTTATTTTTAATATACACTGGCTAATTTTCAGATTATTTTGTTGATGCAAGGTATTGAGTAATAACATTTATATATGTATCTTTTCTTGCATATATAAATAGTATTATTGTTAACGTTTACATTTATATCGGTTGTTTATACTCAAACTCAAATTATTACCGATTATCGCCTTTCTTCTTTCTCAATAAATTAGCAGCTTTCTCTACTCTAACAAGGTATCTCTTGTAAAACTCTAATAGCTCCTTTTCAAACTTGTATAAAGCCAGTGTGTCCTTTTTTACTGAAAAAATTTTTTGATGTTAATTTTATACTTCAGACTAAACAATACCTAATATTGAAATAATTTACATCAAAAAGTTGTTTAGATTAATTCTGCATTGGCGGCTATCTCAGTAAGACTGGCATATTTCATGGCGCACAATCTGTGTACAGACACAGTTGCACTCTCTGTTCCATAAATCTCATAGCCAGATGGCATAGATCTGTCTGATAAACCAGACTATAGCTATACTACTAGGAGGAGACAGCAAACCCAAGGAAAGACAGTAACCCAGGAACAGAGGTGTTCTAACACAACCAACATTACTTAGGGTTACCATATTGTTAAAAAACGTAAATAATACATTTCTCGAATAGATACATTAATGCCTGCCTTCCACTGCGAGCGGAACGGACACATTACGGAATCCGCTATAATCGTAACGATGATTTTCATACATGTGCTTCCACCAAAGCGGGCCGAGCGCAGCGGAGAGAGCGAGTTGAAAGAGTCACATATGAGGTTAGCGAGTTGACCAAGTTTCCCACGGAAATGAAAATGTATGAAAATCATCGTTACGAGTATAGCGGAGTCCGTAATGGGTCCGTTCCGCTCGCTGTGGAAGGCGGGCATAATTCATGAAAGCAACATCCCTAACTGTCACATCAATAATACTCACATTTGATGTCAGAATAATCTTGATGCCTAATCCTGTATTCTGGTAAAATATCGCTAAATACCTCAGCAGCAGATACAGTTGCCAGCTTACGTACTGACAGTAGATTTAAAGAACCATCCTTTAGTTTGTCTTCCATCAAATATAGAATAGGATATAGATTCTTAAGCTGAAATATGATACAAACTTATTAACTTCAAATTATTGTGTTTTTTCTCTTGTTACCCTACAAGTATTCTTAATAATTTGTCAATCTCTTACTAAGAATTAAAATGGCTTTGCATCTTAATAACCAGAGATAGATAGAAATTTAAACCTGTACGGTACTGTTGTCCTGTTCAGAGTGCCTAATCTCCACCAACCACAACAACAACCACAGATAGAAGTTTAATAGAATTTAAAAAATATATATAATGTTATATTGACAGATTACAAAAGTCAAATTCGAAGGATATACATAAATTTGTTTGAAGAAATTGTATCCAATACCCTTAAATACCTTTTTCTCTGGACTCTCAAGCAGAGAGGAACAAAGTGCTCCAATCCTTAGTTTCTCATGCTGTAGCCGATTTCTTCTCTCAGCCAACAGCTCCACTGTAGTCACAACTCTACCTTCTTCCTCACCAGGGTCTAAACCAGAATCTGATTCAGGATCTACTTCATCCCCTGATTCTTGATGTTCCTGTTCATCCCCAGATTCTTCAAGTTGCAATTCTTCGTCTTTGTCATTTGATCCAGTGTCTGATACTGAAAATAATACAATATATATAATACTAAAGGTTAAAAATATAAGTTAACACTCAATTGTTTGCAATAATTTTTGGCTAAGATTCACAATCGGCATTGACACTTATCTGCACTTAACGGGGTATTGTTAACAGTACTTTAATATTATCTTTGGACAGCTATACTATATGTGTAAAAAACTTACTGTTGCTGATCTGAAATGCATTTGAAATGTTTAATTTTGTAATAATGTATCTGCTAAAGAAGCTTCATTAAAATAATAGTAGTTTATTCATTAGAATAAAAGATATTAACATGCAACTTATAATAAATCACACATACATTAAATATTAAACATAACCATAGTAAAACATACAAGTTCATGAAAGGTCTCCTATTTATTTCATCTGTATTTCAACTATAATTGCCCATTTGGTGATGCACAATTTGCAACTTACTTTTGCTAAGCATAGCCATGTATTTCCAGATTTTACAAATTATGTAGAAGCAACTCATCACTAATACCAGTCTTAGGTGAATTATTTTAAACTTACATTCCATCTCCTCAGCTCTCTGTACAATTCCTTCTTTTGTCTTGATGGGAAGTAATGGTCTTAGTTTCTTAACTGGTTTGTCAGCCTGTTCTTGTTCATATTTTTCTTCCATATCAGTTTCTGCTCCACTGTCACGTTCTTGGTTCTGTACTTTCACTCGACTTCTTTTCCTTTTTTTTCCTTGCCTGTGTAAGTGGAATATGATTATTATAGAATCTATTGGTATTTGTTGAGTGTCTTAACCACATTGTATAGCTTAAAAAGAGCTTACAGTATTAATTACGGTTATCATGTAAGTAAAGTATTTGGATCAGTAACCAGAACTTACTTGTTGCTCTCTTCCTCCTCTGGAACATTGGACAGCAGTTGAGGTTGCTTTGCTAGCCTTGTTAGAATATACTTCTGTTCCTCATCATCCAACATGTCAGCCCATTCATTGGTAGACTCTTCACTTTCACTGCTATATTCTATTTGCTTCTGTAGAGGTTGCTTTTGTTTCTGTAGTTTCTGTTTATGCCTTTGTAATTTCAGTTTACCAGCCTTCTTCATTTTATTTGTGGTGTGGTTAGTTCTCTTTAACTTACTAATTTTTGGTTTGCTTTTTTTCTGTAATAACGAGCAAATTCAATGGGAGTCAAATTTATAGTTTAAAGTAAAATATAATTTTAAAACTTTGAACTATGCAAAACATAAATGTTACACTTACCGCCATTTTAATGTTGATAACTACTTCTATGCACTTAAATAATAAATATTTATTAAATACAAGTAGTAAGGTAAAAACAAATTATTAATTAATATTCAATATTTGAACCAATTTAAACCATGGTACAAAATAAACCGCATGCTGTTTTGACTTTATGTCATAACTGACATTTGACAAACTGCTGAAAATTATATATAGTCACTTGACAACTGACATAGGATATTTTTTTAATATTTCGTTTAGAATTCAGGAGGAAAGTAATAATAGATGAAATGGAAAAGTTACATAAAGGTAAATAAATTATATTGTAAGTGCTATATTTTTTGTTATTTTTTAATTTACCTTGCAGATTTAAAATAAAAAATGTAATATTTTTACACCACAACACAGATCAAACAGGTTTCTAAACAAACTCAAACTTTCTAAATAAGTCTAAACGTCAAGTCAGTTACAAAGACCTCGAAACTTTCTTGCGTTTTTAAATTCAAGTTTTTCTAGTTTTCTAAGTGTAAGTGTGATGGATATAATCAGAAATCCATAAATTATTAAAATGTTTTACGTTCCTTACTTAACTTTTTTCAAGATTCAATTGCTAGAAGTGTAAAAGTTTGAGTATGGTGCCTCAACAGCAAAGAAGAAGGCGTCGACGGGCTGTATTGTCCAAGAATGCAGAAAGACGGGTCGTAGTAGTTAGAGGAGCTGGTGGTTTTGGATTTACAATTGCAGGACAGCGTCCTTGTGTCGTTTCTGCCGTGGCAACCGGTGGACCGGCAGAACGAGCAGGTCTCCGCACTGGAGATGCTTTACTAGCTGTGGACGGAGCCAATGTTTCGCGATCTCCTCACGCGTCCGTAGCTAGGACGATAGCAGGAGCGGATGGGCCGATTGCACTCACAGTTGCACCTAGAGAATCTCCACCTACCGATACAGAAGATACGGAACCAGAAGAGCGTGCTAGAACTCGTAGGAGATATCCTCCTCCGCGGAGAAGACCACAGCCTGCTGTGTTGCATCATCCAGGTATGTTGGAACTATTCCTTTTATTATTACGGTGGTGGCGTTATTGTAAGTTATCATTTAAAATTTAAAAATCTGATTTTTCAATGTATGAGTACTTACTTAGCTTATTGCACAGGGTGCTAGTATTATTTTTTCAGCTAGTATAATTTGGACAGAACCTGTTCTAAGTTTGAAATGTGTATTTCAGAATAAATTTTTTTAAATTGTTTTTCAGGTGACTTGATGCCCAATACAATAAGTATGTGAGTAATTTAGTATTGTCTCTGAGCTCACATCCTACTGTATGTGTTTTCACCATTGTGTGTGTCTGCATAATAATATTTTTTTGAATTCTGTTTGATTTTAATTATAGTGCATATATTGTTACTAATTTGTAAATATGTAAACTGGTTTTCCATAAGTTAATAAATTAATTAATATTCATAACAAATCTCTAACTCTAATTACAGGTAGGTAGGTAATTTAAACAGTTTATAGAAAGGTAAACATGCTGTAAAATGTATTGAATGATAACACATTATTGTAGTCAAGTTTGGTAGTATGTTTGTTGATATATGCACATTTTTATGTAGTTTATTTCTGAAATTTCATGTTCCATTAACTAAAGTTCACATTTACTTTGCACATATGAACTTTTTATGTATATAAAATTATAAATACAGTCAAAACCGTTTATAACGACATCGTTTACAACGACCTATCGATTATTACAACCAGATTGTTTGGTCCCGTCCGAATCCCTAGTAAACTATTCAGTAAACAAACCGCTTATAACAACATCGGATACAGCGACATATCGCTTACAACGACGAAATTTTATCGACATTCATCGGCTATAACGACCAACCGCTTCTTGTCTCAGCAAAACAAAACAATACAAACGAATTTAAATCTTATTTATAAGCATTGAATGAATATTTAGGCATATTATTACCTACGCACTTTCTCCCGCCTCATCCGAACCTCTTCCCGGCCATTTGACCTTGCATAGGTACTTTACACATGTTTAGTTCGCTAATTGACTGCGTGAGTAACAGTTTGATTTAAAAGTGTTGGTGTTCTTTAGACTTTGCAATTGTGCATTTATGTGTTATCATGTCGCAAAAAAATCTCATGTCATATAGATAAAATGCAAAAAATATTTAAGACTGGGGTTAAAAAAAAAACAGACCAAAATGACTGATTACTTTTGTACCTAATTATTTCGCAATAAATATTTTTGTTTCTTTTTTGACTCCTTTACATATTAGAATATAAACATACTTACCATATTATAACCCATACCTACCTTTTCTAGATAGATAACTATGATAATATAACTATGTACATACATATGTACCTACTATACTTGTGTATAATATATGACATTGCTTATAACGACTATCGGATATAACGTCGGCAACTATGCGGTCCCTTCAATGTCGTTATAAACGGTTTTGACTGTATGTATATACAAAAATGTATGTGATGCATGCTTCTTTCCACCAGCTTATATAGATTTTTTTTAAAGTTTTATTGTCTGTATTTGTAACTATAATAGAAAATGAAATCATAGTGGCATTTAATAATTTTATTAAGTGGCCAAATAAGTGTACATATAATTTTATAAAATTTTCAATAGTATTTTTAAATAAATTCATGTGACCTTAAGGTGGAAAGAATCCATCATAGAAAGATATTTTGAATGACAGATTTATTTAACGAAATTTAACTATAGACTATTTGGATCAAATTAAACAAAACATTTAAATGTTTATCCTACTGTACAAGTTGTGTCTTATCCTAAAACATATTCCACACTGCCATTTCGTTTATACCAAAATTTTGTCTCTACTCTCAACCAAAACTGAAGTGGTATCATAATTCTACATTTAATCTTTTATCTGAATGTCCCATAAAATATATTTTTGCATTTTTCAGGTTGTCATGCTGCTCCTACAACGTCCGGCATCAGCGAAATTCTTCAAAACTTAAGTCGCGCTCAGCTTGCGCCAAACCAAGCTGCGCGGTTGGAATGCCGTGCAGTTGTGGGCTATTTAGGCACTATAGAAACGCCTCAAGCTACAGCCAATTCCGCTCCAGAAAACGTCAGAAATGCTGTAAGAAAACTTCGTCAAGAAAGACGAGCAGCGACACCAGTCCTTTTATCAGTTCTTCCTAGTTCATTACTACTTCGAAGACCATCGGGACAAGTACTAGCTCAGTATCAGCGAGAAAGAATAGTTTACGCTGGTTGTGGTTCTGAAGCTGATAGGAGATTCTTTGGACTTGTAACAGCAGCCGAAGTAAGTGACTCGGAAGCTGAAGCGTCTCATTCTTGTCATGTTTTTGTGGTTGATCCGCGAATGACAGAACACGAAGCGCATGTAACAAGAGCTAAAGAGTTTCAAATTAATTGTACCAGAGATCCTGTTGCGGAGCGCTGCTTAGAATTTCCGCCATCTGCTGAATACGTCGTGGGAGTTATACGAGGAATGTACTCTTTGCCACCTGACGATTGCGCTAGTCCCGTACTTCAGCAAATATCAAAATTAACTGTGAAAAGTGATAGTCCAGCCCCAAGTAATTTCTCACGGTGTAATAGACCTGCGTTCAGACCAGTCCGCGACAGACGACCTTGTAGACATGAAGAGATACGAATGGAGCCTGAATTTGTCGCTAACTCTCCCCAACCAAGTAATCACAGTGAAATCACAACTACGTCTAGTAATAGCGACTCAGGCATTGGTTTCCATAATGACTGTAGAAATATTGCGGATAGAATATTGGTTGTTGACTTCGCGAATCAGCAGCCAGTTCCGAATCGGTATCATCAAGAAATTTCTCGGCCTCTAGGATTGGTTGGTTGTAGTAGTTTTGACGCAGATGGATCCTTTTTATCAAATACAACCCCAGTAGTTGATGGATTCGGTGGACAGGGCAGGCCATTGAATTTGGATGACGTGATACTAAACGCGAATGATTTGGCAAGGCATAATCCTAGAAGCGAGGATGACAATTATAATTACAATAATATATATGGTAATATGCCATCAGGTTCACGAGGGTTCAATGGTGCAGTATATGATCAGGTATACACAGAGAATGAGGGACACTATGAGTTCATACCATCGAATTTGGAGATGGATGAGGTAGATCGCGTTGGCGAGACTTTTAATTCTGTGGAGATTTACGAAGAGCGAGCGAGGCATCCAGACTACCATTCTAATGAGTCGGTGGAAAATGTGACAGTTATTTCAGGGAGAAGTAAGATTAGTATGGACACAGTATCTGTATACTCGTCTCGGAGTCATGAGGAAGCTCGGCCGTCACGAAGAAAGCATCTTCAGGCTTCATTGGATGATATGCTTGTACTTGGACTGCGGGATCAACCTCAAGAGTCTGATAAAGATGAGGGTAAATTCTTGCATCCCGGTGCTGTTAAATGCAAGGTAAAAATTATAATACTTTTGTGTACCTATATTATAACCTATATACACTTTTTAAAAGTATAACGGAAGTTAAGGGGATATTATTATATATTTTAGAAGAAAATACAAGTTACAATATCTATCAAAAGTTCATATAATTACAATAATGTTTTAACTTTTAGGTACGCAAATCTATCAAGCCGTTTAACCTGTTATCAAAAACGAAGAATATGTTGACGGGCAAGAGTGACAAACAAGAAGAGGACGGTCGGCGTAGGTCGTTAAGCGCAAGCGCAGGCGATGAATCACACGTCGAAGATGCGTTGCCAGCTGCTGCTAGTGAACCCGATCTAAGAGATACACAGGTTAGTACTTAAAAATCATACTGCTTATAAATGGTATCCAAATATATATAATAAATCCTAAGTAATTCACTTAAGCTTAAGGTAATACTTATTCTGTTAATTCAAGTCGGTAGGAATAAAACTAGTGTCTAATAAAACAAAGTGAACTCAACAATTGCAGTTATCAGATTATGCGGTAATATAGGTGGGCCATCTATTATGATTATTATTGATTGATTGATTTCGAGTATTGTGCAGGAATAGCTTTCAATAGCGACACCGGTCGAGACGTTTTTGTATGCAATTTCGGTATAGTTCTTTCAATATTCGGCGCGCTGATGTCGAAATCGTGAAATAGCGCAGTGCAAAAATTCTATATGGAAAACCGGATTTCTATTATCAGTTACATAGTACAGGCTCCGATTTTTATTCTTCTTTTCTTTTATTAAATATCTTTGCTTATATTAGACATTTAGTTCTATAGTTGTATCGCGAAACCACCCTAAGTGGTACACAAATTTACAATCTAATATATAAAATTCTCGTGTCGCCGTGTTTGTAGTTAAACTCCTCTGAAACGACTTGACCAATTCTCATGAAATTTTGTGTGCATATTGGGTATGTCTGAGAATCGGACAACATCTATTTTTCATCCCCCTAAACGTTAAGGGTAGTCTACCTCTAAATTTTTTTTTTTAAATTTTTAAATAAATTTTTTATGATACAGCATAAAAAAATACATACAACCCCTAATTTTCACCCCTCTACGATCAACCCCTATTTTTTATTATAAATGATATACATCGCAAATCGACGTTTGCCAGGTCAGATAGTAATATCTACTAGACCTTTAAGCATGGTTAATAAAGGCCCTTTAGTACATTCAACTATTCGTTCTAAATACATACTATCAACGTTTCGTCGTATTGTTTATTTTTACATTTCCCAATACGATCGTTATCAACTCGTTATCAATGCAGAAGGGCCGTTAAATATAGAACGAAGGTCGAGTTACGTTTGTTTTGTGTTTTTTAAATAAGGGAAATTTATATAAAGCTATTTACAGGCAACTGGCGACATGATTCATACGTTCTTTAAACTGGAACAAATAAAATCTGCGATTATGTAATATTCAAATACAGTGTAAACTCTATATAACGACACCGAAGGGACTGTGCATTTTATGGCGATATTGAGAATTGTCGTTAAATGGAGAGAAGAAAAATATGAATAAGAAAAAGTTTATTTCAGACTAGTGTTCAATGTACATAAAAAAGAATCTTAATTGAATGCTATTGCGTATAGTCTGTTATTTTTGTCTGACAACTTTTGCTGCAACAGTAATTTTGTTGTATTTTATTACTTATTTTATTAATAACTTGCGATATTGAGGCATCTTGGTGATAAAGGAAGTATTTTCCTTGTTCTTTTCTTGATCCTCAGTGTTTTTTACTGAAACTCCCGTTTCTATTGCGCGTATCAGTAAAACTTGTTGGTAATACACAGTGATTTTCATTTACTAGCTATGTTTACAGTTTGGAAGTTGGTGAGCATCTAAGAATATGATAACATATAGATAATCCACTTCTACTTATTAGTCATGGTCAACAACAGTCTACACGTGCAAGCAATCCCAATTTGTAAACAAAAGAACGTACACAGCTGCGCAGTTTTTACTTATATTAGCAACTTAAAAAGTACTTTATTACTCAAGAGAATGGGTGTAATGCTATGTAGAGTGGATCATTGTATGTAAGACAAGTTAAACCAACCAAAGCCAATTGATTTCGACGCTTTAGGGAGTTCGTCGTTAATTTTATGGACTGTATACATGGAGTTCACTCTGTACTTTATTTCTTGTGTGGTGATAGGTTTCATGTGTATGTTACTTTTCTTAAAATATAAAGTAACAAATTGCTTTTGCTAATAAAAAATAATTGAAAACAAAATTATATTCCAATAGCATTTGAAGCAATGAAAATAAATTTCGTGATCTCGAAATGGGTCAATAAATGGCTCGACGATATAACTGGAGACTGATTGATCGCGATGTATCGAGGCCGACTCCTGACCCAAATACGAATAGACAATACGATAAATCTTTGTCGTTGGTAATAAACTGAGTTACCTTCGTATATTGCTGTGAGGTGTTTTATAGAAGTCTTCTTTTACAGATGATACATACATTAATTGAAGTATTTTTTTTTCATAATTGTTTATTATTTTCCTTTTTTTTATTTAATTACTATTTGGTGTGTTTCTATGTGTGTGTTTCGTTAGTAATAATAAAAGTTAAATTGTTAAAAAGCTATTTTGAGAACTAGATTTTGAAAAATTTAATAATAGAAAGCTGTGCTATACCTATGTGTATTTGTTTAACATTTATAGATGTTTTCACGAAATTTCGCGCCCTCAACAGTATTCAAGTATGATATCGTATCGTATATCAAGGTCAAAATTGATTGTTATGACAAGTTAGGGACTAACGCATGGATACTTAATGTGATAATTGATATTAGTCGCAGATTCTTCTGTAAAGAGAATATAAGAATAAAATAAAATAGGCGTTGCTATAAAGCTTGTATTAGGAGAGCTTGAAAATGTGCTACGCTATTTCATATCTATATTTTTACTTGGAAAAAGCTTTACTAGGATTTTTGAAACAATTTCAAATGATTTTTTCAAGTGAATGAACAGTAGGAGAACTCATTTGGTCGAAAGATGCAAAATCTATAAATTTCATTAGCACAGAGACGGGTTAGAAAACTATACATTTCGTAACGATGTAGGAATAGTTGTTTATTTGAGTTTTATTGTACCTACTTCTAGGTAGGTGCGTGTACGCAGTATTACAACGCAGTACGCCTGTGCAAAATATTTACGTTAAATATTAACGATGTTTTCTTTGTTACAGACTAACATAATAACAGTATGTGGAAATATGAACTAAACTTATTTAGAAATATTATTGTAACACCTTTTTTTTAATACAAATTAGTATACATTATTTTAATATTAAAACCAATCGTGATCCTACATTTGCCCATAGAATGAACATTAAAAAGTTTCTTTTTAAATGAGAAAGTTATAAGCATTATTGTTACTATATATATCCTTATGAATATTTATTTATAAGGAAACTAACAGATACATCTCTTTAATAGAATGAAAATAAGTAAAATATAAAGTTATAATATAAAGGAAAGCAAAGTAGACAATGCTACCAGAAACATAACGCGTAAAAAAACAAGTGAACTACCGTAAATAGTTGTAAAATTTATTTATTAAAATAATATTAAAAAATAATTTATTAAATCTTCTAACCTATCACCTGACCCTATCAATATTAAAAATCTATTATGTTTCAAATAAATAGACTGACTGATTCAGCCTTCTAGTTTTATCCACAACTAAGCTATAGGTAGGTTCGAAAATGGCGCGAACTGTTTCGAGAAAAGGATGGTACGACCGTGCCGCTTTTTCTCTTGGCTCAAGATATATAGCAACGGATGTGTGCAGAATACGGGTAGATACAATATGGCTTTAAATGCTCAAAAATTCAACTTACTGGTACTAAATCTAGTTACGTAATATACTTGAGTTTCATGTTATGATCATGTGTGTTATTTTAAGAGCTTACTACGTGTTTTAGTTTAAACGAATGCCTCACGACTCAATAAAGTTAGCACCATACTATGTAAATGTTGATAAACATTGTCGTTACATTTTGTGTCAATGTGAAACAAAGTAATTTCTACTTTGCTTTGATTTTGATTTTGCCACCCTATTGTCACGTCACTGCCAAGACGCCACCAGCAATCGCCCATGTGTGCAATGCCCGCGTTGTGCATATCTGAGTAATCCTGGAGCCCAGCCAGCAATGTTTGCCGTTTCCCATACCTAGTGTATCAAAGCTACCCGTGAGGCTTTCAAATAATTACCAAGTACTAGATCCCTCCTTAAACCTAGCTAAGTGTATTATATATAAAACGTAAATAACTTGCGAAGAAAACGAATTATTACTAATAGGAATCTTTTTTTATAATAAGTTTTCTATATCCCGTACCTTATCACGTCTTGAAACATGATGCGTCAAATAAGTCGCAAACCACACGCAATTCGGTCATTGAAAGTTTATCAATGAATTTCGGGTTATCAAACAGACATTAAGATCTAAATATATTCCTTTATATAGAAACGAACGATTTACATAAGCTACTAGTCGTTACTGATACGATTGTTATGTTAGAAATAGAAACGGTAATACGGTAGTAAAGTACACATGACTTGCAGATTTTAGGTTTGTATATAGGTTTATGTAATTATACAACAAAGTTGCAATATTTGTTGTTGTATCTCTGGTACTTTTCGTATAATAAAGTTAATATATAAATAAAATAATATATTCATATTAAATGTAACGTAGCCGTCTAAAAACTTTAGCCACGCCACAGTATTATAATATGATATCTGAGAAAAAATTAGAATTACAATTATAATAGAAAATATTATTAATTCGTGTACCGTGGCGAATATAAGTCGCATCGTACTATTTATATTAATTAATATTTTTTTCTTGCTTTTTTTGGGGTGTGTAATAAAACAATAAATATTAAATAAGTTTTCATGCCTTTTTGAATATCTGAACACATATTTTATAAACATGAAGTACAGACAAACAGGGTTTATGTTGAGAGATCTCTTCCACTACAACTCAATGATGCGTTGGAGATCTATTTTTGTCGTGCTTAAAGATGTTTAAAGTTTTAAATAGAAATTTATTTTTACAGCTTTCCTCATTCTTTCTTAGTGCCTTTAAACTAACCTAACATTTTTGTAACCGATAGGAGATACTGTGATTGTAAATTTCGATTCTATTACACAGTATATATATTTTCTGTTGGATTATCTTATAATTTTCTTATCTCATATTAATGTATCTAGAATGACTAACAGTAACAGGGTGCCATTATAATTTTTTTATAAATGAATAGGTTCCACAATAGTTTCTTATAATTAAATCACAACGGGTTTTAAATTTAAAAAAAATGGCCTATATAAAACCGCGGCGTCACTCGAGCGATTAAATATCATGTTGACCGCAACTGAGACATACACAATTACTATAAGCCTAGTATGAATTAATTATGTAGCCATCGTGTTGAAATACGTTTAAGATTTTCCAATAGTATTAAGGTTCTCTTTTTAGGCATCAAGAAAAGCATATGTCCATCCAAAATATGTGTATGTGACGTATAATTCATCAGGCATTATTAAGAACATTCATTCTTACATTAACCCATATACAACATTTAAAAGTATCTCTGACGACGGTATTGAAAATCATTCATTAGCAGTAAAATTAAGCCTAATATTAAAGATTTAAAAAGGCTAAAGTGAGCCTGACAGCTACAGAAATGCTGCCAATGATTCCGAGAATCACCCATTTATCAAATTAGATTAACATATCAAAGAATCCCTGACGACAGTATTCAATATCATTCATTACGATAAAGTCTTTTAAAGTAAGCCTGGAAGCTACAAGGTAAACTATCCTATTCTTCCTTGAATCACTCCTTATCTAATCCATGTTGCAGTTGGATATATTGTCATTATTAAAACTACCATTAGAGGTTATCTAATGGACGAGTATGGCAAAACGGAAATGTTTGCGAAAACGTATGTCATTATTTCGTGCTAGGCATTCTACGCGTGTTTACGATACATCCCATACACCACTGGGAGAAGACGTTTCAGTGTGTTACAGACTACCGCGACAGATTGACGTGATTATGTGTTAGTGTGTTTAAAACGGTTGTCGAGTGATTATGGCGAATAAAATGATGGGATACGTTATATGCGGTTATAATTCTATGGATAATTTGATGGTGAGTTCTCTTATATATTGTAAATGAGTACCTGTACTCCTGAGTAAAGATATTAAAATTGAGAACATTTAGCCTGTAACGGTGATTGCACGTTGTTGTAATGACATTATTTGGGAATGTACTGAGAAACGAAAGAGGTTTTTTTAACCCTACCTACAGATAATTTAAATATTTAAAAATGGAATTCGTTCTATATCAACAATATTGTTATATGATAAATATATCATAATAATGAAATTGCAGCAATCAGCATCAACATATTAATATTAACTGGCGTATAGAAATATACATTCAAAATTGCTAGGATTATAGCAGATAAAGAATTTAAATTAAGACTTATAGAAGGGATACACTTATTCAGCGAGTCTCAAGTACCACTAATCGTTCCTGCCGAGGCAAGTAGCTAATTACAGACTAAACTGGAGCAGGCTTAAGGACAATGTTGCGGTTATTATAAGGTTATGAGGAAAATAAACATCAAAATAAATCGAGCAATTATTGGAAATACTAAAATAATCTTAATTGTTGACGATGGTTTTGGTAAAAGTCTATTTTAATTAACTAAATATACTCGTATATGACCTTGCAATTGAGAAAGCATTCCTTATTTGAATTTGGTTTTCGTGTATCCAATGTTGTTTGTATCATTTAGAACTCGACTTAACATAGTTTGTCAAGCGTAAAAATTCCCGCTGAAATGTAAAAGAATTGTGTTTTATAATTAACCGCCCAAATTTGGTGGTTAATTTTGAGCCTAAACAATATGTAGGCGCTATTACAATGTTTTTTTTAAAATTATAATTAAAAAAATTGGTTTTGTGAAATATCCAGTAAAAGTTACCGACTTTATTATATGGAGGTTATCTATTCAATCTGTATTTTTTTAATGTAATAATTTAATACCGATTTCTCGATTGCGCTCACATCGTACAACCGCTAGATGTGTTTCTTAGAAACAATACAAATGGAAATTGCGGAAAAGCGACGTTATTCTCTGTGATACGATTTTTTGTTTTCATGTTTCTCACACATTGTTGCAATTACTCTGGTTTCTTTGATTGACAAATGCATAAGTGCATACAGCAAGCATACAGAAAAATTTGCGTAAATGATAAAACAAACCGACCAACCGTTACAACCTTCTAGTTCTAAGACTCAGATCTCTGTATCTCTTTCGTTATCATTTGTTTTTCTGATATGCATGTAGGTGATCAGCCTTTGCCTGACACACGTCGCCGACTATTTGGGTCTAAAGCCTGCCGGTTTCCTCACGATGTTTTCCTTTACCGTACGAGCGAGTGTTAAACGCGCTCATAGAAAGTCCATTGGTGCACAGCCAGGGACCGAAGCTACGACTTCAGGGATGAGAATCGCACGCTGAATCCACTATTAACACTGCCTATATGATAATACTTAAAAAATCGTTATCAATACCTGTATTTTTTGGTTCAAGCATAGTTCTACCGTCCGTAGACCGATTTGAATGATCGAAATATCAAATGATTTGTATTTGAAGCGTAAAAATAGCCTTTATGGTATGCATACCCCAACCCGTATATAAATTATAATTGTTTAATATATATTTTATTTACTAGGCAAGATCAATCAATAGAAATAAGTATATTGTTTTAAAAAAAAAATGTTCATTTTCGCGTCGATTCTATTAAAAAAACAGGAATTATTTTTTGAAATTTTTAGATACCAACCATAAACACTACGCAATTTATGAAGCTCAGGAGTAATATAAAGAATCTTGCTTACAAAAACGTTAAAGTAATAAAGTACATCTGAAGAGCTAACAGAGCGTGCATAATTATATTTTTTTATTGAAAATAAGGTTATTTACAACAACAAAAAAATGATATAATTATGTAGTTTTACCTCTAATTTTGTAAGCTAATAAAAACACTGCGATGAGCGCGACAAACTTTGCCTTTATCAGCGTCTATACAACAACTACAAATGGGCTTCAACGAACTCAAAGTGCGCCGAGAATTTGCGCTTATCTTATTAAGTTGTTACGTGGAAGGGAAAACAATCCGGTAATGCTCCAATGCCTAGGCCTTAGGGTACCGGATGGTTACGTTAGGAGGCGACATCGACCGTCGTTACTATTCGTATCCTCAGCGAAAACTAACCTTTCGAAAAGGACACACATGACATAATCTATGGAAATAATTATTGAATTGCATAGATTAAGAGACGTTTTTAATTATTGAGTGAACTGACAAAATGTCCGATGTTCCGATACTGTAAAGCGGGTCATAGACGGACCGCATGTTTCAGTCAAGACCGACTGCAATATGCGGTCGCCTCACGGCGATCTGCAGTTTCCATACTAAATTCATATTCGCAATACACGGACCGCTCGAGCAGTTCCTGAGCAAACCGCATATTGCAGTCGGTCTTGACTGCAACATGCGGTCCGTCTATGGCCCGCTTAAGAAATAGTTAGTATTTTAATCTATAACTGTTTAATGTTGTGTTGTTTTTTTTGTGTACGTATTGTTTTGTATGTGATATAAATGGAAATAGTTGCCGCATTGGATTAATATGTAATGATAGCTTATTTCGTTAAAAATAAATAAAATTTACAGAATTGAGTAGTTCCATTCTTGTATACGTTTTTGGCAATAATATTTTACACTGTACTTAGACGAGCGATTGCTTATAAATACTTAACATTACCAGATACAATTAGCAATAAAGTATTAAATGGCAAACGACTTGATTCGTATCAACGATCCCTTTCATAGATAACAGATTAAATGAAGTTCAATTGGTAATAGTTAAGACCCGCATCGTTGCTCCATTACTTAATTAGTAGGTAAGACCAGAATTGTTATGGTATATATATGAGCATATATACTTATAGTACATTTAAATATAATTGCGTTTGAAAACTTGAAAAAAATTTCATAGATATTTTTAAGCAGTAGGTAGGGTAGAGCGGGGGGGGGGGGGGGGGGGGGCCCGGGGGGGGGGGGCCCCCCCCCCCCCCCCCCCCCCCCCCCCCCCCCCCCCCCCCCGGGGGGGGGGGGGGGGGGGGGGGGGGGGGGGGGGGGCGCCCCCCGCCCCGGGGCGGGGGGGGGGGGGGGGGGGGGGGGGGGGGGGGGGGGGCGGGGGGGGGGGGGGGGGGCGGGGGGGGGGGGGGGGTTTGCGGGGGGGGTGGTTCTTTTTCCCCCCCTGGGGTTTTGCCCCCGGGGGGGGGGGGGGGGGGTTGGTTTGGGGGGGGGTTTTGGGTTTTGGGGGGGGGGGGGGGGCCCCCCCCCTTTCCCCCCCCCCCCCCCCCCCCCCCCTGGGCCGCGGGGGGGGGGGGGGGCCCCCCCCCCCCCCCCCCCCCCCCCCCCCCCCCCCCGCCCGGGTGGGGGGGGGGGGTGTGTTTGGGGGGGGGGGGCCCCCCCCCCGCGCCCCCCCCCCCCCCCCCCCCCCCCCCCCCCCCGCCGCGCCCCCCCCCCCCCCGGGCGGGGGGGGGGGGGGGGCGCGGGCCCCCCCCGCGGGGGGTTTTGTTTTTTTTGGTTGGGGGGGGGGGGGGGGGGGGGGGGGGGCCCCCCCCCCCGCCGGGGCCCCCCCCCCCCCCCCCCCCCCCCCCCCCCCGGGGCCCCCCGGGGGGCCTTCCCCCCCCCCCCCCCCCCCCCCCCCCCCCCCCCCCCCCCCCCCCCCCCCCCCCCCCCCCCCCCCCCCCCCCGCCGCGGGGGGGGGGGGGGGGGGGGGGGGGGGGGGGGGGGGGGGCCCCCCCCCCCCCCCCCCCCCCCCCCCGCCCCCCCTTTTCTGTTTTTTGGGGGGGGGGGGGGGGGGGGGGGGGGGGGGGGGGGGGGGGTTTTTTTTTTGTTTTTTTTTTTTGGGGTTTTTTTTTCCTTTTTTTTTTTCTTTTTTTTTGTTTCGCCCCCCCCCCCCCCCCGCGCCCCCCCGCCCCCCCTTCCCCCCCCTTTCCCCCCCCCCCCCCCCCCCCCCCCGCCCCCCGCCCGCCCCCCCCCCCCCCCCCCCCCCCCCCCCCCCCCCCCCCCCCCCCCCCCCCCCCCCCCCCCCGGGGGGGGCCCTCCCCCTCCTCCCCTTTTCCCCCCCCCTTCTTTTTTTTTTTTTTTTTTCCCAAAACCCCCCGCCCCCCTTTTTTTTGGGGGGTTTTCCCCCCCCCCCCCCCCCCCCCACCCCCCCCCTGGCCCCTTTTTTGGGGGGGCCTTTCCCCCAAGGGGGGGAATTTTGCTCAACTAGCCCCGCCCTACCCTAGCCTTTTCTGCCTGACTCAGAGAGTGAGAGTAAGATTCCGAAACGAGACTTAGCGATAAGTTCAGACTTACCTCTCCCACATTAAAAAAAAAATAAAAATGTATAAAATATTTTAATATACGTACAGGAGTCAAAATAATAATACGCCTTTTTTATCCACTTCTTTTTTACATACAATATACAAAAGAAAGATGTATAATAATAATAAGACCCATTTATTTCCAACAACCTTAAATAACATTTTTATCTTATAACTATTCATTTAAAACTATGTTATTTGAACCCCATGTAGGGTAAAGGCCTCCTCTAGTTCACTTCATGCTTTTCTGCTCCAGTCTAAAGAAAGGCTTTTTTTCTGCTCCAGTCTAAAGAAATATATATAGAATTTACTTATTTTAATATGCGGCCACTGTATTTTATCTTTTGCCGTCAGCTTCTAATTTTTGCCTGTTACTGTTTCAATCTCGTCGGCATATCGCTCGGGACCGCATGAGACTCATAGTACGCGCTAAGTCTTAACTTTGTTTTTTTTGTTAAGGCCATTAGCCTACCATCGGACAGATCTGTGGCCGCTAAATTACAGGGAAGTGTCTTGTCCCCTTTCCTAGAAAGGGACTTTATCAAATTAAGCTAGGTCAGGTGGCCTTGGCTGACTCTTACATAATGGTAATCTATGTCACATATGTTACGCACATTGAAATAAATATTCCTTAACAGCCGGAAATCAAAGGAGCGATCTCAAGGTTGAGAATCGAATATAGTCAATTCATTTATTTCAATTAGACAACCTAAAATGCCACTTTTGGACGTCAAATAAAATATAAAGATGATTCTAGTTGCCCCTTCCAAATGGTAGTTTCGTGTGAAGAAGAATGGGCAAGAAACTCCACACTTACTCTTTTAAAATAGTTTTACAATATTTTGTATACATTAGTTAAATAATTATATGTGAAGACAATGTACTCCAAGAATAAAACTACTATACTAAAATAGGCACAAAGTATTACCTACAAATTAAGCAATACAGCGGATAGGTCAATTATTGTATTGTTAGTATACATGTTCCTCACATATTTACAAATATTGAAACCGTAGAATAATATACATTAAAGAGTAAAAATAAAAAAAACAAGAAAACAGTGTGTCAGATAAAAATAAAATAATTACAGTTATGCAAAGCCTACTAGGCTGTCTATTTAAAACAGCATCAAACAACAACAGAGTCTATACCACTTCTTCTTTTTGTACCTCTCCTTTTAATGGAGGTTTGCCGTCAGTCTCGTGAAGCGTGTCTTGCCCTGTGCCAGATGTAGCAACTATTCCGCAGTCGCAATACCCGTCCCCTCCCTAACGTTACGAAACTATGATTTTTTTCCTTCTACCAACACACCGTTTACCCGGGATGTTACCTATTATAATTAATTGAAGGCGGTGGTAGCGGTCATGGCGCAACACGTGGCGCAGCCCTGCGATTCTGTAACTCACTTTTCGAACTCACACAGCGGTTTTCGCATAATAAACAATAAACTACAAGCTCCCACCTTTTCAGAATGCCAAATCATAAAATGACTGCTTCACGACTGATTTCAGAGGGACCGCCGATGCGAAAACCGCTGTGTGAGTTACAGAATCGCAGGGCTGGTACGCAACTTTCCGTTGTAATAATCTATACCATAGCTAAGAAATATACAAACATATGAAATTTAAATCAATACGGAGATTGTATCATTTGAAATAATCTAGAGGCCATATTTATCAATCCTTCCTGAAAAGACAAATCTGTTTATTATCAATCTTCCTAAATCACGTGTTAGTTAAAAAATAGTTGTTGATATTCTGGTACTTGATATCGGAATTCAGAAAAACAATGATTTTTAAATGTATATGAAGATAACGTCGCGTTATTTGCTATATGAATTTTATAATGGAATATTTTTTTTTGATATCTGTATATTAAATGTCTTTACGAATATCTTTATATGTACAATGTTTTAATCAGAAGTCAGTTGGAGTGCAACGCAATAAAACTCCGCGTTCTTTATTCACTAGAAGTCAAATACGAATATTGCAGGAATATTCATGCAATTGTTATAACATAGAAACCAAAAATATAGAACCGAGGTCAAACCGGCAGGAGGCTCACCTGATGTTAAGTGATACCCGCCCATGGACACTCTCAATGCTAGAGGGCTCGCGAGTGCGTTGCCGGCCTTTTAAGAAGACGCTACGCTCTTTTCTTGAAAGACCTTAAGTCGAATTGGTTCGGAAATACTTCAGCGGGAAGCCGGTTCTACATAGTGGTGGTGCGCGGCAAAAACTGTCTTGAAAAACGCTCAGTTGTGGAACGATTATTTAATTATTATTCTATTTATATAATGATTAATTAATCAATAAATCAACTTATATATAGTAGCTTTCACTTTCAAATTTTATGAGGAAATGCTTGAGATATTATTACTCATAAATTAATTCATACTTGCCTCTATAGTTTACAATATTACATCAATACTCCGTTGCTGTACCTACTTACTTTAACAAATCAATTACACCAATGAGACATGGTATTTTATATGCCTAATCAGGACATAGTGATTCACGCTTCGTCTGCCACACGTCATCAATTGTTCAAGTGCTATATTTAGATTAATTAAAGCTTTTGCGGAATGTACCGTCTATATGTCGTAGTAATCTGTGGGGTGTGGCTGCATTTTGTCCTTATGAAATGGCGGCTGTGGCGTCACCATAGGGTCATACATCTTATTTGTTATTTTCCAAAGAAACATTAATCTGTAATTTTTTTCAAGCTTCAGGCCTAAAACGCAAGTCTGTTCTATAGTATTAAAATACTAAAACTTAAATATTCTCCTATCCAATGATAAGTGAGAACCCCAAGACTTGTTAAACAGTACGAACAGACAGTACATTAAAATGTTTTTTTATAGTTTCAAGAGTATTGAAATTTATGTATTTTCGTTTTAGTCAAGTATTTGATATTGTAACTTTATGGAATTATTTTGTTTAAATTTTGTCTTGCCTATGTGTAGTGTGGTACAACTGAATATTGCTACATTTATATGCTACGATTCATTTATGGTCGCGGCTGATATTATGTTGCATCAATATCGATAATTTATCTTCCTTAATATTATGCTAATTACTGGACATAAAAACTCATTCGTCAACTTTTGTTTCGATTTTCATTTGTTTTCCTTTAAAGGATTCACGACATTTGGGCCCATTTACAAAAACGTATTTTTGTGTCACACAGCAATTTTCTTCGGCCTCAATCTGGTTAAGTATATATAGATGAATGATTCATTGGGAAGAATACTCACAGTAGTATCCATAAATATCTGGAATGTACATTCATGCATTCCGATGTTGATCGTGTTTTGTTATTGTATCAATCGGTTAGATTTTGAAGACGTAAATTATCGTATCCATTGAGCACAAGTGTTGTTCAAATTCAATGAGTAATGCAATACAAAGAATCCTAACTTATAATGTAACAGATAATTTGATTTTCCACGAATAATGATAGAATATTTGAGCAGGCGAGAGATTTGATTGCTTCATGCTTAGATAATAATAAACTTTGTTTAAAATAAAATAGGAAACTTTTTCTGATACTGTGTAAGTGACTATAGACTATAGCTTTTTTAAAAGAAAAGTTTAATCTAATTACAGAACAAATTTAAGACAATGTGTGTGCGTAAAGATGAGATTAATATTTTGGTTGGTTTGAATTATCTTTGTGATTATATCCATATTTATTTTATTAAACAGTGTATCGGTAACAGAGATTATAGATTAATCCATATAGTATAAGTTTTTAATATTGATAGTACTTCAACTCACTTTCGTTCAAGGTTCCAAGCGACTATGACGTACATTTTGCGTTGAAGAAGGATATGCAGCTCTTGATTGAAGAGCTGACCTTTCCAATCCTCTAGAATTCGAGAGATTATTCGAGTGGAACAAATAAGGAATAGGAAATATCAAAGTCGTACAGTAATGTCACTAACCTCATCGCTCGTCACATGTTGCTTGTCGTTACAAGCCATTTCGCTCCTTAATCTTTACGGGAAGAATGCCGTAGTCATTCTCTACCTTGTAAGATACCATACATTGGACAGAACAATACACAAGACATAATGAGGCCTGCTTTTTAAATAAATTATGTAATGTAAATTATTTTCTAAAGTCTCTTCCCTTTATTTACAAAAAATACATGAATTTAATTGCACCGTGTCAACTATAGTACGCATCTGTCCCTTTTTATCAAAATTTAAAAGTAAATTGACAGAAAGAGACGATAGTACTTTAGTTAAAATATTGCAATTAGACAATTTAGTTTATAAATAAGTGAACCTGCATATTTTGTAAACTCAGGTCATCATTCCCCCCATTATATTCAGACTAAATGTATATTTTAATCTATCCAGTTGATAGTTACATTAAAATAGAGGCTGATAGCATCTTAGCTCTACGTAGTACCAATTAGTCGCCATTAAGCGGCTGTTGGCACGTTTCCGTGTCCGGCGGCTTTCACAGCCACATTATATAAATTCGCGTTTCCTGTTTTAAACTAAAAAGCTGGACCTAACATACTCTGTTAGTATTAATTGTTCCAATATGTATAATGTATATAGAACTTTATTCTAATTAACAAAATGACATTATTATTAGGAGAACCTAATTATTATGCATCGGACAGTAGTGATTTTGTTTAGTCTTCTGGGCTTATAATGTGTAATTTTAAAGCCCTTTTAATTTTTTTAATACAGTTATATTAAGTTTTTTTAAGGTATTTGCACACCCTCATAGTTTACAATTTTTTTGAAATAATTAATATTGTTCGGCAAGATAAACAATCTCGCTCGACCTCAGATCAAACATATTATTGTTGATTTACGTTTAATTATTTATTATACAATTATAAATGTTGTTTCGGCCTTTTCGATAGTTACTCAAACTCAAACTCAAACTCAAAATATCTTTATTCAAGTAGGTAACCAAGTACACTTTTGAATCGTCAAGTTAAATTAATCGTAAATTTACATTTACTACCAGTTCGCAAGTCAAGGGCGTAGAGCGGGTAAGAAGAATGCAAGAAACTTTCCGCCACTCTTTTAATCGCCAAGTATTGTCATACAAATTGTTTGAACTGGAGAATTCAATCCCAAGGATTAGGATCATTTAAGTAGTCCTCAAATTTATAAAAGCTTTGTTGATTAATTTTCGTTTAAGAGGGCTTTGAATTTATTTAGTGATAATCTCTAATTTCGCTTGGGAGCTTGTTGTAAAAACGAATACAATTTCCATATAAGGAGTGGTTTATCTTTGAGCTGGTTGGTCGTACACTCAAATTAGTTCTATTTCGCGTATTATATGGTGAAAGTCACCATTTGTTTTAAAATCGTTTATATTTTTTGGACATACAAAAGGCTTCAAGAATATATTGACCAGATAGTGTCATAATATTTAATTCCTTAAACTTATTGTACGATCTGGAGAAACACAACAAATACCCCGAACAGCCCGCTTCTGCAGCACAAATATGGATTGAACCTCTGCAGCAGCACCCCACAGTAAAATGCGTACGACATAAGCTATGAAAGTAGTATGGTACACAATTTAGCGTGTCCTCATCAGTAAACTGTCGGATTTCTTTACTGCATATGTGAGAGCTCAGCTATTCGAAAGAGCTATGTGTGGGCCATTGGAGTTTACTATCTATTGTTATGTAGAAAAAGTTTGTAAAAAGTTTAGTTATGTCCTTAATTAGGAAAATTGTTTACCGAGTAGTAGTTAAACAAATAAACCAACGAGCTTGATTACCCAGGTGTTGACAGGTCACGGTGGATTTTTGTCGGATCTTTGCAGGTTTAGGGTTAGTCAATGCAGGCAGCAGTCCAAGGACTGTGTATGTGTACGGTGTTACATGTTCTGACCGACTGTCTAATGTATGGATATGACAGGTACACTGAACAAGCTATGAGATTAAAGTAACAGAGACGAATTTAAAGGAAATATTGTTCAACATTAGGTTAAGAGGAATCTTTTTGGAATTTGCTGTAAAGGTCATACAAAAAGTTGTTAAAAGAAATAGATAGTAGTGTTTAATCATCCGGGTTACCAATACCATTTACGTAAGCTATTTAATACCTCCAACAACAACATAGTCGGGGAATTATCTAGAAAAAATTAAAAAAACGTTTAATGACTGTTAAATATACCAAATTATTAACTGTTTCACTTGTTTTATATCGCAATAGAACTCGAATCAAAATTAATAAAATTTCAAATGTCTGATAGGTTAATGTAGACTTCTTTTCTCTTTGAAGTCACGATTTTGAATCATATACTATGTCTCAAAATTTGTAAGTTAAGAAAAATTACGGTACTACGTAAGGCCTTGTCTTAAAGAAACAAAGCTGAGTTATAAGTTGTGATAATGAGCAATTGTCATGACGGTCACGCCGTATCGAGCATCGGACATCCTGCTTCGGAGCACGGCTGATCGTTACATAATATCCTCTTCACGTGGATATATTATCTAGAAGACCCTGTATAGTACATCTCATATATAGCCCCGATAAGTGATTCTAAGGTAAAGCTTAAAAAGGATTTCATTTAAATTTGACGTCTGTGACCTGTACGTAAATGTACTTATTTATAAGTTTCTTTTTTTTAAGATTAGGTTTAAGTGGTTCACAGTATCTTTCTTTCAGTAGTTTAACTAAAATAGAATCAGCCAGAATTCCTAAAAAATATTGAACCGACCCCAAAATGCACAAAAGTATTAAACAATATGTCTTATAAATTTTTTTTTTTTTACCAGATTTGAAGTTATATTTTATTATAAATTTACAATTATATATAATAAAATATAAAGCGACGCTGTAAAGCACGCGAAACGTCGCTTAAATTTAAAATTATGTAAAATAATTGTAAATTTATAATAAAACATAGTAACTTTAACTCCGGTAAAAAAGTGTTTTTCTATGTCCAAAAGTTATGTCAATAAAAGACAATACAATATGTCTTATTTGTATTCATTGGTATTGGTCTTGTACTGCCAAGAGAATAAAATGTATTAAACTATAAATTATTTTTATACGGGATATTAGGGTAATTTAAAAGTCAGTTCACATTTAGTCAATTCGTACCTATTGTTAAGTAATCACTGACAATCGTAGCTGTTATTAAAACTAGCTTGGTATTTTTCAACTACAAATAATAAGAGTACTAGCAGGAGTATTTTCTTATCACACTATTTATTTGCGAATTATACGCAATTTGTTACCTTTTGCATCGATATAAATAATTTTATCCGTTGTACTTGTGCCTGTACAATTTTGTATTTTCCGTAAAGTTTTTAGTAGAAATTAGAATAATCTCATGTTAACTATTACCGTCCATTCACACGGCTTGCGTTGGGTATGTATAACTCATATCTCATTTTAGACGTTCAAAATGCTTTGAAATGAATCATGCCCGATATGTCACCCAGTTTCAGCGTCCAAATAAATAGGACATTTATATTGGTCCCATATGAACGGAATTTATAATTTGCATGGACTAATTTCTTGAGCCATCTGTTTCGATTTGTTGAGTTATTTTCGCGTTTGGAAAATGACAGGATTTTTCAATACTTTTGATTGAAAATTCTTTGTATCATATACGATACATACTTCTTATTTTGATTATTCCTCCTTCTAATAGGATATAAAGACCAGTATATACCAGACAGCCAATAAATAGGAAAAACCTATTAAAATTGACCCAAGGAGCTCAACAATCGAGATGTTTTTGAATAAATTTTACCTAGCTAAGTTTTATATAGAAATTTTGTCGAAGTGTGATCTTATAATAATAATATATTGGATTTATTTTTAATAACTTCTTTAGTAGACAGATTCTTTTTTAAAGTAGATTTCTGTACCAAAAGTATCTTTATTGATACTCTAATGGCGTATTTTTTTCATATAGGAAAACATTCCGAACTTCGGGAATATATTCCCTGATCTCAATTCAACGATTAATAAATAGTCACTTGACACACATCTGTTATTGTTTGTTTCCGTGTGTCTTACACACTCAAAAAGTATTGGTCAGTGAACTGCAATTGGGACATTGGTCTAAATTTGGTGACGGGACTGTGTTTTCGTTGTGAACAATTTGTAATGTTATCATCATCATCATCAACATCAATGGCTATACAGCCCCTTGTTGTCTTTACCCTCTTCAAGTACACTTCGCCATCGCAACCTATCCAGTGCTTCCAACTTCGAACCCCTATTGTTTCGAAGTCCTTGACAACTCCATCCCACCAACGCAGCCTCGCTACCGGGTTTTATTTTGCCACCGGGTTGTGAGTACATTAAGGACCTTGGGGTTCTGTCGTCCGCCATGCGGTGCACATGTCCCAACCACTCGAGCCTGTTGCACTTTATGAATTGAACGATGTTATAAAGTTCTTCATTGTAGCCAATACGCCAAACACCGTCGTCGCAAATAAGACTAAAGATTCTTACGCTCGAAAATAAGAAGAGAAATCTCGCTTTTCTTGCTAAGGAGTTTCAGAACAATAAGTGAGCACCGGTCGCAACAGAGTATTGTACAGAACAAGCTTGGTATTCTTTCAGAGAAGTCACGATCGGAAATATATACGATGGCCAAAGTAGCAGTGATTTGCTATCACAATGCGTCTACTGATCTCTTGGCTGGGATTATTATCACTAGTCACCATTGAGCCCAAGTAAACAAACTCTTAATAAACATTGTTCAAAGCTTACGTCTTCCACGACAAAGGGATTTCTTGCTCTCAATTTGTAATGTTACCGCATTATAAATTTACTAGTTATGACATAAATGAATTCTTCTAAGATTTTTAAAATGTCCAGGGGTGGGAAGGTCAAATTAAAGGGAACTATGGGCTCTAGATACAGGCACGCGAGGTGATCTTTCAATAGTTTGTCTGTTTCGAGACTCGTTTGTGTATTCTTTTATAAAATTACGCAGAAACGCCTTTATGGGATCCAGAAATAGTTTTGCCTTACTACGAATTCTTTGAGTCAAGAATAACGAGTAATGACGCTAAGAGCTTGGCCACATTTCTGGGTTGAGCGGAAGAGGGTTAAGCCGTTTGGTGGTATGCCAAGCTCACAGTTGCGACCGGGGCCTATTTAGAGTATATTAGTTAGTTTTATTAGTCGTCCCACAATTTTTTTATAACATGCCTATATTTATGATGTGGATGTTTTGACATCCATATTGCTGGTCTACTCAGTATTTCACTAATAAATTGTTTTGTATCCATTATTTTATATGAGCTCAATGCGCGATAAAAACAAAATTATTTGTTTTGGTGGCGATCTAAATGCTCCACAATGGGCCGCTTTAGTGGCCTCGATACTCTTGAGTGATTTGATTCATGACGCCGCCAGACCCCGCCGCCGCCACCCGGGTCCACCGCGCCAGGTGACGAATGCGTCCGAGTGTGGCATACTTCAACAATTTTTCAATTTTTTTTGATGTTCGCTTTAGGGTTGTCTGTTTGGAATTTTATCGACATATTTGTTTTTTATATACCGGATGAATTTTGATAAAACTGTATAAGGTCCTACATGATTAATATAATTACAACTACAGACCAGTGTAAGACTGCGCTTTTATGAGTAATTGAATTCTCAAATTTTTGATTGGTTGAATCCGAAGAAAACCATCTAAATGATTTTTTATATAATTACATAAATGTACGAGCGACTTTATTCCGTCTCATAGATTCTCAAAGTCCTTTAGCATTTCTTGAATTCGAATAAGTTCGCGTAGGAATCTACGAGTATACCAGAATAATATAGAAGGGTGCCAGCCCTACCTACATTTTAAGTACGTCAGTGGCGCCTATGACAATGTACACGTTATTGTCTATCGTCACTGTGATTCACCTCTGTCCCTTGACACATTCATTAAACATTTTTGTTGAATGAAAACGGTGCGCTAGCGTCGAAGGATACGATGAGTCGTTTCAGCCATTGTCGACGTAAAAGATGGTAACAAGTTAAAAATAGAATTTACGATAATCTTGTTGCCATAGTTATAACATTATCTATGGCATGATTTGGGAATGTTAATATACTGTTGTTGCAACTAAATTGCAATATTATTAGGCTTAGTAAGTTCAAGAAGTGTAGTATACAACCCACGTTATGTATGCATTTATAAAAATAAAACATAGGTTAAAATTTCCGTGGATTGCATTTTGTTTTTATATAACTTAGGGAAAGAAGCAGGCGAGTCTCTTAGATTATTAATCATAATTGTTTCAATTATCTAATATTCTATTATACATCTCGCAATTAAACGTATGGTTTTCCTTAATAATTTCGTCTGTATGGCCCATCTTTATTCATTTCATTCATTAAGGCGTTCCCACGCACGTTGGCTATTGAACATAATTGGAACAAAGGTCTGACTCAGGCCGACTCGCATCAATTGTTATGGAAAATGTTATCATTGATATAAAATAGGTATGATATTAAACATGTTTGCATATAGATAGAGATACATTGAGTTGGTCCGCAGTTTTTGCATATATTATTATTTGGATACCTACATAAATATCGAAGCGATATTTTATAGGTTATATCTAATACTAAATATAATCGAACAGTTATTTTAGTTATTTCCCTTTTCAAGAAATTAATTGTATATAAATCTAGATAGAGTCTTTAGGGTGCATCTGTTATTTTGAACGCCTATATACTGTTATCGAATCGATTTTTTATAGTTTACACAATAAAAAGTATATTTTGGTATTAATAAAGTGTAAAGTAATAATTAGAGAAGATGTTGTTTAAGATTGTTAGTGAATATATCTATATAAATAAATATAATTGACCAGTTAATTTTTTCCCTTCAATATTAATCTATCTTCAAGAATCAATTGTTGAGTCGATTCCGGGCGCTTTCCACACATCAATTGTATATTAAACTAGCTAGAGGCACACGTTAGCTAGTACGGTTAGGTAATGTGATAGTTGTAGAACAAACAGCGTTGTTACAGGTCACAGATACATTCGAACCGTTACGCGAATAAACATACGGAATTGGGACACGATCTAGTCTTCATGTACGTTATAATACAAAGCATATTCATTACACAATTGTACTGAAAGTATTTGTCTCTTTCTGCCAGGTCTTCCACGTTTCTAATCACAAGACATTCTTTTGCGAACTAGCGAACTGTGGAATAGACTCCCGGTGGGGGGTTTCCCTGGTAGATTCGACCTTCATTAGTATAAACAAAAGAGTACTCCTCCCTCAAAGGCCGGCTCCCACTAAAACGCGTATCCATCAAGAGATCAAGTTAAAACAGGAGAAGTCTGATTTTTGTAACAAAAAACGCAAAATATTAATTATCGTGCATATATTCTACATTTCGAGTGTTGTTTTGGTTGATATAAACTTTTTTTACAAATGTTCTTAACTTGCCTGAATCCACATACTTCCTAAGTATAGTTTTATGGTAACTTACAGCCATAGAGAACTCAGGAAAAGCGTCGGCCTTGAAACCTTAACAAATTGTTTCCTCGAACGTCAAATTGTCCAATTACAGTTGTAGCTGGAATTAAATAATGAATAAAATTGCGCTAATAATTGTCATGGCGACTCTCTTTTTATTCTTTCGAGAGTTTTCTTCGTTAGATTGTATTAATTGGAGAGAATAACGAATTGATTATATCCGTTACTATACAGGAGTTTCTTGATTTTTCTTGATTTCATAATTGCTAAAAATTACATGTTAAGACTATTTTATCAACCAGAAATATAATATTGTCGCCGTATAAAAAAAATACTTTTAAATCAACAGCTAGGAGTTTTGTAAAAAAATCATAATTGTTGGGTATTATGAAAAAGCAAAAAATACAGTCAGAATACGAATAAGTAACGTAAACCTGCACATCCACATCAGTTGGTCACGACCTGCTATTAACCTAATTGTATGGAAATTACATTAAGTTGCGCTCTTTGTGTCTCTTAATCAAAATTAAGAAGGAGAATTCACAGGAGAGATTGTGAAAGCTAGATTTTGGTCTCAACACAGATGTAACTAATGAACAACTCTTATATTAGAAATATTTAAAAATTATTAAGTAATTTTACCCTCCATAATTAGCCGAATGAACAGGAAGTCTGTTCTGCGTGGCTTGTTAATTTATTGTCTTAATGAATCCCGTACGCTAGTACAAATTATATTTTAGCTTACAGTTTAGAAACATCGAATTCGACTTGAATACGTTGTTCTGTCTATAAACAGTCAAACCTAACGTATATTTCAATAAGGGGTTGTGTGATAAAGTAAATAAGGAACCTCTTCTAACTTCTTTAATGCTATATGAGATAAGGTTCTTTAAATACACATTTTATAATTTAGGTTAAAAATGTATGTAACAGGAACAGACGCTCTGTCATTTATTATGTTTATAATGTAGGGATACGAAAATAACGTGGGGGCGCGCGTATGCGCACTTGTGTAGGCTGACAGGCAGTAGGCAGTAACGTTCAGTCATGCTTTGACCGTTGAGTCGATATCACGTGAGACTGTATTTTACATTATTGATTTATTTTAAACTAAATATTAAATAAATATATCCCCGGATCAAAATAAATTATAAAAATTTTATTTGGGTTTATCGTGAGAACTCTTTATTTTGTGGAAAACGTTTGACGCACAAACGACTAGTTTCGTACTCTGACGCAATTATCTATTGACTGGGTTTAACCCGAAGTTTAAATGTTAATAAGTGTGAGAAACCAATACAATTGAGGATATATCCAAGTCGGTTGTTGTGAGGATGCTGTGCGCGACCAATGGTGCGGTCGCGGCAATGGACAGGGCGTATATGTCACTGCGCGCACGCAAACCGCTAGTTACAACAACGGTATGTTTACTTTTAGACTGCATGAAAATATTTGTAAATTTTCTCACTAGTTGTTATATTCATTTTTGATTTTTAATTGTAGATTTATATCTAAAAAAACTACACAACAGCTATGGAATTTGATGGCCGATTTCTCTTAGACCTTTACTTAAATACCTTTTTGTTGTGTCTGATTGGATCTAGGGCGAAACACTATAGAGCTTAATGAAGGAGTATGAATTTTTGAGTAGGACTAAAAATTATAAACCAATTATTTTTATTATTACGTTCGTGGCTTATATCATCATAAAGTATTGACTACTATAATAAAATATGTGCTGTACCTTATTCGAGGTCTGTGTACTGTGCACTCCTTAGGTTATTTACTTCACGTAAGCGTCACGTATGACTAATACAATGTGCATCATCAATACCGAGGTACCTTATTTCTGTTATTTTTTTTTATTTTTTGTATCATTCATTAATTTAACTGGTCGTTCTATTTTTGAATTTCTTTTACGTGAACACGTTTTTTTATAGTTTTCAAAATGAACCGAAGCAGGCGGTTTAATTAACGTATTTTTTTACTTTTTAATGGAAAGCGAACATTTAGCGAGAGACCACGCTGGTGGAGTCTTTTTATATTAAATTCTCGTGTCACAATGTTAGTCTGCATACTCCTCCGAAACGGCTTGACCGATTCCTCTGAAATTTGGTAAGCATATTGGGTAGGTCTGAGAATCGGCTAACATCTATTTTTCACACCCCTAAATAATAAGGGTGGTCCACCCCTCAATTTTTTTTTTTTCAATTTTTAAAAAACTTTTTGTTTATATTTTTTTATGATACAGCATGCCAAAAATACATACAACCCCTAATTTTCACCCCTCTACGATCAACCCCTTTTTTTTTAAATATACATGGCAAAACGATGTTTGCCGGATCAGCTAGTTTTTATATAAAGCGATATATAGTCGAGTAAATTTATGTAACCAATTCAGGTTTATGTCAATATGATTTGTCTTTTATGACAAAAAAATATTTATTATAAATAAAAGACAAATCACATTAAATGGTTTCTGAATTTAAACAAAAGAGGACCTGCTCAACTAGAATGAATTTTGATAATGAAGGTTTATATGTAATTTCTTGGTGTTGTGTTGAAAATAAAGAGTTATTATTAACACAATAACTTATTATTATTAAACTTGTATGAAGGTTTTAGTTTTACTCTTAACCACCAGGAACTTTGTAAAATTCTCTTACGTCCTCTATTAGTAGAGGACGTAAGAGTGTCGGAGGTAAGAGATAAATTGTTTTACCTATGTCTACACCATGTATCCATTGAAGATACCGCTTTCAAAAGTGATTAATTATCTGATACCATATCACACTGTATATAGTCGACGAGCGTAGATTTACGTAGGTATTGGCACGTGAGCATGATGAAAGCGGTTATCAAATATTTACAATATTGAACTTTGCGCAATTAGATTTTGAACTCACTAACGGAAGTAGACATCGTATTTGAAGAATGACCAGCGCTGTGGAACAGTCCGCTCCGCAGCATAATGCTGAGCCAGGGCCAATAACAGCCACAGCACACGCGCATTACACACTTGAAATGAACCGAAAGTAAAAAGGGAAAAAATATGTTGGTATCTCTCATTATATTTTTTCTTTTTTTTTCTTTGATTATTGTTATTATGTGTGTGTGTGTTTGTCATTGTCATAACCATGGGGTAGATTCTTCGTTGGTTATTTCGTGGGGAATAGGATCATCAGTTTATTTATTTATTTCGTACTCCTACAGCTAACTTAAATTATATATAACAATATCACTAATGATATAGCCATAGATGGAATACATAATATATTTATTTATTTACACTTTGTTGCTTTATGATATAAAAATTTTACAAAATTTCAAGTAAAGGAAAGGCAACTGGCGGCCTTATCACTTTCGAGCGATCTCTTCCAGGCAACCATTGTGAGAAAAGAAAAAAAATATATGTAAAAGGTTCCAACTTAGGAAGAAAAAAAAACAATAAAAATGATTAAATACATTTTACTATAATACCTAATTCGGCTGTTGTGTGATGGTATATTATGTATTTGCTAAGCTTTTTGAATTGTTAACTTGGTTTAGTCGGTCGTGAGTTGACGGCCATATAACCTCCGTTACGGGCTATTGTTTATAATTAAATTCGTGAAACGGAAACGTAACGTTTACGATCGTTTTACCCAATATTGTGTGCCTCGTGTTTGTGCTTACATTTTAATGGCTCACGATACAAGGCATCACTGTTTGGTTGAAAGCGCTCTTTTGTAATTTGCTCGTAAATCTAAGTCTAGCTTTGAACTATATATTTAATAAGGAGCAATATTAGGAAGCATTTCGTTTCCTTTATAC